>CM034362.1:89205560-89305575 GCA_019925275.1 Mytilus edulis
TCAATTTAAAGTATGGAAAACAAAACATTACAAAAACTAAAAAATAAATAAAACTGCAATAAGGAACGTATTTAAACTTAATTCCAAACGTGACACTTTGACGGTACATGTATGATGGACTCCAGATATTAAAAGTGTGGCGGATATTAACTGTCACTTATATATGATGAAAATTGCTTAAATAGTTAGAGGTGGCGATGTGTTAATTGATTACCATGCTTAAGGTCTTGAGTACTCTCAATACACTGTAGGAAGTATAATTAAGTAAGTAAGTAATAAGTAATTTTTATTGGTTTAAAATCCAAAATTACAGGATTGATACCAAGACAGTACAAATTTGTTATACACAAACATACAAACATATATATATCATACCAAATCCATAAACATTATATGAGGAGGTGGTACCACAAAGTTATTTAGTGCTTTTAAAATAAAGCATTTCTAGACATGTACAGGTCACTAATAAATTTAACAAAAATTCTAATATCAGTTTCAACACACGTATACAAAAATTTAAATCTTGCTTCATTGGTCATATTTAAAAAAGAGGGAACTATTTCACTAATTTTGGAAAACAGTTGGTCTCTAATTACATAGGCGGATCCAGGGGGGACCTGGGGGCCCGCCCCCTTTCGTGGAACAATTTGGTTGATTATATAGGGAATCACTGAAGCATGACTTGAGTGCCCCCCCCCCCTTTATAGGTCAGTCAGCGGGCCCCCCTTATGAAAAGTTCTGGATCCGCCACTGAATTATATTTAGTTTTGTACATTTTAAAGTGAAATGAAATATGAATGGCAGATTCCAAATAAGAAAGTTGAAAAGTTCCCAAAATTATGTTTAACAAAATCAACACCAATGAAGTTCTGTTTTGGAATTCATGTTATACTTATATAAGTAAACACTTTTTGACAAAAAATAGATCTATTCACATTATATTTTTTAAATAAAGACCACCTAAAAAAATTGCTATCATAACAAAATTGACAGACATTTTGACGGAAAACTCTTATGGTAGCAACACAAAAAAATCTTGATATTTTCAGTATTTTCAAGGTTTGGTTGTATATCTTGATTTAATATGAAAGGCATATTGGAATAAAACATTTCTGAACATCTGCACCAATAAAAATGGAATTGGAATAACTTTTAAAAAGGATTATCTTGAAGTTGCTAAAATAAAATTTGACAGACACGAACAATGCTGCTAACATAAGATTTGACAGAAATTAAGTAGTTAGCTAACATAAAAATTGACAGACTTTTTTGTTGCTAACATAAAATTTGACGGGCATTATTGTTGCTAACATAAAATTTGACGGACTAAATAGTGTTGCTAACATAAGATGTTGACGGGCCTGTTGTTAACATAAGATTGTGCTAACATAAATAAATTTGACGGACAATATATATTTGAGATTTTTAACCAACATTGGAGATCTTATCCTAGTTGAAAGTCATATTAAGAACTCCTGCAAAATACCGCTGCCTGAAAATTAAAAAGATTTTAACCCAGGACAGATAACTCTAATTTGTAGCACATCCAAATGTTGCTAACATAAAATGACAAGTTTGACAGAAATTATGTTAGCAACAGATTTGATAAAACTATTGATTAAATAAAGTAAATTGAAAGATCCAAAATGTGTATGTATAATGTACATTATGAAATACAATTTTAACAGGCTTATATAAGTACCTACAATGATGTGGCAAGATTTTATGAACCTGTTGCTATCATAACATTTATTAACAGACGAGCATCTAATAAGTAAGGTATTTGAAATTGAAAAAAATACATATCACAGATGTTTTTAACAAAAGAAAAGCAAAAGATTTGACAACAGAGATGTTTGAATAATCAGACTACACTAATAAAAACCATTATACCAGTGTCAACTTAAAGCCTCGTAAAACATGAACCTTGTGTCAAAAAATGGAAAGTAATTTCCATCAAACATTTCACATTTTTCAACTTGTTGTGATCATTTCTACTTTTAATGGAAACAATCATATCCAATAATTGGTTTGCTTACTTTATATAACATTACTATTCAATAAAACATTCACATATTATCATTCAAATAACAGTTAATATTATTTTTCTTAATTTGTTCTTTTTGACGGAAATTTTCTTTTCTTTTTGGAATCTGCCTCGAATCTTGAAGTGAAAATAACTTTTGCACTGGACACTGATATATATATTGATATACGTAGACATATACATAAAAAAAACCACATGGTTTAATTTCAGTTATATAATGAAATCATCATAAAAACTCTATTTAAACGAAGTTAACCATTGACTTGGACCGAATTGACCAAATCTTGGACGAATTGACTTGGAACAGATTTGACTTGGAACGAACTATTCTAAAGATGCTATTCAGTAGAATGTCCGTTTGGTATCTGTTGGTTCATTTTTAATTTCAGTTTTTTCTGAGATACTATCCTGCGACTCAGTGTCATACAAAAAAAGTAAAATCACAAAAATACTCAACTTAAAGGAAAATTAATTCGGAAAGTGAGAGATTTAGCTAGCTATAAAACCAGGTTCAATCCACCATTTTCTACAAAAGATAATGCCTGTACCAAGTCAGGAATATGACAGTTGTTATCCATTCGTTTGATGTGTTTGAACTTTTGATTTTGCAATTTGATTGGGGACTTTCCTTTTTGAATTTTCCTTGGAGTTCAGTATTTTTGTGATTTTATTCACTCCAAAAAAAAAAATTATTCATTAATTTTCACATACTTCAATACAAATTCGTTCATAAACGTTAGTCCAATAAAGAGTTTATTTGATTATTATTGGCTGACGGGTAGCTTAAAAAATATTAAAATTGGGATTCCCTTTACTAGTAGTTGTAACTTTTCATGAATGACATTCCATCGGAAGTGCCGATTCGTTTTTTTCACAACATATCTTTGTTTAATCCGCTATAATGTAGCTATTTAAACCAAAGCAAGAATTGAACATTCCTTTCTAATTGTATAATCGTGTGCACGACAAAGTTATTTCAACTTAATTATTTTAGAAAATTGGAATCACATGACAGTAAATCGTGCAGTTCTAAAAATATCTTCGCGGAGGAATATACCAAATATTAATAGTTCCGGAAGCCATTGGGGGAAGTGTCGAGGGGATTTATACAAGTAACAATAAGTGTTTATTTCCGATTTATTGAGGAGTATACTTACGTGAGATAGATACAAGGGATCATCATTTTATTCTGACTATTGATAAACGTTGTGATGAAGTTACACAGTTCGTTGTGGATTACAATTTGTGGACTGTTTTTATTTGTGTCCATATCAAATTCTGAACAGGTAATACACAAAATGTTGACGAATGTAATACACACGTGTAGATAGAGCACTAGGATCGACAGATCGTATATATTAATTTCTACTGAATATGTTTGCAAATAATGTAACAAGAATGGCCTTATTGTTCATTATAACAGTCCCATAAACACTTAAATACAAGCCCTCTGTAAACAAAGCATTTTTAGATGAGTCACCCATGGGGTGGTACACGATTTAGTACTGTACTCAGTGTCCATGTACCCTGAAAACAACAGGGATGGGTGCATTATGTGCTCAATAAAACCATGCTTTGACGGGTGAAATGTATACAGAGAATTCAAGACACAAGTGGACTACGTTAATAGGTTTAAATGATGATCATTTCACATTTGAAAAAAAGAACAGAAATGTAGAAATTAGAATAAGATAAGAACTGTAAATCTTAAAACAAAAACCTCTTCATCTTGTTGGTTGTGTATTTGATTTTCATATACTTGGGGAAACTGCCTTTTGATGAGTGGGTGTTCAAAGTTGAAAATTTTCAGTTTCAGCAGCTGAAAGTGAAACCTTTGTGAAGCCAAAATAAACCAATAACAAACATGTACTTACTTATTTTTAAAACTGTAATTGCCAGATTTCAATTTCCTTAATATGTTCTAAATATTGATACAATTCTAAAAACATAATTGCGTTTCTATCCCTTTTTAAGGATATATGTATTTTTGTCTTTTCTATAGTGTATGTTATTAGTATAGTGTTTAAATGAAATAAACAAGCACATGAAGCAGGGGAACATATTCACTCTAAAAGGGACATGAGCTTTTTGTGAAATGTTCTTAAGGTTGGCTATCCTTCATCCCTTTCCTAAAAGTTTAAGACATCATATATTTTGTATAAATACATAATCTTATTTTTGTCTTAATTCATAAATGCATTTCTTAAATTTTCTCTCCCTAATGATAAAAAATAATTATGCTTTTATTCTGTAAGCCAGTACAAAACATGATTTAAGTGTTTTTCCAGAATCAATATAGAAACATAAAACATATTAACGGCTTAGGAACCAATGCTTTGTGCAACTTATTTAATGTTATTCAGTCATTAATAAATTTCTAAGATGAAGAAAAGATAAATAATCTTGCAGATGTATATATTTACAATGTATATATATTTTTTTTATAGCACTCACTAAAAAGTTCCTTTAGTTTAAAAATTTATAGGCATTTTATTAATGACAGATTTATATTCAGTTGTATACCATTTTGTATACTTTATTGGTTTGAAAGTCTCGAAGATGCATTTGTACTTAAACTAGTACTAGTCTAGTATATAATAATACTCAACATTTTGCAAAATTATTAATTGTCTTTTCATTTTATCAAGTTTAGAATAATATATACAGATCTTCGATCACAATTTAAATGAAAATGAAAAAAAATCTCTAAATGATTGGTTACATTTGTAAGATTAAATGAAAGGTAGATTTAAAATATATTGGAATTCTGATTCACAAATGATTTTCCTACACGTTCAGGAGAAACCTATTATACACTATATTTCACACAGACATAGATTCAATTCAAAGAAATACCCCATAAATTCCATTGTTACCAGATATATCCGGTCAGAAACAAAGTCCTGAAACACCCCAAGGTTTTTTAAAATCAATCAAATAAATAGATTTTAAAACTTTTTTCTTTTGACCCTAAACAATACTTAAATGACTCAATTTAGGTATAAATTTTATTACACCCATGCATGTGCTGAAAAATGGAAGATTACATATATATTTACATAAATATATGTAAAATTAGATCAAAAGTAGATTTAAAATAAGGAATTCTGATTCCAGAATGATTTTACTACACATAAAGGATATCCTTTCCAGTTAATGAGTTATATCTGGTCAGATACAAAAGTCTTGAGCATCCCAATGTTTGTTTTTTTTTTAAACCAATCATTTAAAGTGATTTGAAAACATTTTCCTATTGACCCTGAACAAAACTTAAATGACTCAATTTAGATATAAATTTTATTACACCCAAGTAATATTATACTTAATAATCTTGTGACATAATTGTATAAAGATTTTAATTATACGATAATAAAGACAATTAGATTGGTATAAAACTCCAATTAACCTTGCTTGTCTTATAAGGTTATGGTGTTTATTGGTAATTGTGTAATGTATAATAGCTCTATGAGATAAGTCTTGTGTTGTAAAATAGAATGTTTACATGCCCCCAAACACCTTAAACACATTGTTTGATCTTACACAAAACCCAAGGGGTGATATATGTAGAATGTAATATTTCAAATTCTCCCAATTCAACACATAAAACATGAAATGTACACTGTAATTTTAGATACATGTAAGATTTGTTTGGTGTTTAAACATGTAATGTAAATATTGTTATTAAATAACTACATCTTTGTTTAAATGAAATGTTTAAGATTAAAATGATTTATAAAATCAAAGTATTTAAATAAGTCAGATAAAAATTAGGGAGAGGCAGTACTGTAATGAATACTGTATACATGTGTACATAAGAAACATATATATACATATACATGTACATAGGTGTGTTTATATTACAATAATAATAATTCTTTATGTAAAGAGGGTTAGTTACACAGCTATAAAACTAATCTTCCCTGGCAGAGGCCCCTCATGAAATTCATTGAAATATAACAGGGAGTAACAGCATGTATATACATTGTACATATACATTCTGTACCTCATTATTGAAGTCCATGTAGCGACCTGCAGATGTTAACTTCTATGGCTGTTAGGAGAGCATTCATATTTTGATACATGTACATGCACTTTACATACATGTGTTTTCATCTAATTAAGATAATTTTAAAACCAGAAGCATTCTTTATGATACTTTGGGCGTTAAATAAAGCAATGCAGAAATTAAAGTAGTGTTAAAGTCATTAAACTTCCAAAAAACTGCTTGCAACCTGTGAAAATTACGTAACTTTCATAAATTGTTTTACCCCGCTTTTTCTTTGATGTCATGGATGTACATAATTTAATAAACCATTAAGACATTGTTTCAAGTTAATTAATTTCCAATCTTTTGATATAAGGTTTTTTAGCTGTTTTTTTTTTGTTCATATTGAAGCCATATGTTATTGATCTCTTTCAATTGTTTACAAAGTTATTCTGGTGTCTTCAGAGATTAGTCAGTATTTGAAGAGACAGGCAACTGATAATTTTTCAAAGGATTGATCAGTTTTACTTTATATTGGTTCGACCATTGCCCTCTGTTTGCTGTCTCTTTACAACATGTTCTTATTAAAAGGATACATGTATATATAAAATATCTACTACAAGGATAAATGATGTGTTATCTCGCAAATGCTTAGTTTTACTTTTTTTCAAAAAAGGGTTGGCTTGGGGAAAAAATGTAATACGTCCTGCATGACAAGTTTTGAATTCAAATATTGTATTAACCACACCAAAAAAAGGGGTTGATGTTGTTGATCCAAATATAGTTTGTTCATGCTTAGTTTAACATAAATTTGATTTATTTCCAAGAATGGTTTGCTTCATGGGAAAAAAATACAATACCCATGACTTGAATTCAAATATTGGATTTAGTCAAACGAAAAAAAGGGGTTGATGTTGTTAATCCAAATAAAGTTTGTCCCCTCCCCCTAATTACACACTATTTCAAATATTTCAAATTGTACCATTAAGTTTCTATAAATGTATATTAAACATGTTAAAGGTAACAGTTTTCAAATATTATAGATAGATATAGGAAGATGTGGTATTAGTGAGGATGAGACACACACATCTCTGTTCAAGTCACACTTATTAAAAATAAACCATTATAGGTCAAGGTACAGCCTTCAACACAAAGCCTAGGCTCACACCAAACAGCAAGATAGATAGCCCCACATTTATAAAATTCTAAAATAAAAATCTCTGGGGTAAGCTCAACTGTAAAAGTTAAAGTATATTGGTGTTAGCCTGTTATGTTTTTGAGCCCAGGATTTCGGGATCAGGACCCCTCCAAACCCCTCTTATAAGATGTCAGGAGAACACTGCATGATAGATCTTTGTGTATGTGACTATTCAGGGAGAAATTCATTACTGTGTACAATGCAGGTGCACATGGCTCTGTAATTATCAACATTTATGATCTTTTCACAGTGTTTTGTCAAGAGGGGGTTTCTTGCAAGTTATCTAATATACTGGAACATGATCTGAGGGGAACCAGTTGATCTGATGTTAAATTATATATTGTAAAATTCAGAAATTATTGCAAAAAATGTGACTAGATTATAATCTCTATAATTTAAACTTGCATTTTGAAATTTTTAATATGTCAGACTTAAAAAATCGCATTTTAAGACTAAAATAACAAAATTGCAATAATAACTGCACGCAATAATTTCTGAATTTACAGTATTATGGAAAATGATGTTTATGTCCACCATATTAAAATAGTATTCTAAAGTGTATGAGCGACCCTAAATGTAAGAAATGAGGGGGAGTCGGAGGAGTCCCGGTACCGAAATCCCAGGCTTAAAAACATGAAATCCTGAGGTCCCAAATTTAAAGAAATTTAAATCCTGACATCCTGAAATTCGAAAAAGGAATTCCAGTATCCCGAAAGGATCAATCCCGAAATTCCAGCTTAAAAACACCTTATCCCAGAGTCCCTATAAAGGTCCATTCCCCCCTCAGAAATGATTCCAACTATTATCTTTTAATTATTTAGCCTAATTACAATTGAATTGCTCTGGAAAACGCTGTCTTTGAGACATTTATCACAATTTAAAAAAAAATTTGAGATGAAATTTTTAACATTATTAACAGTTAGGTATGCTCAGATAACTGAAACATAAATAATATTTTAATTTGTCTTGCAGAAACAGACATCCTTTGTTATATAATACAATATTTCTTCTGTCATGTTTTAAAATGGCTTATGAAAGAAAAGATTTTTTTGTTTAAAAGTGCTAATGATATAGCACTTAAATGTAAATGCATGTTAAATTATTGATAATAAAAGTTATTTTCAAACCTAAAAACTACAACATGTATATTGATAGAAAATTTATTTATGTTTTTAACCACAACTTTAAATTAGAGGATGCTTGATCTTTATTCCTTAGAATATTTAATAAAGGAAATTCCGTCGACAACTACATATGATTTAAGTTCAGGCAGTGCAACGTATATATATGTACTTCTTATGTGTACACATGTACACTAATGCATTATGCTCATCTAATAAATGGTCGCTTCACTGCTACTTAAGTCTATTAAAAGCAATTAGTAACTTAAAAAAATGGAAGCATATTTTTTTTCTACATGGCCACTAAATTGAAAAGTTGTTACATCATTATTGTCATTTGTGCGCAATTTCATTAAATTGTTTCTGCCTGAATCGTATCTTATACATTGTACTCTCAAACTCATGTTAATTATGAGTTTTAATGTCATAGAATGTGGAGAGCATTCAGGATTAAAGCCCAGCAGAGTTGAAATACAATCACATTCTGTGGGTTTTTAATGTTAATTTAGATATAATTGAATTGGTTCGGTCTTCAAACAGTCATTTTAGAAATAAATTGATTTGTTTTGAAGAGATTGTCGAAGGTATTGTCATGTTGTCAGACGTGAACCTGTATTATAATAAGTGGAAATAATCTGAAAAGCTGAACGTGGTGTCACAGAAATAACGTGGTGTCACAGAAAAAATCATGGTTATTTAGTGTCAAGAGGGAGGGAAAATTACTTTTGTATAAATTTGAACATCGAATTACAACAAAAAAAGGGTATATATCAGTTCTTTTTTTTTGTAAACAATTACCCTGACGTCTGATCTTTTAAAATTATTTTAGTATTAAACCAATTTTCAAGATGTTTCGGCCATTGGCCTTCTTCTCAGTTTCTTTATTTCTGAACTACATGGCTGACATTTTTACTTCTACAATCATTAAGATGTTATAGAGGAGTCTTTTTGAAGTTATGATAGACACAGCAATGTTTAAAAATGTTTAAAAAGGAAGCATTCTCTGACTTATTTTTAGTGACATGATTGTACAACAAAGTTTTGGACTTTTTAAATTGTCTTCTGTTCCACAACACATGGTATATGCAATTTTTGATTTGAAAAGCATTCATCGTCCATGAGATGTAAACTCTACTTTAATCCTATACCTGACTTACCATGTACCTAGACTTGCCCTGTAATCTGGCTTGCCCTGTACCCTAACTTGCCCTGTACAGGCTGTACCCTGATTTGCCCTGAACCCTGACTTGCCCTGTAATCTGGCTTGCCCTGTACCCTGATTTGCCCTGAACCCTGACTTGCCCTGTACTCTGACTTGCCCTGACCCCTAACGACTTGCCCTGTACTCTGACTTTCTTTGTTGATAGGAAAATATAATTGATGCATCACTGATTAACATATTCACAAGACACACATGAGTTATTGACCCAAATTGATATACCATAACACTGAACCATAGCACTGCTTGTAAAAGAGAAGTGCTTTGTATATTTTATGACTGTTAAGTGTTTATTTGTTTATGATAAAAACAGATGGATTGAAGTGTGTGCATCAAATAGGTGTGATAGTCTTATTTACACTTGCTGGAAATCAGTCAAAAGAACAAAAAAACAAATAGTATTTTTGAAAAAGATAATTATGACGATAAAATATTTGTTGTTTAGATTATAAAGGTGATAAAACATTTGGCGGATTATATATACTATAAGCTGGTTAGCAGATACAATGTTGTTTCTCAGCATGGTACGAACATGTGTATTTCAATTATAAACACCAGAAGAATCAAATATGATATCTAGATCAAAGTCTGACCCTAACAAAGTGCTACATTACATATTTATGTTAATTAAGACCTTTGACCTTTTTAGTTTTAATGCTACTTTGTATGTTACATGTATATCAGATTTTTGGACCTTTGTTTTTCTTTGAAAGATCAAGGCACAAGATCTTTTTTTGCTTTAGACAAACATCATCTTAGACATTTATATTATTGCAATACTTTTAGGGACCTGGAATCACAGCCGATTTTGGTATATATATGGTTAATGTAGTGTCTCAGTCTTTTGTTTGTCATGTACATAGTGTTCGATGGACTTGTTTACCTTTTTTGAGTTTTTACCATATATTCCTATAGCTATTTTGCCATTATTATATTGCCTGCAGTCTCTCTTTGACTTATAAGTTTGAATTCATCTTTGTTTTTTCTCCATCTTTATTTACTGCAAAATGCTTGAAAAGTTCATCCCCTAAGTGAGAGCCATGCTCATTGAAAAATTATGTTGAATTTATGGCGGAAAAGAATTTCCCTCCTAGTTGCGTAATTCTTCAGAAGAACTATAATGATTGCCACATGTTAGTTTGTGTATCATACATTATCAACTTATCAAGCATTATCTAAATTGCATACAATGTATGTAAGTATTGGAGATAAAACGGGAAAATACTGCAAACAATATCCCATGTTGTTAATGGTGCAATGGTAAAGGTCATTCAAGGTCGTTGATGTAGTACATTGGAGGGGGGTGGATAATAAATGAAATCATTTGTTGATAATTGTTTTTACAGACTTCTAATTTGGTTAATTAACTGTATAGAGAATTGACGAGATGTAAACACAAACATTAGATCTAGAGGAACATCTACAATGTAGTATTTGTTTTAATTATTCATTTACTTTTAAATTACTTCATAGTCAAGAAGTACTTAAGTCAAGGTTGTTAAAGGCCTTGAGACATCGTCCTTATAATAAATTTATATTAAAATCCACACTAGGAAATAATGTTTTGTCTTTCTGTCCCTCCATAGCTATCTCAAATTTATTTTATGCCAGATCTACTCACTTCTAATTTGGATAAACGTTTGCCTTCTGAATGTCAGTGGTCTCTAGATCTCCACCAATAGAAACTGACCATCACAATATAGCCAATAATACTAAAAGGAGCATTAATAAATAAAGTTTTCACTAATCGATAATTTGTATTAGCAATAGGGTCTCAAAAAGTTGTGAGTTAATTAAGTTAAACAAAAATCAGTTGAAATAAATGTTTGTTTTTTTTAACGAATTATTTTTGAAATATTGTACATTCATATATACATGTAGTGTGCCAATTCTTTCCTCAGTCCTAAAAACAACATGAATTCATCTTAAAAATTAATAAGTGAAATCATACATTATCATGATCAAAGTGAAAGTATGTAAGAGTTGGACTTCAGTTAGAATTCAGGTAAGATTTCTGTGTACATGTTTTCCATGTAGATAGTCAGATTATTATAATGCCCAGGTGTGTTATATATGTTTTGCAGATGTTTACGTAGGTCTAATTACAGGTACACCTTTGTACTGGGGGCCATGATATAATCTATAAGTTGTTCGCTATAAATAATGAGAATTCTTAGGTCCGACTTTATGTGATTACTGTTTTGATTTCCCTTTCATTTTCGAATGAAATATTTTTGAATTTGAGTATAACTATCTTGTTATTATATTTATGTTTTTATAAAAGAGTTCAGGTTTGTATGGTCGTGTATTGAATGTGAAAAAGTCACGACACAAGATGTGGTATGATTACAAATGATTGCCATTGAGACCAATTGATGTAGATGGAGAAGCAATTAAGGTAAATGTAAGACCTTCAACAATGACCAAAGTCCATACTGTATAGTCAGGTACCCTAAAAGACCAATACATGACAAAATATTGCACAGGTTTTGTGTTCCACCTGACCTCCTCTTTCAAATCTTCATCTACTAGAGACCAATTGATGCATATGAAGAAAGAACTCTAGGTCAATGTAAGACCTTCAACAATGATCAAAATCCATACTGTATACTGACCCTAAAAGGCCTCTACATGACAAAATATTGCTCAGATTTTGTGTTCCACCTGACCTCGATCCTCCTTCAAATCTTCATCTACTAGAGAAAAATTGATCCATATGAAGAAGCAACTCTAGGTCAATGTAAGACCTTCAACAATGGTCAAGGTCCATACAGTGTAGTCGTAAACATAAAAGGCCCCTACATGACAAATTATTGCAAATTTTGTGTTCCACCTGACCTCCTCCTACAAATCTTCATCTACTAGAGACCAATTGATGCATATGAAGAAAGAACTCTAGGTCAATGTAAGACCTTCAACAATGATCAAGGTTCATACAGTGTAGTCGTTAACAAAGGCCCCTACAAGACAAGTTATTGGACAGATTTTCTGCTCCTCCTTCAAATCTAAGGTCCTAAATGAAGTTATTGTATTGACCTTGTCTCAACCTTTATCAAGGTCAAAGTCATATTTTCTTTTGGAATGTAATTTGTATATATTTAGCAATAAATATATGTCTATGCCCTGAGGATAGAATAATTGTAGGTGGGAATTGCTTTGATGTAATATCGATAGTAAACTAACTAGCCATTCATAGAAAATGTTATACATTTATAAGATAGCACAAAAAAATATATCTGTCCAAAACATGACATTCTACTTCCTATGGTTTCTGAATGTTATGTACCTTAGTCACTTTCAGGTTCTTGTGTTCCGTGACTGTTATTTTACCTGTTGAAAGACAGAACTGTTATTAAACCAATCTTTTTATATCAACTTTTTAACTCATCTGGCCTGAACGAGTAAAATGATCTTTTATAATCAATTGTCATCTGTTATTGTCCTCTATGTTGTAAACTTTTACAGAAATCTTCTTCGCTGAAACTACAGACCCATCCCCCATTCGTCTTATGGTAGCCTTCACATACACCATCTCCCCCTTTATACCTGAATCAAACAACCAAATCATTTACATAATTCAGATTCATTGCATATGTCCAAAGATACAATACATGTATAGATAATATGACAATATTAGATGTACAATGTTCAAAATTTTAGACTTTGTCATCTTATGTTTTGATACATGTACGTAGATATATACATAATCACTTGATGAGGTTATTACCAGTCTTAAGTGTTTCAATAGGATATTGAGTTACATATGATCTATCTCATCATTGCTTTGAAGTGTCATGTAACTTTCTTATTGTAAATATATTATCCACGAAGGTTCATCTTCATAAGAGTCTTACTGTTTTAATACTGTTTTATTAAAGGTGTAAACCAGAAATAAAAGGATGTTTTAATACTAAACCAACTGTTTCTATAATCATTTAACTTTTGTTTATGAATGGAATTTTCTTGATTTTTTCATGTAAATGCACTTTAAAGAATCTTAATTGTTTTGATTTGAAATGTTACTGAGGAAGTTCTTGAGCATCTCTGTTGATTTTATTTTCTGTTAGAGAGGAGTCTAATACAAGAACCTATTTATTGAAGATGTGATTTATCTTCTTCTGGTCTCTGTTGTGCCTCTTGGACAAGTAAGTCTTGTCAAGATTTAGAAATGATCTATACATATTTATCTATCAAAAAGAGTTCTTAAAATCTTTTTTCCTCTGGTGGTCCTTGAGGAAAATATCATAGTCCTCACTATTATTTCTATTGGCGTATTGCAAAATACTAAAATTGTGCCAATCCTTTACACATTTTGGTGGTCAAATCCCTCGAACAACCACTTTTCGATTACTCTGATCAAAGTGCATAAAAATCTTTCCAAAATTCAGGAAATTTTTCTTTGTTAAATCCATTTACTTTAACACTTCAAATGACGCATATATATATATATGTATACATATTAGTATGGTTTAAGGAAAGACGATTTGTATTCTGATACTGACCGCTGTATGTTTAAATTTTCATAATAAATGGATTGTATGATCTCTATATTGATTTGTGAGTAAGGTCAAATTAGAATGATCTTGTCCAGTTCTGATATGAATCATAATATTTATGTTGTGTCTGTCTGATGGTTCATGCTGTTTGTAGTGGTTCAAGGTTATTTGATTAACCCATGATATTGTAACATTCATTGTAAAAAAATACAATTATATTACTTCAATGTCTGTGCTTTCTATGATATTATTTGTTATAATGTTACTGCATTTTACAAAATTAAAAAAAAAGCAATACTGGGGCTGCTTCATTTGTTCTAGGTCGGGCTATGCCCGGTTCGCCCTATCACGTGACCGGTTAAATATGACTGAAAATAAAACGAGTGGAACCAGCTGATTTAAAGATGGCGACAGAAGTTCAAATTTATACTTTTTTGCTTTCTAAGCTAGGGAATATAAAAAAATTAATCTGTTAACAATAAATGTATGTTTTTAAAATGCAATCTTTTTTCTGAGGTCTTTTTTCACCATAAAAAGGTTTCTCCGAGATAATTTTATAAATTTGAAAATAAACTATAGCATGGCAATTTATCATCGTCATAGTGGACCAATGCAGTATCATATAATATAGTCTGATTGAAAAAAAAAAATCTAAACTGCACCTTTCAAATTCCGACAATTTATCTAAAATTGCGCTTCCCGCCATACTTATGACCGGCTGATTGCTTGCCGGTGAGTGAAGACCGGCGAGGGCGGCGTATGCCTATTTGCGCCAGCGGCTGATTTTACAGCCAATGAAGCGACTGTGCCTATACCGGAAGCGTCGACCAGGCTAACCCGGGTTAAGCCGCTGTGGCAAATGAAGTACTACCACTGAAATTATGAGGTCTAAGACCACTATATGATTGTTTTCTGGTATTGTGTCATACTCATCTTTCAGAAGCAGCCTCAGTAGCCGAGTAGTTTAAGTACATGTAGTAACTACTGTAATCACTAGCCAGTCAACACTGAGGTTGTGAGTTTCGAACCCCACTCGTGTGGGTGCACTCGACTCCAATCTTAATCGACAAGCATTTGTCAGTTATCCTATCGAAGGTCTGTGGTTTTCTCTTGGCACTCTGCTTCCTCCACCAAAAAAAAAAAACGCTGTAAAGAAATTAAAAAAGCAGTGCTTAAAAGGGGTGTTAAAAACACGGAAGAAAAAAAATCATCTTACAGAAAGCTCCAACTCTGCCTAAAAAAGGCTTTACTGCTTTCTGTTTTATACTTTATAAGAAATATTTCTTTCATGCCATGCTTTATGCTCATTTCAACATTGGTTGGCATTATTATATTTGTCTATTTTTCAATATTGTGCGTTCAAACTGACCAGATATTCATAATGAATACCCATCCTATATTGAAATGAGTGCATTTCTAATTTATAAGGTACTTGATTACTGACATTTTTATAACCAACTGATTTTAGTTTTAAAGTACTCCTTTGATCTATATATTTTCATGAAATAGTACAGGTATTAAGAATATTCCATGTTCTTAATCAAATTAATTCACACTGAATCAAAATTTCTAAGCTCACATGGTATGATGGTTAAGAATGTATAACATGCAAGATTTTATACTGAACATGTTGGAAAGATTGCCCTCTGGAGTTTAAAACTTCAAGAATGTTAACAAATTTGTACATGATTTTATCCTTCAGCGTGCCCCTCTTTGTTCTTTTTTGTCAGGGTGTTGAAAGGCCATGAGAAATGTGATGTGTTGATAGTTTAGCTGTCAAACGTTACTTTATAACATACATGTAAATGATTTCATAATATGTTAGATAATTTAAACATTACCATATATGGATTGTTTTGTAAAAAGTTTGATTATAAAGTTCATTTTGTGAAATCTGGTATTAACTGGCTGACCAAGCCTTGAAGGGCTTGGAATTGCTTGATTTCCTTGAAAGTTTCTCTAAGCAATCATGTTAATTTTCATGGAAACACATACATGTAGTTTCCCTTTATTTTAAGCTGATTTATTTAAAGTTTATTTTATTTGTTCCTATTACATTTCATTACCTATACATGTACTCTGACCTAGTGAAACAATTAGGTTATAAGGAAAAGAGATACTCTGATTTGACAGTTTCACTTTGTTACTTCCCCGTATTTTGATTTGCAAAGTTGATTATTTTTTAGTTAAAATTTCACAAGTTAATTCCAAGTCTTGAAGAGGATTTATTTTGATGTTTTCAAATCTTTGATTCTTATCTCTTAAAGATCATGCATGATCAGTTCAAGAACTGAAGGGGTAGTATAAAAATGTATTGAGTAATTTGAACTAATTGTAAAAATAAAGCTCTTGCTATAATGACTATGTACAGTATTTGTCCTGAAGACACTGGAGGATGGAGTGGGTGAAATATTTGTTGACAATTAGATAAGATGATCCTATCTGTTTACATTATTTATTGTATATCCATAGGTGATCTGTTGTCCTTGCCAAACATACATGTATACTCTTTTCACATTGATAATTCAAAACTATTGACTACACTCCTTCTCCCCTAAAAAATAGTTCTAGTAATTTCTTTTATTTTCCTGGCAATGCTTGTCACACAGTAAAGCAAAAATGGTCAAGTACTCTATACATCTGTTGGTCCCATTTCTGTTGCAAATTACAAATGTACCAGAATTGTGTTTTTCCTTTTTAAAATTTTTTGAAAAACATTGGACTTTTCTGAAAATCGGAATCTAAACTCGATTCATAAGTATTGTGCTTATTGAAAATTATTATGGTAGACAAAAAATAGGAATCATTATTTAAAAACAAATTAAATCTGTAATCAGTGTAATGTATTTTACATGTATTGTTTAATTAGTACACTTATCACGATATTCACATTATCACTTACAGAATATCACGAAGTTCCCTATGTATTTATAATCACAACTGCTATATATGAATATATAGATTTTTTGATATGTGCCGTCCATGCTGTCCTTAACATTTAAGTTGACACATTTAATAAAGACAGTTGATTCATTTATAATCGTGATTAACTAATTTCTGGAGATTTCGTAGCTTTAGGTGAATCAGTCCCAGAATTAAAGTGTTTAACAAAATATGTATCAGTCTGCATCCTATGCCCCAGACTAGTATTAAGTAAAATTTTATTTGAAGTAGTAAGAATTTGTAAAACTTTGTTAAGACACATATATAATAAGAAAGATATTTGAAAGTAGTGTACAGTTAAGGTCTTTGGGCATAACGAAATAACGTTTCCATAAAATCTAAATTTTAACATGTATGAAACAAGTAAATCCACAGTACATATATATATATATATACATGTATAGTTGATCTATGATATTTTACTTTTCACTGATCATGAGTATGCATGAATTTAAAAATAAAAAGTTTTAAATAGAGTTTATATATTGTACGTCAATAAGATTTAATATGAGCTTTATTGAAGTTTGGTTGGACAATAACGTACACTTGGCTAAAGTGTCAAATTATTGATGTCTATACATTGAAATGATATACCTGTAAAGTTTTTACCTGAGAGGACTATTTAGGTTACAACTTTACAAAGGCAGCCACGAGTTCTTTGTTCAAATAACTTCATAAACGGTTGGCTACCCAAAGTAAATTTTCAAGGATAGACTTGATGGCTTTTATAACATGGTGGATCTTTTATTACAAAAACTGTAGCTGCTGAATTGTAACATTGTTTTTGTCCCCTAGAATCACATTATGATATTGTTTACAAGTACATGCAATGTTTGCATATTTAACAAGGAGAACATAGAGTTAGATGAAGCGGTGTTGTTTTATTGCCCGACAGATAGGTTTTATCGATAGAGATAGGTTTTATAGTTAAATATAGATAGGGATCGCTGTTTTGAAGACTTGTCGCAGGGTTTAAATGGGATTGTTGCTTGTGTATAGGAGGTTAATAGTTGTAATCGTTTTAATGTCATTTTATTTTATAGTTTAGGGTAGACTTGTTAAAATAAAGATGGGGTAAATGTACCAGTTAATGTTTAGATTTTAGAAATAGATAAAAAGTGAATTATAGAGGTCTTATATTGTTTATGATGTATAACCCTTTTTTGAGTGGTTTGACTGTTTAGTGTGTATACAGTGAAACCTGTTTTAAGAGACTAATTTATAATTAGGGAGAACAATAAAAAAAAGTGTTATGACTGGAAATTAACATTTGTTTTGAATGGGAATAATTTTGAAAAATAGACAATGTGTTTACCATGTGTACATATAAAAAAGAAGATGTGGTATGATTGCCAATTAGACAACTGTCCTCAAAAGACCAAAATGACACAGACATTAACAACTATAGTTCACTGTACGGCCTTCAACAATGAGCAACGCCCATTGTACAGTTTGTGTAACTAAACTTAAGTACATGCCATAAATTTGTACAGTCTTTGAATTTTTAACATAGAAATGCGTATAAAAGTTTGGCTAACCCTACTTAGTTCGTGTATTAGTTTCAGAGATAAATCAATGAAATGGGGCTATATTATCCAGATTCCAATTTTTTTCTAGGTTTAAATAATTCCCTTGATTTTCTGTACACAATAGATAAAAATTTACTAAAAAAAGTCCATTTCGCAAAAGCAAAAAAAAAATTTTTTTTTAAAGTGAAGAGAATTTAAGCTAGGCGTTGACTTTACAAGCCATTGATTTGTTATATTTTGACAATAGCTGTATTATTTCTCATACTAACATTATACAATTACTTGAAGTTTATCTTAGGACGATCTGTTACAAGTTGTTCAATTGGATTGCATGTGATATAGGAAGTATCTTGACAACAAGTCAAGTAGGTACATGTATATACTATATAGGTCCACATGTCAAAGGTTATTAGGGTAGTTATAAAGAATGACATATAGATAATATTAATAACTTATTGCAGCCATGTGCTCCACAGGGCCTCATATAGCACTCGGTCACCAGCCATGCACCATGGTACCATTATGCTTATATAAATGTATATAGTATTATCAGGGTGCTAACAGAATATATTTGATAATTGAATGTGTTATAAATATGGTGCTATAATTCTAAAGAAACAGTACCAGTGCTATTTCATATCAACTAGTTATATATTTGTAAATCCAAGTTGGTAACCTCTGACCTTTGTAAGACTTGTGTTCTTTTGGTCTTGTTGTTGTGTCCTTAACGCCATCCCAGGACAATGTTTTGTAATTCGTATATTTATATATATTTAAGTACATAGACTCAAGAGTATGTTATGCTTAACATTGTTCCTAAAAGCTCTTAGTGCAAATTAAAAAAAATTCAAATTGAAGAATTTCTAAACCAATAAAGAAAATCTGTTATTTAGATATTGTTGTTGTTGTAAAGATTTAAAACTGTCCTCGTTTTGAAGTATTTGGGTACATGATATAGTTTTGTATATATATATTGATTTTAAATCGTACTTGTTTAGGAGTGAGTATTGGGGTACATGGTATATTTTTGTTGACAGTTTTGTATGTAAAGATTTTAAAACATTCTCGTTTTGAAGTATTTGGGTACATGGTATAGAGGTTTGTTGACAGTTCTGTATGGGTAGATTTATGTTAAAAGGAAGTTATGTCATTTGTAGGTCACACCATTCACTTTGTCAATAAGGGTATTAATGGTTAAGGATAAAACTGTTGACTAATTTACTTTACCACATTTTTATTGTGTGAAAATTTATTGGCAAATTGCATAACAGGAAAAATATTTATGAATGGGTGACAGGATATTTCGGATTGGTAGTGAATCTTAATCTTTTGAGAGCTTTAATATAACCTGAACTACAAAAGTTACGAAAATATTTGTTTTTCCTGGAAGTACTTGTGACCACTTCTAGGGACTTATCCCATAGAATATTTCCTGATCAACAAATATCCATATAATAACTCTTTTTTCCATACAAGTGGCCTTTACAAAATTTAATGGGTAGCTATTCCAAGAAACAGGAGTCATGCCAATTTACTGTAAAAAGTGGTTGACTATTCCAGGACAACAGGATTTGGCTATTCTTTTTGTGGGAATTTGGGTTTAGATTATCAGGACTCTGGAATTAATAAATACTTTTTCAGGATCTCAGATTTTTGAGTCCAATCTATAAACACGTATTGAGTCAGACCAACATCTTCTTCACCTCTTCTAATAACCATGGCCAGTGCTACATGTACATATATATATATATATGTCTTCTTCACCTCTCTTCTAATAACCATGGCCAGTAGCACTGGCCATGGTTATTAGAAGAGAGGTGAAGAAGACAGATCTATATATATAGCAAAAAATTTTAAAGCGAAAGCAAATTTACAGATCTAACATTGTTGGGTTGATGTTTAGACGAGTTGTTATATATATTATTATTTATAATTATATACGAGTCTAAATTGAAAACTACGTTTATATTATATATATATAATGTCTGATAGGAAGTTCCTTCTTAAACAGATTTTATTGGCTGCAAATAGTGTAGGCACTGTTTTTCCAGCTTTTATTCTTGTGCAGCTGTCTTTACAAAATGTTTTCTTCAGAAATCATTAAAACGTCTTCTCCAATTAACTCGCATAGCTCTATAGACTTATTGACCTTGATCCCATTAGGGAAACATATCCTCATTGATTTTTTTCCAATTGACCTCTCTGGCTGCATCAATGTTTCATCAAGCCAATATTTATAATAACTTCAAAAGCTTTGGTCTTTATTCCTGATCATTGGTTTATATATAGAAACTTTACAATATAGACAAATTTTAGTAGTACAATTCAGTATGACGTCCTTATCACTGAGGTAGTATACACTTGTGTTTGGGGCTGAAGGACACCTCAATTGCTAGATTTTCTCGCTGTATTGAACACCCATTAGGCATTCAGCTGCTTTCTGCTCTGTGGTCAGGTTGTTGTTTCTTTGACACATTCCCCATTTCCATTCCAAATTTTAAACATTGTATAATGTTACTTTAATGTACCCTATGCTCATGAGACTGCAGGCCTTGGTCATCAGCTCTTTAAAACAGATTGCATATATCTGAAAACTCGAGCTCTTTTCCAGATGACCTTTCAAGTTTGGGATCTATGTCTGATAGTACTGTCCTAAATATGTAGCTCATAATTAAGAAAAAAAAATTGACTAATTGTAAAAATAAGAATGTGTGAACACCTGTTAGGTTTTAGGTGTAGAATATAGTTTTACCTGACAAGTAGATGTTTATGATTTTAATTAAAACCTCAATGTTTTAATGAAGGAAGTGAGAACAGTGTTTCCGTTAGAAGAATATTTTTGCCACAGTTTGCTTAGTTTGTTTTAATTGAATTTTCCTTCTGTTTACGTCAAAGTTGATAGAATGAACTTGCACAGACTCCCTAAAGAATATTGGTACATAATGAACAAGTTAATGATTAAAAAGAATATAGTTGGGATACAAACATGAATTTACCTGTAATTATTCAATAAAATGGAACAAACTTCAAATAAATGATTTCCAATAAGTTTATAACTGACTAGCTTCATTCTGATCTGGATGGTAAACCATTTTATTTAAAGGGCACTCGGGCAAATACATGCATCCATATTTACAAGGCTGGATGTGTTTGATACACAGTCAAGATGTAGAGTTCATATGTTTCTATGTATTTGCATGCATTAAAGTCTGTTTTTTGTATGTTGAGCAAAATAACTTAGAAAATTCAAACAATCTAAACACTTGAAGTTTTCCAGGAATATATAATTGTGACTAATGGTGTCATTACAAGTTTTTTCAATTTTAGGAAATAATAAAAACAACTCTTTTCTGTCACATAATTCCAATGATCTTGCTATACCCTCACTCTACTAGCATGACTAGTACCTTTCAATCACCTTGTCACCAAGTTCTCTTGCTCATCATATAAATATTTTCATCCCACTTTTCACAGAAACTACTCAATAGACAGATTTACCTCATACTTGGTCAAAAGATCAACAAGTATCAAGTGGTAAAGTGTGAGCACTTTAAGGATTTGTCACATACATGTTCTTATTTCCTGATTACAATTACTCAGGTACAGATAAAATGTACTTGAAATTAGGAGTAGTTGATGCTAAGTGCAGCAACATGCACATTATTGTTATTTTTAAAGTCAGATCAAATGATAAACAAAAATTATAATTGATTGATTGGTGTTGAACACCTGACATCAACACATTTAGGTATTTCATGGCAGCCAATTTTTGTTGGTGGCAGAAACCAGAGTGTTGCAAGAGAACTATCATTAAGATAGTGAAATGTACCACATATTTATAAAATAAATTTTTCTATATATTTGTAAAGTGACAAGTATGTGTTGATTGTTTAGGAAACTTGAGTTCATGATGACATGTAAAATGATGTAGGTGATGGAAGTGTTTCCCACTTATAACATGTATAATTAGGGCACATCATATCATATGGTACTAGTTGTTTATTATTACGAAGGGGAATTTTCTCAGGTTTTCCCTCTATTCTTTCAAACTTCATTGAATTATTACAAACAATTGTTTATGAAACCTTGTATTATAATACACTGCATGTCATTTTGTCTGTGCATCTCTTTGGACATTACAGGGAAATATATTGACCAAAAACTTTATCACAATATAGGATAAGATGATCCGAGTAAAACTCAATGGAAAAATATGTAAAGCTCTAAATTTTCATTACTCTTAAATGGTTGAAAAACTGAAGATTTTTAAAGGCTGTCTATAGTTGCTTACATCTACATCATTTGGAATATGTTGGTTACATTATGTAGTTGTCACAATGGAAAAATATAATTTACCTCCTCATCTTCCTAATGTCGAGCTTTTAATTACAAGTTGGCCTAAGTCTCAAAACGGTTGTCAATGAATTAAAACACTAGATAGATAGATAGATAGATAGATAATTTTATTAACCAATCATGGTGCCCAAAATTTGAGCTATACAATCAAATGAATTACAAAATAAAGCACAGAAAATGATTAGAATGATTAACACTAACTACTTACTCAAATATCTACCCATACCAAATACTCCAAATCACCAAAACATTAAGATAATTGTGAACATTTTTTTATCAAACTTAACCTCATGTACTTATATTAAGTGACAATTTTGCAGTTTTATAGGATGAGTTTGACAATTCTTTTTTTTTCCTCAAGTTTTTTTCTTAAATGATAGCTATAGTCATGATAGTATTATGTTTTACCATTTAATTTAATACAGGAAAATAAAGATTTTAAATTCTAAGTAGTAATGAGTAAGAAATACAAGTATCAGTGACAAGGGTACCTTAACAACTTAAAATAAAGTACTTTCACTGTGGTATGACTGCATCTGCCATCATCTTTTAGTTAAGTACTTTAATAAATAACGCCTTTAATATGCAAAATTGTTTTGATGTTCATTGGACTTTGTACCCCCTACTGTCACTTCTATATAAACAGGCTATATAAAGTAAGATGAACTTTACAAGGATGGGATGTACAGAGAAACACGGAATGTTTTTAATTATTGTCGTGCTGATTATGGTAATGTTTTTGACTTGTTTATTTCTAATCAATGAAACATCATTATACTAAGGCCATTGATAAAAAGTATGTGTTTTACTGAATATATATAACTGGTTCAGCAGTAATAGAAATAGTTCGGTAGATAGGAATTCTTTTTTTGTATTTTTACTTTAAGCAGTGGCTGATCCAGGGGAGGGTTCTTGGGGTTGCACCCCCCTTTTTTTGGACGATCAATGCATTTGAATGGGTCATATGGTTCACCAATGTGACAAATACAACTTTATGTGATAGTTTGGCCTTCTACAATGAGTGAAACTTTATAGTTTTATATAATTAAATGTGTATCAATTCTAATGGCCCTGACATATGAAAATGTGAATCAATTCTAATGAACCTGACACATGAAAATGTGAATCAGTTGATTATTCTAATGAACCTGACACATGAAAATGTGAATCAATTCTAATGAACCTGACACATGAAAATGTGAATCAATTCTAATAAAATACCAACAGTCTGATATAACATATGACACCATGTGAAGATATATTCACTTCTATACAGATTTCTATTGAAATTTTATTTCCTATGGCACACATAGCATCTAAAGAACATTGAAATGTACAATATTCCTTCTATTGTGAACATGATGAAAATAATTGAACAAAATTATAGGATTCCTTATATTCTCCAAATAAAATAATTAACATAATCACGGGAATTGTAAATCAAGTATTTATCTTGAAGCTCGTCAAATTGTTCATTTACGTGTCCCATTCATTTGGATCACCGATTTAATTTCAATATAATGGATTTAATCGATGTTTTAAAGTTAAAGAGTAATGAAGACATTGATCTTCTAAGTTTGTCTTTAAAAGCCTTCTGTTGTTAAATAACGGAGGCAGATAAATCAGTCAGACGGGGTTTACAGTGTGTTACTGTGTTTTTACAACTAAATTGTGACTGTTCTTAGATCGCGATCAACTCTTTCTGTGTTTCATGTAAATTATCGATAGAAGGTGTAAAACGTTGATGAACATATGGAAAATTAAATAGATAAAACACTTCTGTGATCATGTTATTTTTCAATTATAAACTTTTCATGAATGAGATTATAAAAGGGAAATAGGAAGAGGAAGTACTATATATTTACAATCTACCCTCATAATATACATTGTAATTAAATAATTTTCTTATTGCCATTTTTGTTCATCTCAAAATCAAAGTGAGGCCTTCAACTCACAGTGGTGTCTCACTGGTAATGGCATGTATAATGAAATTTCAAGTAGCCCCTGGAATTAGTTGCTAGCTGTATGATGATGACATTACTTTGAACATTAAATTGCAGTGATGACTACATCAACTTTAAACATATAAATACACTTTAATGCATGTTGTTAGCTTAAAGAAATATTTGCCAATTAGAGTTTTGACACATATACATGTAGCCTTAATGTATATCCTTTGCTAAAACATTGTATTTACATTTTATTTATTTTATATTTTCAGTTTCCTGGTACATCATGGGGCACAGAGAAAAAGACATATATAGATATAGATACTGCACATAATGTAAGATTATAAGGTCATGTGATAGTCATGTGACTTCATTACCCTCATTTCAAAGTACATGTACAACCAAATTCCATTGTAATTTAAGTCTTCTCAGTTTACTTAAGAAAATAATTAGGTCAGACGTTAAGATGAGTTTTTAAAGCAGAAATGAAAATTAACTTCTATCATGTTTCACTAAAGTACATGGGTAATATATTATACCGGTATACATTTCTCTTATTGACTGAAAGTTCAGCAACATTTCTCATTTTACACTACTTTTTGTGGATTAAGCAGAAATATGATGTACTTTTAATGATGATTTAAGGTGATTCCCCAAAATTTCTGAAACTAAATGACTTGATCTTGTTAACATGTTTAAGTAAGGAGAACAATTTACATCAAAGTGTATTTCATCTTAAATAGAAACATCCTAATTCAGGTAGATTAAAGTCTAACGTAAGTCCTTGCATATGAAATCAAACTGTTTTTACCAAATGTCTTATGAGAATTAATGCCTCTAACAAACATTTCAGTAAAGCTTAAGATCAAGTTTTAATTGTTCAATAATTTTGTGAAAAGAGGAAGAGGTTTACTGCTAGGTTTGAAAACCCCACACCTGGGTTTTCTCTACCAAATTTGTAGCTTCATTCAAAGACTTTTTGTGTTTCCTCAACAAAATATGTAGTATCATTCTATAGATAGAACAATCCCAGTTTTCCTGAACCAATTCATGTTCATATGGAAATAGATGACGATGCATATTTGTAGTTTGCCTTTCAAGTAATTAAAGATAATCTTCAATACTTTGCAATGGTATTTGTCACCTAATTGAAGAAATACTCTGCCATTTACTTCAGACTCATTCATGTTTGCCTTTCAAGTAATTAAAAATATCTTCAAAACTTTTGCAATGATATTTGTTACTAATTGGGAAATACACTGCCATTTACATCAGAGTACTTATGGTCAATTTAAATACAGCAGGCAAAAAGAAGGGAAACGATTTCCATTAATGACTGCTGATTTCTTTTGATACAGCATTAAATTGATGATAAAACGAACAACTGAGTAGAACATAGAACAGTATATTCACATAAGCCTAATCTATTCAGCGATAGAAACTGAAATATTCCCAAAAGGCAAAGTATCGATTTAATCCGCGATCTATAACAGTAGATCAGAGAGGATTAACCATTAGAAAATATGTTTCATCAGACATAACACAGCCAATTCTACCGATGATGTAAACGTGTTAAGCTCTGTCAATATTCATTATCGTCAAACAATTACGTTTATTCTGGTCTAAGGTGGTGTTTAGATGCCAATAAATTAAGAAGTATCAATATTTAAAGGTGGAATTTATCTCAAACTTTCTTGCTGTTCTATTTTCTTCCATACGCTTGCCATACCATGTAATTTGTATAGATAGTGATGTGCATGGCACAGTACATTCAGTGTTCCAGATATTTATTAAAACTCCTGGTAAACAGGAATTTGAATACATCTTGTTACAAAATATAGCATATCCATAACATAATGTAATAAGAAACAATTGTAATAGCAAACAGAATATAAATCACATTACAATGATGCTAAAGATCTGGAAGACATGAGTAATTTATTGAAATGTATTTCTTTGTAATAGAAGTACAGAACATAAAATACAAAATAACTGGAATTTATAAAAAAAATATCAAGCAGAATATGCAATTCATAATTAAAAATAATTCCAAGTTGAAATAATAGCCTGTTGTTTATTTCTGGTGCTCAGGTGGTTACGTTAAGATGCCAATAAATTAAGGAGTATAATATTTAAAGGTGGAATTTATCTCTGTTGCATATTTTCTTCCATAACTTTTGGCACCATCACAATCAAGATGAAATAGAATCGTGGAGAAACTGATGAAAGTTTAGATGCTTTAGAAAAAGGTGACGAGTTCGTACGATAATCAATTACATTTAACACTGCACAAAGTGCCACTAGTAGCTTTTTTCTCTTATTTAATGGATTTTGTACTAAATTCTAAAACCATTTCTCTTAAATGTTGAAAGTATTGATAAGCCTGTACAAGTGAATTAAGATTTTCTTATGCCTTAATGCATGTTTATTGAACATAAATAGATTTGATAGGCAATTTAGCAATGTAAGGTTCTGATTTACTTTTAAAACCTGTAACATTGATTGAATCATTAGTTTAAGAATTACTTCAATTTTGATGTGAATAATTACTGATATGGTAAATGCTGTTTAAACAAAGTATACATTATTAACCAAAATATATAGGTCACCATTGGAGAAGGGAGAATTTACCTTTTGGGGAGGTTAATTACCTTTTGATTTGAGATTGAAAATATATAGGTATATAATGTATTACTTATACACCTTCAAGAAAAAGTGTGACCTTAAAATTGGGGCACTTTTGAAGCAGCTTGTTTGTATTTCTTTAGTCAGTTGAACTGTTTCCATTGCATTTTTTCTGACATTATCATTTGCATTATGTCCAAAATGTTTATATGCAAATTTTTCATAAAAATAACATGGTTCTGTGTCGAGTCTTATTTTTTTATTCCATTTCTAGAATGTCCAAAATTTCAATGATAATTACTGCATGGTACAGATTCACGAACTTAAGAGTTGAACATTATTGATATAATTATATTGTTTTTGTTAAACAGTAAACCTAAGAGGCAAAAATCAAATACCGAAACACATATTGATGAATTGTTGTAAAGTGACAAATTTCAGTGAAGAAGAATTTGAGGCCTAGAAACTATTCAAGCTGGGCAACATCGATCCATATAAGAGACTCTTTTTTTCGTCAAAAGGAATATTCTAACAGCTGCAACCAACTGGAAGACACGATATTTATATGGCTATTTTTACTGTTGAAGCTCCAAACTGACATTCCAACACCTAAATAGGTGTCTCTTTGAAAAGCAGACACGTTTTGTGGTAGTTAAATATGCCAGAATTGGTATTTTTTTCATTCAACGTATAATACAGATACAAGATACAGATTAACAAGTTGATATAATTATGAATTGTTATTATGTTAATTACGGTTTTAGATACTGATTTTGTCATTTTATCGTAATTATTATAAATCATATACTCGTCAATGACAAAGAAGAAGTTGATTCCTAAATATTGGGATCCTTGATTAGGGGATCTGGTGGCAAAGGAGAATGTACTTGTAATTGGTATTATGACTGGTTAGTTCTACAAGATAAGACTTGTATCAGAATGGATCTGGTTGAAGGTTTGTATATATCTGATAATTTGGAAGGGTTTACTGATCTAGGGGAAAAAATTTGTACACAAAAATATGTAGCTATGGCATTGGAATATCGTGTTTGTCTTGTACCAAAAATACATACGTAGGGTGGATGCTGGTTGGATGTTGATGTCCTTATTTGTGTTTTCATTGGGAATATTAAGAGAATAATGCATGTCTTTCATTGAATTCAAAATTAAACTGTACACCTTAAAACATAGAATTTATTGGAGAAAGAGAAGACTACACAACTAAATAATTATAGACTTTGGTTTTTCTGTTGTAAGGGTCCACAAAACTATAACTATCTCGGGTGAAGATAATATAAAATAAAATTATCTGTTTTGGCAGGCAGAACGGATTTTGTGGGTAAGTTTAATAAATATTGCTAGACCGGGCCAAAATGCACAACGATACCATTTGTTTTTGGAAAATATCTGTCATAATTCTTCTTCATAATTTGAAAAGTAATATAAATTTTGTGATTACAGGTGGATTTTTAGAAGATTCAGGCAGTTGGGTCATCTGAGAAGGTAAA
The DNA here is from genome assembly GCA_019925275.1 of Mytilus edulis. Classification (NCBI taxonomy): domain Eukaryota; kingdom Metazoa; phylum Mollusca; class Bivalvia; order Mytilida; family Mytilidae; genus Mytilus; species Mytilus edulis. Next base: position 89,234,537 of record CM034362.1, read on the forward strand.
TCAAAAGATAGACTGACAGATGTTTGGGGAAGAGTACTAATAGATAGACTTTGGGTCAGGGTCTGGAGATGGATCTGGTGTGGGAAAGAGTAAGTATGTACACATAAAATAATCTGATAGACTTTGGGTCAGGGTCTGGAGATGGATCTGGTGTGGGAAAGAGTAAGTTATGTACACCATAAAATAATCTGATAGACTTTGGGTCAGGGTCTGGAGATGGATCTGGTGTGGGAAAGAGTAAGTTGTACACCATAAAATAATCTGATAGACTTTGGGTCAGGGTCTGGAGATGGGTCTGGTGTGGGAAAGAGTAAGTATGTACACCAATAAAATAATCTGATAGACTTTGGGTCAGGGTCTGGAGATGGTCTGGTGTGGGAAAGAGTAAGTTACTGTACACAATAAAATAATCTGATAGACTTTGGGTCAGGGTCTGGAGATGGATCTGGTGTGGGAAAGAGTAAGTATTGTACACCATAAAATGTGTGTGCTTTTAGGGGGGTTCTAATCTGTGGCAGAGTAAAAAATTTTTTGAGGTCTTCCCTAACCTTGGGCAGTGTTGTAACATATACATCAAACTATGGAAATTAGTTGAAAGTTCACTTAAATCATGTGTTTGGATGTATGGCAATGTAGGGGAGAGGTTTAAGGTTTGTTGGAGTAAGCCTTTCCAATTATAGATGGATTTTATGTGTAACAAAGTATCTATATATACACTTAAAATATGTGTGTTTGGGTGGAGTTGTCAAGATCTGTTGAAATCTGAAGAATCTTCAAGAGATGGATCTAGTGTTTCACAAAATACATATAGTTACACTTACATAGGGGAGTGGTCAGTTAACTGAAAAATCTTTAAATGTTGTTTTTTTGGAAAATATATACAGCTACATACACCAGCAGCTCTGTTAATCTATGGCCTTTATTTGTTCCCTTCCTTTGTCTAAGTCCAGGTCATGATCAGGGAAATGCATACAGGGAAAAATGGATTTTCACAAAAGAGAACAATTTTAAGAGATCTATTTAATGTGTATCATAAGTGTTTATACTGTTAAGTTATAAATCTTTTAATATTTAAATTCTTGTTTATTGTTTTCATTTGTAGTCTCTGACCATTAAAACTTTAAACTTTGACGTCAAAATCTGACCATTAAAACTTTAAACCCTCATTGTACATCTAAATTGATAAAGTTACTACCATAAAACATATATCCTTAAAGCAACAACAGTGTGTTATTATATCAAAATAAATAAAAATTCTTGTCCTCAATTGTAAAGAAATCATTTGAACCGTGACAAGTTTATTCATCCAAGTATTTCGGGATTAAAACTTTCAATTCAATATTACTACGACTTTAAATAAAGATAAAGTTGGCTGCTCAACTTTTACTGTATAATCCCTGATCTAAGTGTACTTGTGTGGTGGGGGCGATTTTCATTCAAAACCATTGAATTAAGAAGAAATGAATTTTATATTTGAAACTTTTTTGTGTTAGATTTTGATTCATTTATGTTGTGGCTGTTTTGTATTATTTTGATTGGTTAGTGATTCTTTATGCCATATTAGGGCAAAATCCTAAATTGTTATAGTGTCAATTATTTAAAAAAACGAAAAAGAATGTGCACTAGCGATCAAATAAAAATAGTCTGTAAGGTACTACAATTAGTTATGAGGTGGGTTAAAACTTATTATTAAAGTGTCGGGTTATTAAGTTTTAATTTCTTAAGACATGTATATTAATAATTTATGTTTTTGGATGAACAAAGAAGTAAACAAAATTTGACTGACTTTAATGGAGTTTTGTTAAGTGCATTTACAAGGCTATACTCACAGCTAAATACACGGTATAAACTATAAAGACATGAAATTAAGATTATATAACATATTAAAGTAATTATCATGACTCTTACAGCCCACACAACCAATAATCTTGTACACGCTTATAATTATAAATTACACCAAAGTAGGAATAATTCTTAAAAAATAGTGTATAATTGTGCTCATTCAGACAGCATCATGTATGACACTTCCACACAATCATCATGCAACACGCCATAATCGATTTTAAATGCTATACAAAAGCCATGGACTAAATTGTATTTTAATGGACCTATATAGGTTGTACAAGGACATGTATATTCAGATAATATAGTTATATAAAGATCGTAAATATCAGGAAACTGTCAATCACGGTAAATTACCAGCAATCACCTTAGATCACATGTACAGCTCATCACACAACAAGAGCAAGGTTTAATTTGAACAAAATTAGCTTAAATGTACTGTACAATATTACGTACATGGGGGGAATATATACTTGCCTGCCCATGCCGCTAAACTTATATTTGCTTGAGAGCAACAAAAACATATCCATTGCCATGGCACATTTTATTTAGAAGAGACGGATTACATATGACCATACATACACATACATAACAATTAAAAGTCTAAAAATTGTGCACAGTTCCATAATATTGCTTATATTGCTGCTCTATAAATTAAGGTTAAATTGAAAGAAGTTATTTTGTGCATTTTTTATTGCAATTTTTGAAGAATAAACAAAAATACTTCATACAGATATGTGTATCATATATCAGATTGTGACTTTTTATTATTGTGATACGTTAAGTATCTGTTTATTTCATTTTCTAAGTATCTGTTTATTTCATTTTCACCAAACTTCTAAAGATGGTTCATTTCTGATAGTGGAAGTTTTTTACAACCTTGTCTGGAGCTATACATTTCTAATTGTTAAGGACAAGCTTAAAAAGTATATTAGTGTACAGTCCTTGGTCTGACAGGTTAATTGCTTTGAAGGCTGAGAGAGAATCATTAAGAAAAGAGGGTGGTAAAGGGGGGGTGCTTGCACGAAAAAAACGTGAAATAAGACATAATTTCACGTTGAACGTGAAATAATTTCTGTTATGAACGTTGCACGAAAAATAAATACTTTTATTTGTACCTTTGGTGACTGAGTCACTGTCTTCTTTTATATATTAACTCTTTGTTTTACTTGATATTCCCGATTTAGTATACACATTTATACTATAATTGGTTTACGGCTTTTAAAAAAGTATTTTTTGACTATCCCTGCCAAGTGTTTGAATTTTATTTGAAAAATACCGAGCACGCAAAATAAGACTTTGAAAATCACAATGCACGTAAAATTAAATAAGCAGAACACGTTGAACGAGGCACCCGTCTTGCACGACTGAACGTCAAATAAAAAAGTAAAAACATGTTGAACGTGAAATAAAAAACGGCGATCACGTTGCACGAAAATAACCCTTTACCACCCTCAGAAAACATAAGTCTCTAGAGAGTGCTAATCTATGGTATGACTGAAAACCATCAGAGTAAAACCAATATCATCCCAGAAAAAATCCACAGAAAACATTAATTACATAAAACACACATTTATACTTATCATGTGACAAACTTTCTACCATTATAGAGTAACCTTGGTTGTACAAAAAATTAAATTACCCATAATCCTCCTTATTTTTAAATACTAGTATCCACAGAAAACATTAATTACATAAAACACACATTTATCCTTATCATGTAATTACTTACTACCATTATAGTGTTAGAATGAGAAGTCGGAGGGAGTACCAATGATTGATATTTTATGGATAAGTCGAGTTTATTGTTATTTTATTGTAATTTTATGATACATTTTGGAGACTAGTATGTTGATGTGAAGAATAGAGAATTTTGCATTAAGCAATTTGCCACTTCAGACTTTGAAAAGAATTTTGAGAGATATTTTCTGAAGCGTTACAATTACATGTAGGCTTACAATTTGTTAACAAGGTGCTAATTATTAGATGCTAAACCACAGGTGTTAATAGATATATTTGAATTAGTGGTTTACTTGAACCCATAAAACCCACAAAAAATTGGTATACCAGAATAATAATGAATACACAGTATATATTTTTTGTGTGCATTGATATGTTTTGATTTGACTTCCAAAAAACAAGTTGATCAATTTAATCAAGATGGCGGTTAAAATGATACCTCACTATGTCTAATAAATGCAATTTGTTTCCATTGTAAATTATCTATAAATAAAATCTTTTTTTATTTTAGTCGATCTTATCACAACAAAAGCTCCAACAACAATTAAGATGACAGCCTGTCAACAGCTACGATCATCAACAAAAACTTTCTCTTCTGATTTCTATATTCCTGAATGTACAATAACTGGTGAATATGAAAAACGGCAGTGTGAAGGGAAAGTTGGGTCTAAAAAATGTTGGTGTGTGGATTCTAAGGGAAGAGAAATACCAGGCTCACAAATGACAGAACCAGAGGTCCCAGATTGTCATGAAGGTAGGGGGACACAAAGTATTATTTATGTACATATAGAAATAAGAAGATGTAGTATGAGTGCCAATCAGACAACTCTCCATCCAAGTCACAATTTATAAAAGTAAACCATTATAGGTCAAAGTATAGCCTTCAACACGGAGCCTTGACTCACACTGAACAGCAAGCTATAAAGGGCCCCAAAAATTACTAGTGTAAAACCATTCAAACGGGAAAATGCATACATACCAAGTAAAATTGAGAACTCATCATTCTCATTATGTGGGTTTTTTTTCTTTCTCTAATATGAAAAAAAATTCAAGAAAGGTAGACCTTTTACACATATCATATAATCGCCTTCATCTAACTGTCAATGAAACCATTAGAGAAATTATTTGGAATTCTTGCAATTTGACATGTTTTAACAAATGAATAGTAAAAGCCAAGAAATAGCCTATGGTTAAAATACACAAAAGTTTTTCATCTCATGGATTAGTTTATTGCTCTTTAACAAATTTAGGATCTCATGAATTTGTTTTATTACTTTGTACATAATTTAAGAAATTATTACAAATTATTTTCCTTTTTTTCCAGGAAAAAATTTGAAACCTTGTGTTTTTGAACTATTAAAGACGAGTAGTGGATTATTAGGAGCAAGACAAGCACGCTGTACATTTAACGGGGAATATGAAAAGGTTCAGTGTCATGTGAGAGAATGTTGGTGTGTTGACAAAAATGGAATTGAAAGAATGGGAACACGAGTATCCATGACAACCTGGCAGAAATCTCTTGCTTGTGAAGGTATTATTTATTTATTATTATAAGAAAGAATATTTCCTACAGTGGTACTTCTTGGTTGAGTATACTTTGGACCACATTGATTTTGGATTTAGGGTGTTTTAAAACCATTTTTAAGCACTGCTTTTTGGCTACTTTGTGGCAGCCAGTTTATATTAGTGGAGGAAGCCTGAGTGGCTGGAGAAGACCACTGACCTTCGTTAGGGCAGCCAGTTTATATTAGTGGAGGAAGCCTGAGTGGCTGGAGAAGACCACTGACCTTCGTTAGGGCAGCCAGTTTATATTAGTGGAGGAAGCCTGAGTGGCTGGAGAAGACCACTGACCTTCGTTAGGGCAGCCAGTTTATATTAGTGGAGGAAGCCTGAGTGGCTGGAGAAGACCACTGACCTTCGTTAGGGCAGCCAGTTTATATTAGTGGAGGAAGCCTAGTGGCTGGAGAAGACCACTGACCTTCGTTAGGGCAGCCAGTTTATATTAGTGGAGGAAGCCTGAGTGGCTGGAGAAGACCACTAACCTTCGTTAGGGCAGCCAGTTTGTATTAGTGGAGGAAGCCTGAGTGGCTGGAGCAGACCACTGACCTTCGTTAGGGCAGCCAGTTTATATTAGTGGAGGAAGCCTGAGTGGCTGGAGAAGACCACTGACCTTCGTTAGGGCAGCCAGTTTATATTAGTGGAGGAAGCCTGAGTGGCTGGAGAAGACCACTGACCTTCGTTAGGGCAGCCAGTTTATATTAGTGGAGGAAGCCTGAGTGGCTGGAGAAGACCACTGACCTTTGTTAGGGCAGCCAGTTTATATTAGTGGAGGAAGCCTGAGTGGCTGGAGAAGACCACTGACCTTCGTTAGGCAAACTGACAATCCAAGTCAATTAAGAATGGAGCTGTCCATTACACAATAATTTTACTAGTTCCAGCAAAAATGGATGTCACACTTTACTTTGAAAAATTAATTTTTGAACAAAATAAAAGAAGATATGTTTGCATAATCAATGATATGTATAATCATAACAACAGTACATGTTGTTTAATATTTCATTCAAAAATTTCAAGTGTCTAGTTCAAGTTCACACCACAAACTAATTTAAGAAATGACACATTATCTGATCAACAATTATGTGTCATCCATGCTCTAGATTATATGCAATTTTAAATATTCTACAATTCAGAAAGAAAACAAAATGTTGTTTGTATTCCATTATATACATCTGAAATATGTATTGTGCTTAGTGTCAATTTTAAAGGATAGTAAATTTTGTTTAGACCAAACAGATAGATTTTACTATTTTCTTGCAAATTCTTTATATGTTAAAGATTTTAACAATGATTATATAATTTCTATTTTTAGAAACAATAAAGGGAACAATGGCTCCCCCATTACTGGAAATGACAAAGGCCCCAGAGACACCCTTCCCATATAATCCAGAAACTACCAAAAAAGTCATCGATGATAAACCAATATACAATCATGGTGACAAAAGTGACGAAACAGTAAGTCAAAGCATAACACCACCACGATCATTCTTATCATTGGTTATAAAAAAAAGTAAAATCACAAAACACTGAACTCTGAGGAAAATTCAAATGGAAAGTCCTTAATCAAATGGCAAAATCAAAAGCTCTTTTAAACACTTAAGTGTCTATTCAATTGATTCAATTTACTTATGAAAGATTTTGACTAATTAAGTCATTAGAAACACTCTGTATCAAGCCATTAAATATGCAAAATCTATCTAATATGCCAAAAATACCACTTTTCAGAGTTAATTGTCCAAAATGAAAGTGCTGCATCGTGTTCATCCTCAACCTTTATATAAATATAAATTATTAACACAAATACAACTACATTTCCCAAATATTATGCAAGAACATAATGCGGCACTTTCATTTAAGACAGAAACCGTCTAATTTAACTAAAATGCTAAATTTGATGAGATTTCGTTATTTAGCATGATTTGATGATCAGTACTCGATATATTATTTGTATTTGTCAAAACAGCCCTTTATTTATGTAGCAGAAGCATTCTACTTTTCAATTAATATCTTAACGATTATATATTCACAATTTTCTAAAACTGCTATATTTTGGGGCCAAAAAGGGGTCTTACTGAACCTACTCCTTTGATGAGTTTTATTTATCTGATTCTACTTCTATGAATAGCAATTAGGAAATCAGAATTACTTTTTCTTCAGAATAATTTAAATTGTTTTTGTTTTTTTTTCTCTCACAATTTCTGTTTTGCACTTATTATAGTTTTGTATTGTAAGCTCATAAATTGTTTTTATAAATGATAACAAAAAATATTTCCAATTTGAAATCTTAATTAACTTGTAATAATTTGTTGTACCCTCTTTTTCTCCAGGATACTGATGACAGAACACCAACTTCTGTTGATGTCAATATTGGAGGTAAGTCGCATATATTATGAAATTTGTATCTGTGGTTTGCAGGTCAGGGGTTCAAATAAATGGGTCAGATGTCAAGGACCTAACTTTTTGGATGAAGTCTTTGAATTTTTATATAGCAGAGGTCAAGGACCTTCCATTCATTACATTGATGCTTTGACCTTTAACTTTCTTATAGAGATTGACCTTTTATGTACTATTAAAATTCAAATGGTTATAACCTTTCATTTTCAAGCAAGGTGAACCCATGCATGAGCAAGAATCATAACACAAAAAGTATATTGTTGGATTGTTTATCCTTCTAAAATCCATAGTATCCACCTCAAAAACTGGCAGAAGAATTATCTCAAGTATGGTTGAAAAAATCCAGTGACTTTAAAACAAATAGACAGAAATGACTTCAGAAATTAGATAACAACTTTCAGACATAAAATACCTATACATAGAGGAAATCGTTGTAAGGAAGGTTTCATTTGGATTGAAATAAGATATCTGTTATGTTTCCTTATTTTACCCTAATTTTCAGTGCTGTTGAATTATGGTTGGGCAGATGAATCATTCATATCCCACAATCCTTTTGTAAATTTCTGGTGAGTTAGTACGCTATATAAATGACTTTTCCAGACACCAATGTTGTTGATATCTTTTACAGGTGGTAAATTTGATACTGAATCTGAGGACAACACTAATATTGATAAATCAGAAAATATAAGGCCAGATAGACCGAGGCTCAAAAAACTACATTTTTACAGATTATGGCTAGTCCAGGAATATTAGCAGGTATGTGTGAACTTGTAACAAAAATGATAATAGATACCTGCTTTCTGCAAACATGCTTGAAAAAAATTTGGTAGTTAAGGATTTTTCTGCCCCAATTTAAAATATTAATGTTATTTCATTGTAGTTGTTAAATAAGAACAATTTGTCATATTTTAAACAAAATAAGTAATAAAACATATCAGTTGAATTTCAAAATACGAGACATTTACGAATAATTGGCAAATAGGTTTTTTTCAGACTTTACTATTTGTCAACATTGAATTGTTTTTTACCTAAACCCGAAAAAACACAATCAAGTTTGCATGCCGCGATCACTTTAATCTGAAAATGATCTATTGGAATATGATTTATAAGTTCAAAAGTGGGTGTCGTTGCGTAAAACAAAATCTAATACATTTGGATGGCATAAACCTGAGAAAATCGAAAATATGACAAGAATTCAAAAACATGACCAGCAGACATCCTTAAGCAAAATTTTTTATGCCCCACCACTTTAACTTGGTGAAGGGGGCATTTAATGTTATCTTTTTCAGTATGTATACATGTCCCTAATTTGGTTTTTGTTCTCTAACTTAAGTTTGTCTCAAATTAATGTTATAAAACTTAAACATAATGTTTATAACCACAAAACACTGATCAAGTTTGAATTTCAGTAGCAACACTTTTACCGTTCTATAATTACAAATTTTACGTTACTGTTTTCTTCCTTAAGTTTGCCTCAACCAAATGTTATGAAACTTGTACACAATGTGTATTACCATAAACATGATAAAACACAGATCAAGTTTGAAAGTGTCGTCACTTTTATTGTTCTAAAAAAGTTGGGACATCATCTGGGTTTGGTCAATTTATGATTTAATAGTTGCTAATAATGTTATAATGGATAGGCTCTGCTTTGCCAGTAAAACTGCATTGACAGCCATCAAATCACTGACGGTGGCAATTCTTCAAACACATTACTGATATTCATGAAGTCTAATCAACACTGAAATCTCCATTCTCTTATGAATATTCATGATTTGTATTCCAGCTGTGATTGGTGGATCAGTGGTAGGATTATTATGTGCCATCTTACTGGTCATGTTCATAATCTACAGAATGAGAAAGAAGGACGAAGGAAGCTATCCATTGGAAGAACAAAGATACACAAACTATTCATATATGAAGGCTCCTGAGAAGGAATTTTATGCATAAACTGTTCACACTCAACTTGGTGCACTTAAAAACAATATGTTCTAAATATAGATCTGTTTTACGGGAAAGGGGACGTAATTCGTATAAAGGGGATAATGTAGCTAATGTGATCATTTGAGCTTTAAATAGTTTGAATTCAAAACTGAGTTTACATACTAACAAAGAGAAAATTAGTGTTTAAAACTAATGTAATATTTATATTGGTACATTGTATATTCAGATGATGTAGCTATGTGTACAAATATTAAATATATCTTCTGTTTTTTTCGATACATATAAATGTATGTTATTCATTCTACAGTATTTCGTTACTCAAAAAAGTGAAGTTGCTTTTTTTGTGCAGCATAACAACTTTATTAAACAAACTGTATGTTGATGTAGAATGAATAGTGAATATAATTTTACAAGATTTCACATGTAGTAGTTAATCAAATCAAATCAACAGTTGCACTCCATAAAATGTTGTAAGTAAGGGTTGAATTATAGGTCCTTTAATATTTTCAATATATATTAATGATATGATATGTTTTGTAATGCCATTATATTTGGTCACAATGTGTGTAGTAGTTTCAGGAGTAGGAACTATAATAACTATCAGGGAGATTCATCAGAAAGAAAGATAAACCTTTATTTCATTCTAGATATGCTGTAAAGATATGCATGGACGTGCTAGTGATAATACCCATATTAGATATATGTGTGATTTTAGTAGATTGGAAATACACAAGATTGAACAAAGGGAAAAGTTTTAGAAAAAATTAAGGAAAATGACGCCTTCATTAAACCATGATGAAAGCTCAAGAAAAAAAGTGATTTTTTTTAGAAAGACAATTTTTGTGTATCTCAATAGAAAAACGATTTTTACTTGAAATTTTTTGTAAATATGTAACAAGAGAGTAAGATTTTTAAATTGTATTTGTTTTAGTTTTATATTTATATGTTTTTTCATCATGTAGACATTGAAAATGTACAATATTGATCATGTATGTCATTGTATGTAATGTATTATTGGAAAATTGAAATTCAATGCAATGAATCAACCAGCTACTTAAAACTTTTAAATTTTACAAAAAAAATTCCAGAAAAGCAAATGTCTTTAAAAATTAAAATTCTGTCTTTGAAAAAACTCAGACCTCTTACATCAAATCAGCTTATGAGGAACAGAAGACAAGATAGCTATATATTGAAACAGTTTAACCATCATGATGGCAAAATAGCTTTAATGTGTGAAAATATGCAATGAATTTCAATTTTTTATATTGTTATTATAATGTATGAATAACATAGGAATCCCTATTTCCTCTGTCAAGGTGGTAACGGTTTAAACAAAAAATTCATGAACAAAAATTTATAGCTTTTAGAATTTTTTTTACAAACTCCTTTTACAAAACAATTGAATTTTATACAAATGTTGATATATTTTACAAGACGACTTTTTAAGTTAAAAAATGATGTTTTAATTTGGTTGTAAAAGTATGCAATGTGGTTTGTATCTTTAAAACATTTTTTGTGGTTTAAGGTTGTACCAAATTAGTTATATTTTTATTGAGTATTTTTTAAAATGAATGAAATTTTTACCATCATTGTTTCTTTTTAGACACACTTATTTGTTTAACTTTGATGTAATATTATACAAGCATACAAAAAAACCCATAAGAATATGTATTTTAACAATTGTAGAATAAAATTTTAACTTGTTTTCTTTTTTTTCATTTTTAGCAACATTCCAAAAAAGAAAACATTTAATTTGATTCATTTATTTTGGTTTGGATACAAAGTAAAAATACAATATAAATAGCAGACTATCTAAACAATCTTTATTCAGAAAAGTCGAAAGAATTCTTAAAGATTTTTTTAATGCACTTAATGTATTTTTTATAAGTTACTTTGTGCCTGCTTTAAAATAATCTCAGCTGTGATACTTTGAAGATGTGAAAGATCACAAGAATCTTGAAATTCTAAAATTCATTTATCAATATAATTTTTTCTCCAGATAAAAAAATACTTCATGATATCACTTATAAATAACATAGGTGAAAAGTTATTTGTCATACAGCAATAAATATTTGATGTACATGTGGTTGCTGTATGAACTTTGAACTTCCTTTGAGGTAAACCACAGGATTTTAATCTGCTTGTTAGTCATATAGACAATTATGTCACTTTATGAATATCTGTAAAAAAAAATCTCTCTTTTCTTCTTTACCTTAAAGATCTTAGGGGTTCAAATGTAATACAGAATTATCAAAATTTTCAGAAAAAGACTTAGAAGAGTTCTGAAATGAAGCGAAACAAACAAAATTGTTGTTTTTATTTGTGATTTGACACAAGTTTTTATGATAGTGCTTAAAATATTTGATACAAACATAGAATGTACCCATAGTTAGATCTATTTATAGAACAGGGAAGTAATATTGTAATTTCGTTTGATTTATATGTTGACAGTTTTTCACTTGTATCAGAACAATAGTGAAGAATAGAAAGGACCAGATTATATTTATTTCTTGCAGAAGAGAAAATTTCAGTTGTTTATCATTTTGTACTTTGATATAGTAACCTTTTGTCAGACAATTGACACTCTTAACTTTTTGGAACTAGATTGCAACAAATTGATATATAATACTTGTGTTAAACAAAATTTTTGCTATAATAACGAAATCTTAAAAACAAAAAATCTTGAAAAATCTGAAAAATGTCAACATATAAATAATTTTAATTAGGGCAAATAATTTTTATGTATTGTTGTTTTAATTCTGCTATATTTTACCAAATGAACCATTGTTTAATAATATTTCAAAAAGAGAAACTTAAAAGATTTGTATGTATATATATTGATAATCCCACCGAAAATTATTGGAGATATTTTTTCCTATAACCACAACATATCCTGTACATGAAAATGATAATATGATTTACAAACGAGAAGAAAAATTAACAGCTTATCTAAAGACATCAAGGAATAGACTTTCAAAACAATAAAAAAAAAAATCCTCAAATAATAATTTTTGATGACCTATAATATTTTTTGAGCCTGTAATTTTGAAGAAGATTTTTTCAAGGAATACATAGGATTATAGGGAAATATATCTCCCAATAATCATGTCTTGTTTTTTAAAAGATGAACAAAAGCAGCATTTTTTTAACAGTTGGGTGGTTTTATAATTTCATTTCACACATCAACCATAATTGTTTTTAGTGAAAAACCTTATGAAAAATGTGAGTTATAAATACAAATTTTCTAAATACCAATATTTTATTTTGTGATATTATTTGTGTTGTTGAGTTACTTTTAGAACAAAGACAAAAACCTTCTATAAGGTTACCATAACTTTCCATAGAAAATCAGGTCCAACGAAGGTCAACATGTCACATGGTCCAAGGTCAAAGTTGGTGTTTTTTATAAGTCTGACAGTCACAATTAATTTCCAGGACTTATGTCTTTTCAGTAAAATAACTTAAAATATGCTGTTTAAATAATAATAGAACACAAGTTTAGCTTGTCTCCATATGAGCCTCCTTTAATTAGGAGCACCACCATGAGTTATGGCGTATAAATATACTAATGTTTCTGTAAAAAAAAAATGTTTACCAACAATGTAGTTTTCTATGATACTTATTTTTACTATGATGTCACATTTCTACATGAATGCATTAACTTAAAATATCTACTTAAATTTGCAATTTCCTTTAAGTAAAAATCTCTACTTCTACTTTAACAGTTAATGCTTTAAAAAAATTACAATTAGTGAAAACTTGTCACCAAAACCATTTTACTTAAAAATAAAGAGTTATAAGCAAGACATTTGAAATATTTACCAAAATTTGCCGTGTATAAATTATAGCATTATAATCTACCTCTTACCAATTGAGAATAACTATGTTGATCTTCAAACTTCATCTGTTCTGACGACCATTCTGTTCTTCCAAATATAGTTACCTCATTTTCATAAACTGTACATAAATAACATGAAATAAATGTCTTATTTTCAATAATGGCTTCTGTTTTACTTATATGGATAGTTCAGGATGATGCAAAAATAAGAGATGTGGTATGCTTGCCAATGAGACATCAATTCACAATAGTTCAAATGAAGAGGATGTTAGCAATTATAGGCCACTGTAAGGCCTTTAACAATGAAAAAAACCCATACCTTACACAGTCAGCTATGAAAGGCTCCAACATGAAATAAAATATGAAACCATTCAATTGGAAAAAACTAACAATCTTATATATAACAAAACAATTTGAGGAAAACAAATATGACAGACATGAACCATTGGACTACAGACTCCTGACTTGGGACAGACACACACAGATGTCTGCATAGAAGGAGGCACTTATCCTGCTAACTTGCTTGGTCTTGCTCTATTTGGAGTTTATGCAATAAACTACATTAGTATTTTCATATTACTGACTTTTGACTCTGGATTATATAATTTGTCGACTGGTTACTTTGGACAGAGAATGCACACTGAATCAGAACCTCATGATACTACACACTGAATTAAAACCTCATGAGAATACACACTGGATCAGAACCTCATGAATGCACACTGAATCAGAACCTCATGAGAATACATGCTAGTTCAGAACCTCATGAGTATGCACACTGGATCAGAACCTCATGAGAATGTACGCTGGATCAGATCCTCCTGAGAATGTACACTGGATCAGACCCTCATGAGTATACACACTGGATCAGAACCTCATGAGAATACACACCGGATCAGAACCTCATGAGAATACACACCGGATCAAGACCTCATGAGAATACACACTGAATCAGAACCTCATGAGAATACACACTGGATCAGAACCTCATGAGAATGCACACTGAATCAGAACCTCATGACACTACACAAGGAATTATAACCTCATGAGAATACACACTGGATCAGAACCTCATGAGAATGCACACTGGATCAGACAGAACCTCATGAGAAGGCAAACTAGATCAGAACCTCATGAGAATGTACGCTAAATCAGAACTTCATGAGTATGCACACTGGATCAGAACCTCATGAGAATGTACACGGGATCAGATCCTCATGAGAATGTACACTGGATCAAATTCTCATGAGAATACACACCGGATCAGAACCTCATGAGAATGCACACTGGACCAGAACCTCATGATAATACACATTGGATCAGAACCTCATGAGAATGCACACTGGATCACAACCTCATTAGAATGCACACTGGATCAGAACCTCATGAGAATGCAAACTGAATCAGAACCTCATGATACTACACACTGAATCAAAACCTTATGAGAATACACACTTGATCAGAACCTAGTGAGAATACACACTGGATCAGAACCTCATGAGAATACACACTGAATCAGAACCTCATTAGAATACACACTGAATCAGAACCTCATGAGATTACATACTGGATCAAAACCTCTTGAGAATGCACACTGGATCAGAACCTCATTAGAATGCACACTGGATCAGAACCTCATGAGAATGCACACTGGATCATAACCTCATGAAAATGCACACTGAACCAGAACCTCATGATACTACACACTCAATCAAAACCTCATGAGAATACACACTGGGAAAGAACCTTATGAGAAAGCACACTGGATCAAAACCTCGTAAGAATGAACAATAGATCAGAACCTCATGATACTACACACTGAATTAAAATCTCATGAGAATACACACTGGATCAGAACCTCATGAGAATCCACACTAAATCAGAACCTCATGAGAATACACACAGAATCAAAACCTCATGAGAATACACACTGGATAAGTACCTTATGAGAATGCACACTGGATCAGAACCTCATGAGAATGCACACTAGATCAGAACCTCATGAGAATGCACACTGAATCAGAACTTCGTAATACGACACACTGAATCAAAACCTCATGAGAATACACACTGGATCAGAACCTCATGAGAATGCACGCTGGATCAGAACCTCATGAGAATGCACAATAGATCAGAACCTCAAGATACTACACACTGAATTAAAATCTCATGAGAATACACACTGGATCAGATCCTCATGAGAAATACACACTGAATCAGAACCTCATGAGAATACACAATTAATCAAAACCTCATGAGAATTCACACTGGGTAAGAACCTTATGAGAATGCACACTGGATCAGAACGTCATGAAAATGCACACTGAATCAGAACCTCGTCATACTACACACTGAATCAAAACCTTATGAGAATACACACTGGATCAGAAACTCATGACAATGCACACTGAATCAAAACCTCATGAGAATGTACACTGAATCAGAACCTCATGATACTACACACTGAATTTAAACCTCATGAGAATCGCACTGGATCAGAACTTCATGATAATGCACAATGGATCAGAACCTCATGAGAATGCACGCTGGATCAGAACCTCATGGGAATGCACACTGGATCAGAACCTCATAAGAATGCACACTGGATCAGAACCTCATGAAAATGCACACTGAATCAGAACATCATGAAGAGGCACAATAGATCAGAACCTCATGAGAATGCACACTGGACCAGAACCTCATGAGAATAAACACTGGATCAGAACCTCATTAGAATAAACACTGGATCAGAACCTCATGAGAATGCACGCTGGATCAGAACAACCATGAGAATGCACACTGGATTAGAACCTCATGAGAATGTACGCTGGATCAGATCCTCATGAAAATGTACACTGGATCAGAACCTCATAAGAATACACACTGAATCACAACCTCATGAGTATACATACTGGATCAGAACCTCATGAGAATACACATCGGATCAGAACCTCATGAGAATGCACACTGGATCAGAACCTCATGAGTATGCACACTGGATCAGAACTTCATCAGAATGCACATTGAATCAGAACATCATGATACTACACACTGAATTAAAACCTCATGAGAATACACACTGGATCAGAACCTCATTAGAATACACACTGGATCAGAACCTCGTGAGAATGCACGCTGGATCAGAACCACCATGAAAATGCACACTGGATCAGAACCTCATGAGAATGTACGCTGGATCAGATCCTCATGAGAATGTACACTGGATCAGAACCTCATAAGAATACACACTGAATCACAACCTCATGAGTATACATACTGGATCAGAACCTCATGAGAATACACGACGGATCAGAACCTCGTGAGAATGCACACTGGATCAGAACCTCATGAGTATGCACACTGGATCAGAACCTCATGAGAATGTACACTGTATCAGAATCTCATGAAAATTCACACTGAATCAGAACCTCATGAGAATACACACTAGATCAGAACCTCGTGAGAATGCACACTAAATCAGAACCTCATGAGAATGCACACTGGATCAGAACCTCATTAGAATGCACACTAAATCAGAATCTCATGAGACTACACACTAAATTAGAACTTCATGACAATACACACTGGATCAGAACCTCATGAGAAGGCACACTGGATCAGAACCTCATGAGAATGCACACTGGATCAGAATCTCATGAGAAGGCACACTAGATCAGAACCTCATGAGAAGGCACACTAGATCAAAACATCATGTGAAGGCACACTGGATCAGAACCTCGTGAGAATACACCCTGGATCAAAACCTCACGAGAATACACACTGGATCACAAATTCATGACAATACACACTGGATTATAATCTCATGAGAAGGCACACTGGATCAGAATCGAATGAGAAGGCACACTGGATCAGAATCTCATGAGAAGGCATACTGGATCAGAACCTCATGAGAAGGCATACTGGATCAGAACCTCATGAGAAGGCATACTGGATCAGAATCTCAAGTGGAACACTGGATCAGAACTCTCATGAGAACTTGCTGAGACTACTTTAACCGTGACATATGAAGTATGTGCTATAATACGGTCTCAGGATATGGGCACACTAGACCAGAACCTCAGGTTTTAAAAAATAACTTTAGACAGACATATAATAAAACAATTTAGTTCTATATCTATATGTCTCTGCAGGGACTTTCTATATACAGGGACTATTTACAAGGACTTTACAGAAAGTCCCTGGCCAGCCTGTTTGAGATATATTACGACCTGACATTTTATAAAAAAAAAAATACAAAATTTAAGACCATTGATTCACAAGTTAGCTACCATTTAATTTGATTTTTAGAGAGGTGCTAGTCTAGGTTAAAAAATGTTGTTCTGCATTATTTTTTAGTTTTAATCTCTGTCCGGCCTTTTAATTTTTCACTCTATTTGATCCTGGTTTTTTTTTAATTCAGTTTTTTCATTCCCATAATGCATAGGTCTACATTCATTTTATGTTTTTTGGATGTAAAACCCTTATTTGATTTAGCCAATATATTTAAGTAGTAACAAAACCAATCATTGGTCACCAGTCAAAGAAGAAAACTTGAATGAAGCACCCATAGTTTATATTTAAAAAAATTATCTACAAATACGGATCTACATACCAAACCGTCATTTGTAACGAATTTACCATGCAGCATTAACTTCCGAGTTATTGAAAGGTAAAAAAAAGCAAAGTAAACATTGAAAGTTAATTTTCTTCAAGATAATACTACAGTTTAGATGTGCCGAAGGCCAAACATATAGTCCTATGGTACAATATTCAGAAGAAAGGTTTTCATTTCTATACATTTTAATTGCACACCTCCCCGGATAATTAACCTATTTTATTTACCAAAAAAATGATGACTTTCCTTCAAACCTTTGTCAGTCTTTTGTGGACCGTCTTTTGTATGATACTATACATGTTTCTTACTACTAAAGATGACAGCAGTATGTGCTCTGTATAAATGTCCAAAAATGCACCTCAAAATGTCAGAAGTGTAACACTTTCAAATACGTTTGTGTATTGTAACCATAGCCAGTGCCATTATTCACTGAACATGCTAAACAAACACCAGAATTACTTTTGACTCTGACCTCTGAGTTATTGTTTTGTATATATAGAATAACACATGGCCAAATCTGTATCGCATGCTGTATCATCAGAAGAAACCTTCGGCCCTCAGGACTGATATTGGTCGAGTGGTGATACAGCATGCGATACGGATCTTGCCATGTATTAATCTGTTTATCATGTATTTTAATAGAATAAAATTCATGGGATATTCATTTTTTAATTGTCCGAAATTATAAGCAAGAAAAGAAGTTTAGGATTTTCCTGTTTTTTTCCAGCTAACTCGTTTTTTTTATAGACTTCCTTATTTGCTTAATATCCACATCGTCCCCTATTACTTTATTGCATTATCAATATACGTTTAAGACCACGTATTAAAATGCATCCACTAACGATAGTATACTGTCCTATTTTTTCAGCTAAAATTAATATTTATCAAATAAATATCGCAAGATGTAGAAATGATTAAAGTTTTATTGTTTATTTGGCAATGATATCAGTCAGAGCTCAGACGTAAATAACTTTCACTCATAGAGGTCTAAATTTGTAAGTTTTAGGATTTGTCTCCCTTTTTAATGCAAGACAAAATACGACTTTAATAAGACAATAGACAATATTTTATTCGCACAAACACATTTACATTAAATGGTTATGGCATACAAAATTAAGACAATAAACTGACAATAGTTAAATTGATTATAATTATATTAGAGTGACAGTGGTATTCACAGCGAGGAAGAAAAAGGCTATAAATATCAACAGTTAACACATTTTTAATGTTCATGAACAATTAAAAAAAGAACACAAACAAAAATTAGGTCAAATATTGTTAATCAAGATTCTTGATTCAAGAAATATTTGACCAGAATCAAAAAGTTGCAAATATAGACTCCTACAAGTCGATAAGTGATCAAAATTGGTTAACTTCAAGACCCACGCATATTTATAAGGAGGTCATGCATCTAAATCAAATAATGACAACATTGAAAGACATTGCTTTGTCTACTAAATATGAATGAGTTTCTAAAGAATCGAAGATAATGTTAATTAACCTTACAATGCAACCACCTGGAACCACACTTAATGAGGTAAAACATCTGTGTTTAGTAAAGATGTTCAATTAGACAATTAAATATAGATAGCTCAAGTCCTTGTGAACTCTCAGACAGGTTTTTGCTGAAATAGGTGGTGTAGTTTGGCCAATAAGTGAAATTGAGTTTTTTCATCAACATAAATAGACCTTAACAAGTCTGTCATTTTCTGACTTAGATAAGTCTAAAATTGAAAACACATTTTTATGATAAATACATGTTTTGACTTCTTTATCTCAAAAACAAAAATCTACTTGTTTATGTCTGAGCTCTGACTGGATATTATATATTCATGATCGTTTTAATTTTCTGACAAGGTGAAAACCAAGAAAAATATTTTTTGAAAAGTTTGCTATTTATTTTTACCTAATTACAATCGTAAAAAAATGCATTTCTGTTTTACCTATCAGGTAATGAAAACAAACTTCATGAAAATTATGACTAAATAAACTTTTGATATTTCTACATCTTTTGTGTCTTTTTTCGTAAATTATTGGGTAACAATTTTTTGAAAAATATCAATTTTAGCTGAAATGATAGGATATTTTTTTAGTGAGAACTCATTTTATTTTTTATGCCAGACAATACAGCCACTGCAAATAGGTAAAACGTTGACTTCGTAATTCAACGTTGATGTTATTCGAATTATGAGGTCATCCCAGGTATGCGATACAGGTTTTGCCATGAGATATATGGGGTATGGGATACAGGTTTAGCTATGCGATACAGGGTAGGTGATACAGACTGGGAAAAGAAACCTTTATTAGATACAAAATTACTGTATTTTTTACTAAATATATGATTAATGTAAATATTGTTCTTCTATTGTCCAAGTCAATGATGATAATTCAATACAATTCATATAGATTAATACATTGCAAAATCTGTATCACTTGATGTATCACCACAAGAAACCAATATCTGTCTGAGGGCTGAAGGTCCCAAGGGCTGCTTTTGGTCGAGAGGTGATACAGCATGCAATACAGATTTTGCCATGTATTATTCTGTTTATCATACATTTTAGTAGAACCAGATTCATGGGATTGGGATATCTGTTTTTTTCAAATTGTCTGAAAAGTTGTCAGAAAGTTTATGGGGGCAGTACTAGTATATGGAGGAAGAAGCAGAAGATATAATATACTGTATGTAAGCAAGAAAAAAACATGATTTTCCTGTATTTTGCCAGTTGATCGTCAATATACTTCCTTATATGCTTAATATCCACATGGTTCTGTCCCCTATAACTTTATTAGTATATTACATTCTCAATATACTTTAAAGACACTGTATTTAAATACATTCACTAACAATAATGTCCAAGGCTATCATTTCACCGAAAATTAATATTTTTCAAAAAAATATTACCATATAACCATTGATAACAGCATGACTGATTAATATCAAATAAATATCATAAGATGTAGAAATGTTTAAAGTTTTATTGTTTATTTGGTGATGATATCATTCATGGTCATTTTAATTTTCTGACGAGGTTAACACCAAAAAAAAAAATTCTAGAAAAGTTTGCTATGTATATAATTTAACCAAATTAAAAAATTATGATCAGTACGGGCAGTATAACATCTTATTGCATCGATTTTATGAAAATCGGTTGTACATTGTAAAGTTAATTGCTGGGTAATAATTTTTTGAAAAATTGCAATTTAAGTTTTTTTCCTATGCCAGCAAATACAGCTACATGGCGTCATAGGTCAAACATTGACATCATTAGATTTATGACATCATGCCAGGTACAGTACCTGGCCAAAAGTATTTGTCACCTGCAATTTTTTGCTATGTATATTACAAATAGAAACACATTTTTTCAAAAAAATATTTTGAAGGCATCTATGGTTGGATTTTATTAAGAAGGCCTTAAAAGACGCAGAATTGTGTAAAGTATGTTTGTTTATTTGGTTATAGTTTTGTCTTCATTTGTTTTTGTTTTCTCTTGATGTGAACACATACAATAAAATTTTATAATTTAATTTGGTTGAATATATATATAGTGAATTTCTGAAAAGAAAATAATATTTGTGTTTATCTTGTAAAAATTAAAATGATTCCCCAAAAAATTATAAACAAATAAACCTGTGACAATTCTGCTTCTATCATTGTCTATTGGTACCAATTGCAAGTTGCTTAAAATCAAACAAAAAATGACCCCAAAATATTTTTTTGAAAAAATGTAGTATTACATTTTTGTACATGTATATACAATACATGTATATAGTGAAAAATCTCAAGTGACAAATACTTATGGCCACATTCTGTATGTGATACGGGTTTAGCTATGCAATACATAGAGAATATCATATGGCTTTTTCAATATCGCATCCGTATCAACCCGAGACACCAATATAATCCCAAGAGCTCTGCTCGAGGGATTATATTGGTTGAGGGTTGATACGGTGTGTGATATTGAAAAAGCCATATCATATACACTTTATTATATACATTTACCTCAAGTAGATGTTTTTTTATGTGACATGACGTCATATAGATAAGGAGTTTTGAAATGACGTCATACAGATAAGGAGGATTGAAATGACGTCATACAGATTATAGGTTTGACATGACGTCATACAGATTAGGGATTTGATAAAGCTTTGCAACAGTGACTGCAATTGATGACGTGACGAGACACCAATATAATCCCAAGAGCTCTGCTCGATGGAATATATTGGTTGAGGGTTGATACGGTGTGTGATATTGAAAAAGCCATATCATATACACTTTATTATATACATTTACCTCAAGTAGATGTTTTTTATGTGACATGACGTCATATAGATAAGGAGTTTTGAAATGACGTCATACAGATAAGGAGGATTGAAATGACGTCATACAGATTATAGGTTTGACATGACGTCATACAGATTAAGGATTTGATAAAGCTTTGCAACAGTGACTGCAATTGATGACGTGACGTCATACAGATTAAAGGTGTGATAAAGCTTTTGCAACCATGCTGATATCGATATCATCATGGGTGACTGATACAGCACGCTTGCCATTAATTGTATTACACATACAAATTATCTGTATTTACTATTAAGTATATATAATAAAGGGTATATATGCCATACAGGGTAGGTGATACAGATACCTTTAGATATACAAAATTGCTGTATTTTGTACTTAATATATGATAAAATACAATACACCTGAGAGTGAAAGGGGGCATCTCAAAGGTTCAAGCCATTGAACTTTGTTTATTTTACACCTTCTGAAGGAACAGAAAATAATTCCCATTAAAATACCACAAAAAGGATTTCATCTTTCTGAAACACAAAGTTCATCTGTAACTTTTAAATATTTATTGGATGTGTCATACATTGTATCTTAAACCTTTCCCAAATGCTCAGGTCTTAGTCTTTACTCAGATGAGTATTATATATTGAGGTGTAAATGCAGCCATTTTTGTTAAGGTTGATCATTATAACCTTTCAGCTAATATTATTGATATGACCGTATTAACATCACACAGTTTACTCTTAGTGTACAGACAAACCTGTGCAAATGGAATTTTTTTTTTGAAGTCCAATCAACTGGAAACTTAGTATATATGTCGTGTACAAGTTGCGATTTTGTACAGGTTATAACATGTACAAAAATATTGTACATGTTATAACTTGTATGATTCAAAAATACAAGTTATAAACATGTACAAAAGTACCTCATACATGTTATAACCTGTACAAAATATTGCTTAAAAATGGTTTTAACTTGTACAAAATTTAAAATAAATCTTAAAGAAGTAAAATATACATTTAAATTCACCAATGCATAAGAACAACGATAAATAGGCCAGAACGTGTCTTTTTCTGTAAAGGACAATGATCACAAAGTTTCAGAAATATATGTTTCAGGAATTATGTTGGTAAAATGTGTTTTCATGTAATTGTATGTTTTATGCAGTCCATCATGGTTTAAATAAGTGTGAAACTATTTACTAAAAGTTTGCATTCCTCAATTACATTAGATATATACTAGTTTCTAAATTCTTCCAAAATATTTAAGAACGATTTTTAATAATTTTGGGAAATACTCCTCCCTCTTGTTTTTATAACATGCAAAGACTAAAACAATGTCTTATATGCTTACTCTGTAAAAGCAAAAAAAAAGCTGAAATAGTTTTCATTGGACCTCACTTTATTGTCAATATCTTTGGATCTACTCTTCCACATGTTAGGTCTTCAGCATGACTTATGTAAATTTATAAGTCACTTTTTGTTTATAAACTATAAGATCATTGCATTCTGATGTTTTAAATATATATCCTCTAATTTGAAAGCATTTATTTGTAGCCTTTGTATGTTGTCTGCTCCATTAGTGGGTTGTTGTCGTTGACACATACCCGATTTCAATTCCCAATATCCTTTTATGTCTTTTAGTGTCAACTAGAATGAAAGTATTTTACTATTGCCTTCAAAGTGGACACTCACAATTATAATTCATCAAATAAAGATATGTCCATAGATAGTCATAAGAGGATCATAAGACATGTCCTAAGATATATATCGTAGGACAGGTCTTATGAATGCTTCGTAATACCGACCCCTTGAAATTAATAACTGTATCAAAAAAGGACAAAACACACTAACATGAAGAAATAATAAAAAAGTTATGAAAATGTTATTGAGGTCAATATCATCTGTTGCGATAAAAGAAAAATATCCTTATTTTTCGATTTTGTACAAGTTAAAACCATTTTTAAGCAATATTTTGTACAGGTTATAACATGTATGAGGTACATTTGTACATGTTATAACTTGTATTTTTGCATCATACAAGTTATAACATGTACAATATTTTTGTACACGTTATAACCTGTACAAAATCGCAACTTGTACACGACATATATATATGTTTCCTATATATATGATATGATCTTTCTAATTTTAATGCAAAATTAAGAGCTTTTACTCCAATTTCATGGTCCACTGAACATAGCAAAACATAGTGCAATTAGGGCATCCATATACTATTAATGGATACATTCTTGTTTAAAAATTGATTTATATTTATTCATTTCAGTTGCAAGTAGAATGTAAGGCTCTTACACCTGAATCCAATGATCTTTGATAATGTCCAGAATAAATATACAAGTAGGTGGACATAGAGATACAGTTTTAATTACACTACAATCCTTCCAACAAAAAGAAACTCTATGTGATGTCACTATTATAGCAAAAGATGGACACGTTAAAGGCCACTCTGTAATTCTGGCATCGGGTGCAAGTACAGTATTATGCAATCAAGTATTCACTCAAAGAAACAATGGTATGAATTCTATCGTCTATATTAACTGCCCTGAGTTCACAAGACGGGATGTAAATTCTGTATTACAATTTCTTTACCTCGGTGTAATTAACATAGATATAGAACAGGTACCAGGCTTTTTAGCTTTATGTTCAGCATGGCAACTACAGGTGGCTGCTTCAATGTTGGAATATTATTTGAAGCAAAACTGTATTGATTTATCTAGGCCATATATTTCAACCAATCAACTGTCTACAAACAACAGCCAATCAGGAGTCAGTTGTAATGTTTCTGCATCACTAGGTGTAAAACCAAATTTAATTGACCCAAGACTAAGAGGATCAACAAATGGAACATCACAGCTGCAGACCACAAACAGTCATTTACAACATTTAACTTCCAATGAAACAATGGTGGACAGAGGATCCTTCACATATATAAAACCAAAGGTCGCTTCCTGTACAAACCAAGTGTCTTATAATGGACCTTTGTCAACACAGATGCCTCAGGAGTGGCCCCTTCCTCTGAAGGATGGTTTACAGTCAGTTGAGACTTTGGATCAGTACGGTAAACCTTCAGTACTAGAGAAAGATGGTACCCATCTCAATACAAACAATCATGCGCAAGTACAGTACAATCACAGTGCTACAAATATATTTACAGATGTTTCTCCAATACACACAGTTTGTCACGAATCGGAACAATGTAATATACCTTCAGATATAAAAATTCCTCTAAGAGAACCTATTTGTACTGAACAATTAAACTCTGATGAATCAACTGTAAGTTCACCAAATTCACCCCTTTTACAATTACAATGTGAAGAAGATGAACCATTTGTGAACACGGAAGATCATGAACCATTTGTGAACACGGAAGATCATGAACCATTTGTGAACATGAATGAAGAACATTGTCCAGGATACTCTTCAAATTCACCATTAGTTCACACAAAGGAAGATAAATGCCTAAAGGGAGTTAACTGCTTAGAAAATGAATTTACTCTGAAGGAAATAATGCTACAGAAAAATGCTATTCAAAAACAGGCGCAGTCTTTACTTAATCAGACTAATTCTAGTCTTATTGATGAACAATTTCAAATTGTTGAAAACCAGTTTAAATCAAATCAGAAGTCTGAGCAAATGACAGTTAACATTACAGACAACTGGTATGAATCAAGTCACATCCTGGACCAGAAACCAGTCATTGATGATTTAAATACTTCAAATTCTAATCAGGATCAAGACCAGATTATTGAAAATCCATATAGTTTAAATCATATTAAAGAGGAGGCTCAAGATATTCCAGATCAAAACATGTATATTGTTGATGGGGGTGACCTAGCTTTTGTGTCAGACAATAACATAAGTGTTATGAACCAAAAAGACGGAAAAAATAACACAAAACTTGAAGAAAACAATAAAAAATTAAAAGATGGAGAAAATATACAGAAAAACCTCATAAGAAAAAGAAGAATTACAACTAATGGTAAAAAAGAGGAATCTGTAAAGAGAAGAAAAACTAAAAAGAAAGTAGAAAAGGCTACCTGTGATCCTACTGAATCAGCTATCAAAATGGATGATACAAGTAAGATCTCCCTGGAGTTAACTGATCATTCTGAAAACATTGATAATATAGATCTAGCAGGACAGATAAAGATAAGAAAACAGAAATGTAGAAAATGTGACTTTCGTTATACTTCTGGAGACCAATCTTATAAACAACACTGGCTGGAAAACCACCAAAATCAACAACAATGTGAACTTTGTGATTGGGTGGGACCATGGAAACGAGATCTGGCTAAACATATGTACAGAAAACATGATGAAGCAGTAGCTTGTCCTGATAGATATCCATTACAGAAATGTACATTTCAGGTATAATGTGTTAATAAATATAAAAAAATGTGGTATGAGTGCCAATGAGACTACTCTCTCATCCAAGTCACAATTTGTAAAAGTAAACAATAATAGGTCAAAGTACGTCTTTGACACAGAGCCTTGGCTCACACCGAACCGTAAGCTATAAAGTGCCCCAAAAATGACATGTGTAAAACCGGTTCTGTAAAACCCTTCAAATGGTGAAAAATGATAAGTTTTCATTTAAAGAAAATAACCTTATAAATATTTAATAATAATAAATTTATTTTATTATAGTGTCACATATACATGTATATTGATTGACATAATAAAGTACACAATATACATATCATCACATAAAACATTCAATCAATACCCAGCCATAAAACTTACTTATGAGACACTTTTAAAACTCTATATTTACACTAAATTCTTATAAAAATCTGTATTTACACTAAGTTACAAACACGTTATCTGTTACTTTTTAGGTAGTATAAATTCAGAAAGTATTGCATCAATTTATTATTGCCATTTTAATTTTTTAGACTAAAACGCAATTTTAATTTTTGCGATATTGAGAAAAATCCTGTTTATTATTTGTTTAGACTAAAATGTGAGTTTAAGTTATTGTGTTTATAAATCTGTCACATTTTCCGTAATAATTAAAAATATTGCAATAATTTCTGAATTTATTGTTATCATCAAGTTGGTAGCAGAGTGGTTTAAATAGTCAAATGACTGTTAACATTTGACTAGCGTGTCAACATTAAGGTTGTGAGTTCCAATCCCACACAAAGGTCACATGATAAGTGTCTTCCACTTCAATCTTATTTGATAAGAATCGTCAGTTTTCCACTCAAATGTCAGTTGTTCTTTCCAGGCACTCCAGCCTCGACTGTGCTGAGGTTGTTATAAAAAAGGGAGATGTGGTTTCATTACCAATGAGACAACTTTCCACCAAAGTTGAAATGAATTGAATGTTAGAAACTATAGACAACCATACGGCCTTCAACAAGAAAAAAATCTACCATATAGTCGGTGTAAAAGAGAAAACTAGCAGCCAAATTTATAACAAAACAATTTATGAAAAACAAATATTACAGACATAAAACAACAACAACCACTACAGGCTCCTGACTTGGAACGGGCACATATAGAACATGTAGAATGTGGCTGGGTTTAATTGGTTAAAAAGCACCAACCCTTCTTTTCTTACAATTTTAATAAGAAATGCACTAACTTATTATTTCTGAATTTATACTATATATCTTCACTGCCAGGGCTGTTCCAAAATATACTATGTTCCCCAGGGGAAAGCATTTTATGTTTGAAATTGGTATGTGGGTGGTTGTATTTGAAATACCAAAATGCAAATATAAAAAAGAAGATGTGGTATGATTGCCAATGAGACAACTGTCCACAAGAGACCAAAATGACAAAGACATTAACAACTATAGGTCACCGTATGGCCTTCAACAATGAGCAAAGCCCATACCGCATAGTCAACTATAAAAGGCCACGATAAAGACAGTTTGTTCTAAAAAAAATCTTTCTGTGGGTGGTTGGGGTTAACAAAGTGTCATCCCTAGTGTGTGTGTGGGGGGGGGGGAGGGGGGACATAATATTTTTTGGAACAGCCCTCATTATCCCAAGTGTTGACAACAGCAGTTATTTTCTTTATTACAATGTATAATCAGTAAATTGGATTTTTGTGTGAAAATGATATTATTTTGAACAGGGCTGCAATTAACACTCTTTGTTTATTTATGTATATTCATGTCAGACATTTTTGTTAACAGGGCTGCAATTATACAACTCTTTGTTTATTTATGTATATTCATGTCAGAGGGCATGTTGGAAGGAAAGAGATACAAAGAATGTGTGAGATTTGTGGAGCATCGTTGGCTGGTGAGCATTCATTACAGAGACATATCAGATTACAACATTCAGGTTCTAAAGTCAAAACATGCAGCATTTGTAATAAGATATTTGAATGCAAAATGGAATTACGGGTAAGTGCATTTTATTGAAATTATTAAGAAACTATAAGGTTTCAACTCCTTCAGGTAAAGTTTACCGGTACTTAAGATGAATTTGGCTATTTATTTTAGGTATTTTTGTTATATCAATCTTCACATAGCTTTTTAACGATTTTCAGTACTTATTCATCCTCGGATTTCAAATGTTTGGCTTTGAGTGTTCCTGATGAAGGTAAATCCAGAAAAGCACTTCGGACGCAAGAAATTATTAAACATGTTGTTTTCAATTTTTTATGTTACCATTGAAAACATAAGAATTCCATAGTAGATTGAATATAAATAAGATGTGCTATGTGTGCCAGTGAGGCAACTATTCATCCAAGTCACAATGCATAAAAAGTTTGCAATTACAGTGTTACGAAGTTACAAGAATGTTATAATTTTTCTGATTTCTGTATGAATTTTCCCATTTCGATCTTTTTATGGTTGAAATCATCCCTTTATCCTTGGTTGCTATAAGAATCATTACATGTACAGATGTTGCTAGGGTGCTCTCTTCCGGGTTACTAGTATAAATAGTGGGTAGCTATTCAGTTAAAGTTGTCATTTGTATCAAAGAGGGACGAAAGATACCAAAGGGACAATCAAACTCATAAATCGAAAATAAACTGACAACACCATGGCTAAAAATGAAAAAGACAATTTAAACAGTCACAATCAATAGTACACATAACACAACATGGACAACTAAAGAATAAGCAACACTAACCCCACCAAAAACTAGGGGTGATCTCAGGTACTCCGGAAGGGTAAGCAGATCCAGACATCCGTCAAACCAGATCAACATTGTTGGATAGGAAATAGTTTTAAGCAGGCAGAAGGTGTAATTTCAGTGAAATGAAGTGTTTGAAACCTGCTGTCAGAATATTGAAAGGCTGAAATTGTCCAAACAGGGCTGGTGCTAGGGTTTTGCATTACACATCTCTCACTATTGCACTGAGTGTTTGCTGACACACCATACCTTAGTGCTACCCTGTTGTTCTGACAGTTATATACATGTACATTTAAAATAATTTTTTTCAACAAGGTTTCATACGAAATGTTTACATAGTTTAAATTTGTTTCATATATTAGTTTTCCAATAGGTTCCATACATTTAGTTTCAGCCCAGTTCCATACCTTTAGGTTTCAGCTTATAGCTCCAAACATTTCGTTTTGACAAGTATCAGACTGAAAGGGTTTTTAATTCAGACTGAAAGGGTTGTAAATAGTTTTGACAAGTATCAGACTGAAAGGGTTTTGAATGGTTTTGACAAGTATCAGACTGAAAGGGTTTTTAATAGTTTTGACAAGTATCAGACTGAAAGGGATTAAACAGTTTTTGACAAGTATCAGACTGAAAGGGTTGTAAATAGTTTTGACAAGTATCAAACTGAAAGGGTTTTAAATAGTTTTGACAAGTATCAGACTGAAAGGGTTGTAAATAGTTTTGACAAGTATCAGACTGAAAGGGTTTTAAATAGTTTTGACAAGTATCAGACTGAAAGGGTTTTAACTAGTTTTTAAGCTACCAGGATTGGGTTAGGTTGATTGGTGTTGGAATTCATTATTTGTAGTATTTGTTTATATTTGTTACTGTTAGTATTGCGTAAACTTTTTGACTTTAGAAATTCTGCGTAGCTCTTTAAAACCCCAGAAAACTGAAACAAACTTGAGGATAAAAATATTAAAACGTCCTCCTCTGATTACACCTTACAATAGGTCAAAGTATGGCCTTCACCACAGACCCTTGGCTCACACCAAACAGCATTCTATACAGAGGCCAAAATGACAAGTGTAAAACAATCAAATAGGACTAACAAATTATTTCACCATAATGACAAAGATATTTTATTTTAAATATTTACTACTTTCTTGAATGTTCTTTTCACTCGTGCCTGAATTCTTCGTTCTCTAAAGAGACCAATGACAAAGTAATTAACAACTATAAGTCACTGTATGGCCTTCAACAGTGATCAAAGCCAATATGACAAAGTGAGCTATGAAAGGCCTCGAAATGACAAAGGTAAAACAGTTCAAAAGAAAAAAATAATAGCCTAATTTATGTTTTATCACTAATTATTATATCCATAGAAATTTATTTCAAATTCAAATTCTTTATTACCTTGAAGTTCATCGGTGTCAATACAAAATTTCAAAGTCAAAAAGCAAACAGACAGAGTATGTTCGTGTTTTGCATGTTATGATATTGTCTCTGACTTTAATGCAGTAAAAATGTATTTTCTAGATTGGTTAACTGTTTGTTGTTCTTTAAACTTAAAAGTTCAATAAATTGGAACACACTTGGTCTGGACCATTTATATTTCTTTGTAATTGTTGATCTAAGTTCCTCATATTTTGACACACTAAGATGAAATGGAATCCATCAGGCATCTTCAATACATTTCAGAAACATATGATATCTACACATGGAAGTCCTTTTGTTTGCCACTTATGTCCTTACAAAACAGATTCATCTTTCCATTTGGATTTACATCTACACAAAAAACATGGAATTGAAATAAAACAGAAAAAGTAAGTCAAATTTTTTAAAGATAATAGAAAAATAATTGAAAGAAATATTGTTAATTATGACAGGAGAGTGCCTTTTGGTGTAAAATTTCTACAGTAACTGTAAAATGCATCTGTGGTTTGTTAAGCATGCAGCGTGGTTTGTTAAGCATGCAGCATTTTGGAGAAAATAAAATTGAGGATGGAAATGGGGAATGTGTCAAAGAGACAACAACCCGTCCATAAAACAGACAACAGCGAAGGTCACCAATAGGTCTTCAATGCAGTGAGAAATTCCCGCACCCTGAGGTGTCCTTCAGCTGGTCCCTAAACATATACCGGTATGTACTAGTTCAGTGATAATGGACTTCATATTAAACTCCAAATTATACACAATAAACTAAAGTTAAAAATAATACAAGACTAACAAAGACTGTTCTGTTAGAGGTTAGAATAATGTGTCAGTTTGGGTGACATGTTTTCATGTGGACTGGTACCTTGTGAACTATAAAATTAAATAAGGAAATGGGGAATGTGTCAAAGCGACAACAACCCGACCATAGAGCAGACAACAGCCGAAGGCCACCAATGGGTCTTCAATGTAGCGGAAAACTCCCGCACCCAGAGGCGGCCTTCAGCTGGTCCCTTAAAAAATATGTATACTAGTTCAGTGATAATGGACGTCATACTAAACTCCGAATTATACACAAGAAAATAAAATTAAAAGTCATACAAGACTAACAAAGGCCAGAGGCAGTTACAGTATATTGATATCATGTTGTCTGTTTAAATTGATATCATGTTGTCTGTTTAAATTGATATCATGTTGTCTGTTTAAATTGATATCATGTTGTCTGTTTAAATTGATATCATGTTGTCTGTTTAAATTGATATCATGTTGTCTGTTTAAATTGATATCATGTTGTCTGTTTAAATTGATATCATGTTGTCTGTTTAAATTGATATCATGTTGTCTGTTTAAATTGATATCATGTTGTCTGTTTAAGTTACAGTCCGTTTATATTGATATCATGTTGTCTGTTTAAGTTACAGTCCGTTTTCCCAAGTTTCTTAGCCTCATACAAAAATGTTTATATTTTTCTTTCATTGACCTAATATTGTATATGTCTGTCTTAGTAAAATCTGCTTAAATTGATATAATATTTTGTTGTCTGTTTTAGGTTATTCAGTTTTAAATGTCTGTCTTTGTTAAGCCAGTTTAAATTGATATCATATTTTCTTTTTTAGGTTGGTTTGTGACCAATGTGATTTTTATTGCTTCATAACAAAGCAGCTAAATGACCACAAGTTGATACACAATACCAGTACATTAGAATGTACGTAATTTTAAAATACACACACACACACACAGAGTACATTGAACATGTGTATAATTGATACAAACACACAGTTTATACACATGTGTGTAATTAAAACACATTTTGCTTGTGGTCCTCTTTTTCATCATTGACAAAACTGTTTTCAAAATGTACGAAATTGATTACACACAAACAGTAAATTTGTTATTGATCCTCACTACCAGTGCATTAGCATAAAAAAAAGAAGATGTGGTATGATTGCAAATGAGACGACTCTCCACAAGAGACCAAATGACAAAGAAATTAACAACTATAGGTCACTGTAGGGCCTTCAACAATGAGCAAAGTCCACACCGCATAGTCGGCTATATATAAAAGGCCTCAAAATGACAATGTCAAACATGTATATTATTGAAATTTTTTTTAATATACCATATTTCTTCATAAACTATCAAAGTTTCAAAAAATCAAAAAGGTAAGATTTATAGGATTTTATGATCACTAACTGGAATTGATTTTAAATATATAAGATTTACCTTATGAAAATGTTTGAAATTGTTCAGTAGAATAATTCAGCAATCTTTATTATGATATGATTGGCACTTTAACACATTTATTAGGATCAATTTTTTTGGTTAATACATGAAAGAATCTCTTGCTTTAATTTGATATTTTTAGATAGAAATAAAATGCTGAACGCATTGACGGATGAATATGACCTTCAACAATTAGCAAAACCCATACCACAAAGTCAGCTATGAAAGGCCCCAAAATGTTAGCTTAACGAAGTATTGAAACCCCATTCTTATTGATGGCCAGCTGGGTTAGGAAGAACATAAAAAAATTTCAAGTTGCATGAGAAAGTTTTCTTTTAGAATTATACATATTCTTTTTTTGTTTTTTGCAGTAGAACAGTACAAATGTTCACAATGTGAGAAGACATGTAAAAGTAGTTCTAGTTTACGTCAACACATACATACTGTGCATTCAGGTGAGTAGATAGATTTTACCATTTGATATTTGGTGTTTTAACGCCTCTTTATAGCACCGCAATTAGTGGCAGTCAGTTTTTATTGGTGGAGGAAGCTTGTGTACACCTGTAGAAAACCACTGACCTTCCGTAGGAAAACTGACAATTCTAGTCAATTAGGATTGGAGTTGAGTGCACCTGTATGAGCGAAGTTCGAACTCATAACCACAGTGTTGACTGGCTAGTGATTACAGTAGTAACTACTTATACCACTCGGCCTACGAGGTCCCTAGATTTTATGACTATAAGTTTAAAGATAAAGTATTGAAAGTACTGACTATGTAGAATTTTTATGTTTGGATATAAAGAGAAAAGGGTATATGTCATTGAAACATAACCAACAAGACTAAAATGTTACAAGAGGTCTTTTATCAATAGACAATTGTCTTCAGGATTCTCACTTGCCACAAAAACTAATCTACAGCAATGGACAGGGGTGTTCATGGCTTTCACTTGCCACAACATCTCCACAAAATAATAAACTTACCTAAATCCATTATCCATATATATAAATGAATTCAAGGTAAATAGAAATGTTGAAATTGTACATTGACATGTTTTGAACACAGAATGGTTTATATTTGTAGCCAAAAGATATAAATGCACACTTTGTGACTATGAAGGGAAAACCAAGATAGCTTTAAAAAGACACATGAGCAACAGACATTCTGTGAGTATTATCTGCATGTCGGCTTTGACCACTGAATTATGAAAATGAGATAAAGGTCATATGACACCTGCCAGTTGGACAGGTACACCTTACAATCATACCATACACCAAATATAGTATACATATTGCTTATGGAACCTGATATATGGACTTGATGAAGAAATCTTAACCTTGTTCACAGATCCATTAAATGAGGTTGGGGTCAAATGAAAACTGTCTGTCGGGCATGAGGACCTTGCAAGGTTCGCCCAAACTAAATATAGTTATCCTTACTCATAATTAGAAAGAAATTAACATTACAACAAATCTTATTTATTTTTTCAAGTAGTCACTGAACCTTGAAAATGAGGTCATGGACAATAAAATTAAGAATGGAATTGGGGAATGTGTCAGTTAGATAACAACCAGACCATAGACATTTGACATATGACAGACTAAAACTTCATAACATAAGGCATCTGTATACAATGTATAAAGCAGTCAAGTATTTCACCCTCTAAAATATTAAGCTTTTAAAAAGTTAGCAAGCGTCAGATCACTATCCCTATGTCAAACTTTCTGCCACAGAAATTGCAGTCTTATCAATAACCTCACAATTTGTAAATCCAAGCTGCAGCCATAATTTTATGGTGAGAACTGCTCAACTGCTCCTCTTCTTGGTAAAAGTATGCCGAAGCAAGTATGCTGAAGCTTGCCTCCAGGTGCGTGAGTTTCACTCTGCATTGAAGACCCATTGTGGCCTTCGGCTGTTGTCTCTGACACATTCCCCATTTCCATTCTCAATTTTACAATTTACAAAAATGATTGTGTTGACATCATATATCTCAGAAACTATTGTTAGGGTAGAACTTATTTTGCATGTATGCAACTCCTTATAGCATCACATACATTTAAAAAGTCAAAATAACCGGAATTTCACGGTTGAGTGAATTAAAGGTTGCTGTTGTTGTAAATACATGTAGTAAACACTCAGACGAAAAGAGAAGACTTTAATAATAGAGAATGGATTATAGTTAGCAATTTTTCATGATCCTAATCTTATTGTAAAAACTGCTCAACTGTTGTCATTGTAAACACTTGTTATTTTACAGGATGAAAGACCATTTAGTTGCCATTTATGTTCTTACACATGTAAAGTAAGAGAGAATGTGCATAAACACTTAAAACATGCTCACAAACTGAAAGTTGTTACCAGAGCCTCAATGTTTAATAACATGATCAAAACTGGCAAAGGGTTTGATCAGGTTAAGGAAATGGACAAAAATGGAGCACCTCTGTTGATAATGGAACCTGAAGGTAACATAATGGAAGCAATGGAAAATAAGAGTAACCTGGATAATTTGGACACAGAAGGCACAGAAGAAACAATGACAGGGATGCAGTCAAAATCAATCGTTACCATGAAATAAATTGACATGGAAGGTGAAATTAGTTAAAAATTAGCAATATAGTGTCGAACATAAATATGGAGCACATCCCTGAAAAAGGATACTGACGGAAATAGCGTGGAAGCACTAGAAACTAAGGGTATCCAGACACAGAAGGTACACAGAATATACATTGACAGGGATACAGTCAAGTCAAGTGTTACCATTGGAAAGTAAATCCAGTTGGTAACAAGCACATCAAAGATGATTTCAGTGACAGGGAAAGTGAAACCGGTTCTAAAATTGGCAATATAGAGATATTCATAAGTAAAGACATTGTCAAATGAACAGAAGCAAACAATTGTAACTATGGAGACGTGGATACTAATGGTAACCAGAACATCACATATGAATCTAATTACAAGGGAGAGTGAAACCAGTTTTTTAGATTTAAATAAAGAAATAATATGATTGTAAAAATTGATATATACAAATGTTTCTTTATACTTTTAAAAGTATATGTGGTATGGTTGGCTATGAGACAACAATCCACAAGAAACCAAATAACATTGATGTAAACACCTATAACCTTATGGCCTTCAACAATAAACATATAAACATGTATTTTAAAACATATAAACACTAGATTTCTTTTCCACTACACAATAAATAACTTTTAAGCACAAAATAGTGACTATTAAGGAAGTAGACCTAGGTTAAGGTAAATAACTCTTAAAATCATCAGTACGTTTGTGTCAACCATTTTCAAAAATATATTCTAAGCTTCTAGGTTACACAGATTATTTTCAATCTGTTTCAGGTAAATGCTTAAAATACTTTGATGAACTTGACTTTTACAAACGCGTAACTGATTTAAAGAGTTATCTCCCCGAACCAAGGTCTACCCCCTTAATTCCAGATAATATGAGGCAGGCATAACCTGTGAATGGGGACGAAGTCTGTATGTATTATTTTTTTAATTCAATCACGTTGATAAAAGAAACCGAAATACCGTATGTAACGTTCCCGATTTTGATTCTGTTGTTAGGGAATTAGCTGTGACGTTCTTTAAGTTATGACATCATATTCGATGTAAACAAAAGAAACGCTTTCATCAGGTAACGTTTTTTCATATCAAACAATTATTAAAATTGAATTTGTATTGAGATCCAATCTTATATTTTACTAGACTGATAAATATAAATTTTTTCAAAGTCTCATGCAAACAAGACAGATATCTGCGCAAAAGCGGAGAAAACCGGAACAGGAAGTAGATCTGAAAAAAAAAGTTAACGATTTTGAGTTCATTAGTAGAATGAAAAATTCGGGAAATTTTCCCGATTTTTTTTTTTTTATTGATTTTTCTACTGTAATTGGGGACTTCGTCCCCATAATACAATTGGAACATAAAAAATTAAGAAAGAAGGTTTATTCAAATTTTATTTTATTTTAAATCTGTTTTTGCATAGTTTCATTTTTAAATCTATATATATCATGCTTACAAAAATAAACTACATAAAAGTATAAACTAAAATTATACAACCATAGTTTTCAATAAAAGCAATGAAACATAAATATTTGGACAGTGTTTAGCATTTTATACTGTAAATTCATACTAAGTAATATTATTCCTTATAATTGCAATGGTAAATTCAGAAATTATTGCCAAGTTTTTATTCATGCTAATAATGTGACTGGGCGAGTATTGCAATAATAAAAACTGGCATTTTGATAACTCAAACATAAATCTATAAAAATTATGTAGATTTTTTAAAATCACATTAATTAAACTCGCAATTTGGTCCATTTGTGAAAAATCACAATAATAAATGCCCCCAATAAATTCTTGAATTGATATTAGTTGCAAAATCACATTTTAAATTTAAAAGCATTGTTATATGCAGCATTTTCTGTCCCTTGTTAATCAATACACACAACAATTTTCTGAATTTACACAAGTTAAGGTTCCGCTTAAGTCAAATTTCAGTAAAAAATAGAGGGACAAACACCAAGCAATCATTCCTTAAGTATGAGGAATATGACCTAGAAATTTTTCATACTTTCAAAAGTTTAAACAGACTTTCTGTCTGTCGTGTTTATGAATTGTGGCTACTTATAGAAGTAGTGTTAGCTTCGATTTTATTTGAAAATAAAATGTAAAATTTCCAAAAAATGCACACCTTTACCAGAATGACTTTACATTATATAATACGCATATGGTGTTTCTCAAGTTTTCTATTGAGGGCAAGCGGAAACTCTTTTTAACTAAACATGCGAATTTTAAGAGATGTGTTGATTTTCCCTTCGTGTCTCGCTGTTGTTGACCACGCCATTTTGGAAGATCACGGTATGCTACAATTTCGTTTGCATACGAGAGATCGAATAAGAAATTATTATTTTCCTTTGTTGTTAAATACACATGTGATATGTAACCATCGACCAGCATTTAATAAGTGCACTTTTTGGGTAGCGTGAGGACATATTTGAGATTTATTCTGACCACTGTTATCTGTTTTTGATGCTGGTGGAAAGTGAAAGTGAAAGTAGATTATTGCGCACTTTCGTATTTTTGTTTTACTTGAACATTGGTAGTTTTTTTGTTTTTTTTCAGTTTATTTTAATCAACAAATAGTTTTCAATGTTTTGGGGAATATTTTCCGTTCATGAAACATCTTTGTTTGTTACTTTTGCTACCGATAACTTTCGATGCAACGATTTCCGGTTTTAAGTTATTCAGCTGATCTTTGACCGCGAAGACGTAAACAGACCAATTATCAGAAGAAATACATATTTTTACAGGTAATACAAACACATACTTGTCAATCAAGTTGGTTCTAACCCTTAAATTATGTTGTATCAAAGATCGCTACAAGATCTGACGATTAAAACCAAATAATTTAACTGATATGTCGTGTCAGCCATGAGGTAATGTTTTGAAATTTTTTTTTTTCCAAACTACATTATTTTTACTATTCAACGAAAATGAGATGATAAACAACCTAAATAATAGTTATTAGTGTATACAGTTACTAAAAAATAGTAATTAAAACCCTATGTTTCCAACACGAAATTATATGGAGGGCCCCAAGTGAAATCCTCTATATTATCCATATAAAAATCGAAGGGAGATAATTTGAATTGTCTCCACTTGATTAAAGTTATACATGCACATGTGAAACTTCAGTATGGGTAGTAAAAAGAAATCTTCGAGAATATTTGGAAAATCTGTAGGCATTTATAAGCGGTTACGCAGTGATAGATATACAGGAAGACCAAAATACAAGATTGTTAAGCGTATCACATCTTCAAAGTCTAGAAATATTTCTTTATGTGTCAAGAGAATTAAGAAAACTGTTTCAAAGAAGACAATTGATAAGAAGCCTGTTTTTATATCACATACACTCTTTGATGACACTGGTTGTAGTGTTAGGCCACCTATTAAACTTAAAATTAGAAAGGTGTTGGACACAAGTGAAAATGGATATCGTATTGTTAATCTAGAATGCTTGCAATCACATGTAACTTCCATCACAATGCATGCATGTCAGTGTTTGAAGGCCATACAATTAGCTTCAATTGGTGAATCTCCCTTGAGTTTGCAGACTGAAATTAGATCTCTAGGTTTAGCAAGTGTTTTATCTGTGCAGTGTAAGGGTTGCAATAAGAAATTTAATTTTGAAACAAGTCCTAAACTACCAGAAAGCAGGAGATATGATGTCAATGTTAGAGCTGTTTGGGGGAGTATTGCCACTGGAAATGGTCCTTCCCATTTGAATGAAATTTTGAGTACACTTAATTCACCTGGTATTTCACAACCAACATTTTCAGCCATTGAACATGATATAGGAAAGTGGTGGAGTAGTATTCTTGACCAGAGTATGTTAGAAGCTGGTCAAGAAGAGCGCCAAATAGCTATTGAGAAAGGTGATTTTCACAATGAGATACCATCAATTACTGTGATTATGGATGGAGGATGGTCCAAGAGAACTCACAAACACAGTTATAATGCGCTTGGGGGTGTGGCTATCATAATAGGGAAAGAGACAAAAAAACTATTGCATATTGGTGTGCGTAACAGGTATTGTTATATCTGCAATTCAGCTGAAAGTAGACAAGAATCTGTTAAGCCACATTCTTGCTTTAAAAACTGGAATCATGATAGCCAGTCGATGGAATCAGACATTATTATTGAGGGATTTAAACAGGCTGAAAGCAAACATGGTTTGCGTTATATGAGGGTTATTGGTAAGTGCAAGTGCAAATAAGATCTATAAATACATATATACATGTACTACATATTTGTACTAAGGAACAGTAAAAAAAAACAACATAAAAAACCTTTTAACCAGGTTTTGAACAACCATGACAACTGGCATTTCTATTTGTATAACTCACTAAATGGTGTCATGATTGATCCAATGAAAGACTTTTTGTAAATAGGTCTTTCTTTGGTCAATCCTGACGCCCTAAGGACTATTAGGTGTGTTATGAATTACAACTGTAAAAAAATTTTTAATATAAATTATCTGACTTATACATTGTCAACCAATTTTTGATGGCAGGAATTTATCATGTTTTTACTATATATTTTGTATCCAATTTTTTATCAATCACATTAAAAGAGTGTTTAGGAATACACCTTTCAATTTGTACAACTGATTTATGATGGATTATAAAACTCTCTTATTAATGTACATATTGAACAGTCTTGTTACAATAAAAAAAAAAATTACTGAAATTGATATGAAGCAAACCACAGTGACTAGAATTATTTATGTGTATGAAAAATTTGTTATAAAAAATATGTATACTATTATTATACATGTTATACCACAATATATTGTATACATTTTTTGTACATTTGTAAGCTATAAACAGGGATTCCCATGTTTTAGATCTTTCTTCATAATATCTTTACTGCAAAAAAGCAGATAACTTATTCAATTACTGATCATGAGAATTCTTGTTTCCTCTTCAACATCATCAACATTGAATTAGCCTTGGGGCAAGGAAATTAAAAATTTTCTACAAATACCATTATCAGGAAAACATATACATGTACCCATCCGCACAGTATGTCATGGTCTCACGGTCATACTAGCATAAAACAAAATGTATTTGGCTGTTATCCTATATTGAAAATATTTGGACATTTCAAATAATTGAAGGAAAATATATTAGATAGAAAATAAAAGTGAAGAGAGAAAAAATTTGGTGGTACATGTAACAAAAATACTAAGGTCAGAGTACTATTTTCTGATGCAGTGTTAATCAATATTGTATATTTTGTGTAATACATTTTGCTTTGATTCTTTCACTAAATACTCAACATGCTCAAATTAGGTGAATGATAATTAGAATGTATTATATTTTTCAGGAGATGGAGATTCCTCTGTTTTTTCAAACATCCGTGAGCAAGTTCCAGTATGGGGTAGATATGTCACCAAAGAAGAATGTGCAAATCACATTTGCAAGTGTTATAGGTCTAATCTGGAGAAACTGGTTGCAGATAACCCTATTTACAAGGGAAGACATAATTTGACAAAGAATGTTAGAATAAGGTTAGTCACTGAAATATCAACAAAT
This sequence comes from Mytilus edulis, assembly GCA_019925275.1. Classification (NCBI taxonomy): domain Eukaryota; kingdom Metazoa; phylum Mollusca; class Bivalvia; order Mytilida; family Mytilidae; genus Mytilus; species Mytilus edulis. Next base: position 89,275,632 of record CM034362.1, read on the forward strand.
TACAAATGCTCTTTAGTATTAAAAAAATAAACATATGAATACATGTAAAAAAATGTATGAACAGGGAGCAAAATTTTTTTTTCTCTCTGGTCATGAACAAATTCACAGTTTATATTGATAATGTTCAATTTACATGATGTACACTTATAAAAAAGAAGATGTATGATTGCTAACATGACCAATGAGACTTATGACTCTGCACAATAGACCAAATGACACAGGAATTAAAAACTATAGTTTACTGTATGACCTTCAATTATGAGCAATGCCCATACCACAAAGTTACATTTGTACTTAGTAAAGACCTTGAAATAACAACTTTATATCAATTCATACAAAAATCAACTGCCTTAGTTATTTATGTAAAAGAACTTACATAAAGCAAATATGTAACACAGCAATAAACAACAAAAACAGAATTACAGTTGACCGGGGACAGGAACATACATACAGATTGTGGCCTACCCTATAATATATTCCTTCACATGTTTATAGCTGTTGTTGTTGATTGAGGAAGAGAGATTTTTAAAGTATATTCTACTACAAATTACCTTAATCCTCAGCTCCCACATTTGCTTAGTTTTAGGTCTGAGGACAAAATTCAGTTACTTTAACACAAAATTATTTACTCATGCATGCTGATTTATCTGACATAAAATATATGCAACCTTCTAACCCGAAATTAGGTCACTAACCTATATATATATATATATATAGCTAAACATGCTAAATATTAAGGTCTTCTGACTTGGGTCAAGTTTAAAGTCTGAACTTGCAATTACTTCAATATTTGTACGTGTATGAGATATATAGTCCTGATTTAGTATTGCATGCATAGATGTATTTATGAGAGTAAGCAGGATAACATTCACCAAGAATTAGGCACTGAATTACATTTCATGCTTAATCTTAATGAGTTGTTTTATATACAAGAGAAAATTTTTATTTTGGATGGTATGGTGTGGTCCATACTTGGGGTAATTGTAATCGTTAATCAGCTGTAGTTGATTACAATTTTCCAAGTAATCATTAATATTGTAATCATCTTCGTCCTCGGCATTATCTGAAAAACACATTGGTTTCCTGATAATAACTTTAGTTTAAAATAATTGAATGTATTTTTTTGTTTGTGCATGATTTGTTTAACAAATTCTAATTTAAATATATTTATAAAACCACACACCATACTCATGATACTGTGAAGATTGCTTTTAAACATAATAAAACACACTCTCTTTTATTATTATAATACCTCACAGAATGAAGTACAAGTACATTATATTCTTTCTACTGCTATCTATATATAGTGAATAAGAGATTCGTGAAGGAACCATCAATGAAGTTGTTTGAATAAAAAGTAAAAACACAAAAATACCGAACTCCGAGGAAAATTCAAAAAGGAAAATCCAAAATCAAAAGGCAAAATCAAAAGTCCAAACACATCAAACGAATGGATAACAACTGTCATATTCCTGACTTGGTACAGGCATTTTCTAATGTAAAAAATGGTGGATTGAACCTGGTTTTATAGCTAGCTAAACCTCTCACTTGTTTGACAGTCGCATCAAATTCCATTACATTGTCAATGATGTATGAACAAAACAAACATACTCAAAGAGTAAAAATGTCAAAAATAGGGGTACAGCAGTCAATATTGTGTTATCATCTTAATATCACTATACAAACAACAAATGTAACGAAGAATCACAAAAAGGCATACATCAAATTTAACATACTCATTTTGCTTTTCTTGTACCAATTAATTTATGTATATAAAAAGTCTACCCGTAAAGGAAAGAAGGTTTTCATTGCTGGTGTAAAATTGCGCGTTTGAAATTCCTACAGGTAGACATAAAAATAATTTTGTCGTTCAAAGTATGAAGGTATACATACATGCATAGTCACGTAAAGTTGATATAACAAACAACAGACTCAACAGTAAATGTAATAATAATAAATAAATAAGGTGTGGTTCAAAGTATGACGGGATACATACGTACAGTATCACGTCAAATGTATAAAATAAAAAACAGACTCAACAGAAATTAAAACTATTTTATTGAATGAAATAATGTTGTCATTCATAGTATGTCAAAATCCATAAGTAAGAGTAATTTAAGTAAATGAAATAATTTTGTCGTTCAATATGGGTTGAATATGGGTGCTTGCATGATTATTTTTTTTATACCATATGGATACCAGCTCATTATAATTAAATTTATGATATATTAAATGTGTCATCAGTACATTATTCATTGGGAAATTCTAATTTACAGATCAAATACATTGTTTCCACTAATATTAATCCTGCCATATTATGTATTGTAGGTTAGTTAGTGCTGTAAGATGCGCAATCAGAATGAGAGCAAAGGAGGTGAAAGAAAAGGGTGTAGAAAAAAACTGAAGCAGTAAGAAATCTTCGTCATGATATAATAAATTCAGTCCACCATGTGTTTGGAAAACACAGTAATTGTTCAGATTTTTGCAAAGCAAAGTTATCATCCAGCACAACCTTAGATGACAGTATACTGACTTCTCTGCAAGATCCAGATGAAAGTTCAGATATATTTGAAGACCAAGTAAAACTGTGGACTGAGGGAACATCCATTGAGGCACAAGAGGAGACACGTAAAGGTACTCACATAAATTACAGTGATGTTGAACAGTACATTATCCAAGATGTCTGCACTTTGTTGTCTCGAATTAGTGAAAAGGCTGATCGATTGTTGGGTAACAACACAACCAATCTGGCAGAATCTTGGATGCACATACGGTGTAAATTTGACGGCGGAAAGTTATATAACTTATGCAATAGAGGTTCATGGCATGGGAGGTGCTTTGGTGGAGGATTGCGAATGAACTTTGGACCAGAGTGGTCTCCTAAAGTATGGCAAAAAACAACAGCTACCCAACCAGGATTTTTTTTCACACGACATTTTGAGCGTAGTAATATAAGGCTAGCCAACAGCACTAGATATAAGGCTAAATACGATACACACCAAAAGCGTTGGAAGAGAAAGATGAGATCATTAACGATTAGTTGTTCCAAAAAGGCTAGAAGATCTTATGGACCAGAGGCTATTGATGTAACAGAGGATATTCCTGTTACAGATCTAGCTGTACTGCAAAGTGACTTTCTTGAAAAACACATTAATATTTCTGAAATTAAAATCAAAGAAATAGCAACTGCAACAATTAAACAATCTCAATCTGATAACTGGCATTCTGAAAGGAAAAAACGCATAACATGTTCAAATTTTGGAAAAATCATTCGAAGAAGACCATCTATATTGGTAAAGAATTTAGTTAAAAACCTGTTGTACTCAAAGTTTAGAGGAACATTTCACACAAAAAATGGACTTCTGCACGAACGTAGTACTATCGAGGAATATAGACTGAAGAAAGCGGAAGAAAATGTTATTTTAACGGTAGAATCAAGTGGTCTAATTATCAATAATGAACATAAGTTTCTTGCTGGTAGCCCTGATGGCATTGTTATTGTTGGTAATGGTGAAAAGGGATTATTGGAAGTGAAAAATCTTGTCCACTCAAAACCTATAAATTTATTTCAAGCTGCGGCAAATAAAAACTTTTGTTTAGAGATACGCCAAGATAAATTATTTCTGAAACAAAATCATGACTATTATTATCAGTGTCAAGGATTGTTAAATGTTGGAAATTTTCACTGGCTAGACTTTGTTGTACGCACAATAAATCCCTATCAGTTATTTATTCAGAGAATCCAACGTGACCTCAATTTATGGAACAATGTTATGTTACCAAAATTAACCGCCTTCTACCATTCTGCTATTCTACCAGAACTTGCTTGCCCTAGAGAAGGGAAGAGCCCTGGCATTAGAGAACCGGGAGTTTGGGTAAGTTCCAGAGATAAAGTAGCATTAAAATGTATATTTAGAACAGATAAATTAAGAAGATGTGGTATGATTGATAGCGTGACCATTCTTCATCAGAAACCATATGACACAGAATTATCAATTTATTTGATAAAAGGTCACCATACAGCTTTCAACATTGAGCAAAGCTGTCACTGCTTTTTCCAGGCCGTTGTATAGATTGGGAATTGAAATTAAACACAATACACATTTTCAAATTCAACATTTGTGGATTTTTCAAAGTAAAGCATATACATGTATTACATGGAAGGTTAATCTGCATTGTTCATGTTGTTAGCTAATAGTCCAATGTCAACATGGTAAATACTGTTTCAGAAAAGTAAAAATGTAGAAAATTTTATATAGACATACATTGTAATTTATATACATATAGGGACAAGTTTTGATATTTATAATTTAGTTTCCAGATTAATAAATTATTTTTGTTAATGCAGACTCATAGGTAAGTTAACTATGCAGTTAACTATAAAGATACATGTACAGCTGATGTAGTCATTTTCCTGTATACGTCATGGTATATGAATATTACCATTGAAGAATCCTGAAAATGTAGCTCTCAGTCTAAGAAATTTTATATATACATATGTCACATGTAGTCTGACTGTCATACTTCTAATACTAACAACTACACATATAGAGAGTTATTGACCATGAATAACCTAGTCATTATCATGATCATGACAATAATAAAGTTCACTGAATTGTTACTCTTATTTTATACTGTTTTTCAACTTTTTGTTGAGTTAATTTTGATCATTGATTTTTCAGTTTGTATCATCTGTATCTAAAGCTAAACAGCAGTCGTCTAGAAAAACCAGCAAAAGAGCCAGCAAAAAGACATGTGTAAATAACTAAATTGATTCTCATTACAAAAGATTACAGTTAAAATTAAAGGTAATTACAAAATTGTAAGTACATGGAGTAGCTACATCTGGTCGACATGACAAAGAGCTACATTTGCACATATTTTTAGTCATGATAAAACAGAATTTCCTTTTTAAGAATATTCATAGATATAGGAAGATGTGGTGTGAGTGCCAATGAGACAACTCTCCATCCAAATAACAATCAAAAAAAAAAAAGTAAACCATTATAGGTCAATGTACGGCCTTCAACATGGAGCCTTGGCTCACACGGAACAACAAGCTATAAAGGGCCCCAAAATTACTAGTGTAAAACCATTCAAACAGGAAAACCAATGGTCTAATTTATATTAAAAAAAAAACGAGAAATGAGAAACATGTATATATTACATAAACAAACGACATCTACTGTACATCAGAGTCCTGACTTAGGATAGGTGCAAACATTTGCAGCAGGATTAAACCTTTTAATGGATCCAAACCTTCTCCCTTTTTCTGAAACAATAGCATACATGTAACATCACAACATAGAAAACACAAGATAAAATATCAATTGTTCATTTCAAAATAGATTCAGTGGAATAAGCACACATATGTATGCCTGTAAGTAAAATCCAAAGATACAACATACAAACAAATGTATATGTAACAGAACAGTGTCATAAGTCTTAAAGTAACAGTCTCAAAAGGATGGCAAGGGGGAGTAAGAAGATACAAGCACAAACTAGAAACAGATTGAAAAATTAGCACTCAAAACTAAAGCTTGGTCAATACAAACTATAAAAACCAGGGGTGACATCTGGTCCTCCAGAAGATTGAGCTTGTCCTGCTTCATTTTGCTCAGCTGATAAATCTATTAAAAGTTCAGGTCCTGAAGACAGGACCAGTTGTGAAGAACAATAAATTTAATATTAACAAAGCCATATACATGTAGATGATTAACTGTAAAATATTGACATGATTGAGTACCTTTATTAGATTAATTATGAACAGCTGATAACCCTGACATACCATTAAGTTAAATAGGTCTGATTTACATGTATTACTCTTTCGGTGAAAGTCTGTCAAAACCAAGTTACATGTACAGATAGAGCAAAACAAATTATGGTGCCAGTTGTATTTTTTAATACTAGTACAGAATGTACAGTTGTAGTATATATCATGAAAATTCCCAGCCATGTCTGATTTTTCACTTGAAGCATGTGCTAAAGTTATTTCACATACCAAATTTACAATGTTTAATAAAGAACATGCCTTCTTTACTACAGGTATGAACTGCCATACATTGTTTTTCATTGTATATACACCTTTTTCTTTTCAGGTAATACCCTACTTTATACCTTGTGTCTCAAATGAGTTGTTAGAGTAAATGGTTGACATATTTATTAGCAATTGGGGCTAAGTGATGTTTTGGTGAATTATTGGTGTTTACAGTATTAGTTATAGAATATAAAGAATTTGTCTACAAAGCAGGTATGGGTAAAAAAATAATAAAATTGTTTATTTTGGATATATGCATGTAACCATATGACCACAGTAGCTATATGTATAAGTAGATATTTTTGATTCAAAAGTGAAAATATTTGAAAAAAAAACCATCTAGAGATAGTTCTTTTATAAATTATAAAATTATAAAAACATGTTTTTTACAAACTAAACCAGAGAAGTTTCTTGAAAACTTTCTAATAAACATGATGAAGAAATGTAGTAACAAATCAACCAAAATTATGGACATTTCAATACATCTCTTCACTTCAGCTGATATTGTTTTGCACTGCTAATTTTATATAAAATCTATATCGCTTTGGGACAATTATACATGTACCTCATTTGGATTATTGTTCGCAGTTTGATAATAATTACTTCTTTCTTTTTTCCTCTTAAAATTCATAACATGTTAATGTTATAACAATATATACTTTAATGAGCAGTTGATACAGTGTAGTTGCTCATTGATTTGATGAATGGATTAGGGTTCAAAGATGTAAGTTTATACATGAAAGTTCTCTTTTGAATATAAAGGAGTCTTTTTGTACAAGCTGTTAGATTCTTGATGCTTGCTAAACAAAATCAAATGTCTCTTGAATAATTGGAACAGTTTTTTATTTTCCTTGCAAACAAGCTAAGATGCTTTATTTAAGAATTGAATTCTTCTTTTTGTAACTTCATTAGGGTGTAGAAGTGTTGACCGAAGTACATTTTGTATGAAGCACGGAAGTTCCACGCTTCATTCTAAAAATGTGCACATGGTCAACGCTTTAACAAACCTATGAAGTTACAAAAAGAAGCATTCAATACTTATAGCTACATTTTTTTACCTAGAATCATGAAAACACATTTTTATCATTTTTTTAATTCACCTGTGCACTTTTTGTGGGACCTCGTGTTATCATGAATGAAAAGTTTTATAGAGTAATGCAATTGCTTAAGGAATACCAATGATGTGCAGTAAGCCAATCAGAAAAACGTATTTAAGTAAAACAAACATATACATTTTTTGGTATTGTTATTATTATACATGTACTTTGTTGGTTTTTTATTTAAAAAATATTACATATTGCCCATACCATATATATAAGTAAACCCATCACAGCTTTTTAAATTTAAATACATGTACAAAATGTACTTATAAAGATACTAATGTTTAAAAAAATTATAAGCTAAATTGTTTGTGATAAGAAAGTACTGTTTTACACTGAAATTATTCACTACAGCTGCTTTACTTTCTGTTTCAGAGAATTTTTCATGCTCAGAATAGAAAAGAGACAACAACATTGTGGTTATTCCATGTAAAGATTTACTATAGATCAGGATATTTTACTAGAAAAATGAACAGTAAACATGTCTGAAAGTCTAAGAGACAGCACATCAATCTAGATGAAGAAAAACAGAAAATTACTGATATAAGTTGTGTAATTCTAAGATTTGTTACTTTTATAATTACAGCAAATTTTTGAATATTGTGAACACTAAAAACTGTGTATATATTGAGTTTTCTATTACCTTGTAAACAACCTAAGCTATATGAAGTATTAGTCATCAACGTGTGCTGTATAATGGTTGGTTGATATTCAAAGTCACAACTTTTCAATTCTTATTTCACTTCATGGTCCTTTGTACTCAAACATGTGTATGATTGATTTCATTTGATACTGCTCCATTTGAATTCATAAGTAGTACATGTATGCCAAGTTTTTTCTATACTTTGACCATCAAAAGAAATGCAACATTACTTTGACATTATACTTAGGGCTATTCCAGAAAAAAATGTATGGGGGAGTTGGAAGGCAGTTTTTGTCAGCACCCGCCACCCAGACAATTGTAATTGAGAATTAAAGTGCATTATAGTGAGAAAAGTTGCTCTGATACCCATCACCTATGTATTATATACAATGTGCCTTCCAACCCCCCCATACTTTTTTTTCTGGAATAGCCCTTATGCATTCTTTTTCATTGTCCAAATTTTAAAACCTGCTGACTTTATAAACTCAAATATAAACTTTCAGAATGGTTCTAGAGAAAGAGAAAGAAAGTAAAGTTATTGATTTGATACTTTTGTTTTTTTTAAATTCAGAGCATGATGAAAATATAATACTGAATTACTGTGAATTAGATTGCATTTTTTCTGCTTTTACTTTATATATTACTTGGATTGAATTTTTCTTCTCATTACAATCTTGTATCTGTATGTCATTCATCATGTATATTTTTTCCTTTCTGTTTTGATAACCAGGATTCCAAAAAATATATAGGTATATTTCTATATAGCCTTGCAAACAAAATTTAAATCAGTCTGAAAACTGAAAAGTAATTTGAAAAAAATTAATTTATGTTTTGCTCTTACTCATTGAAGGAAAAGATAGTAATGTTGGTTTTTTTAATTCTTCTATTTATTCAGGAGAGGAAACTGAAAAAGTAGAGACCAAAACTCAATGTTCAATTTTTTATTTAAGAAAAAAAGAGAGAACCACAGAATAGATGTATTTAATCTAACATAATATTTACCTTATGGCTAGTCAATCCCCCTTTTTTTACTTGTGATATATATGATATATTTTTACATCCTGTTATTGAATTTAGTGAAATTTATTATAATAAATATTTTTAGCAATGAATTTGTTTTAATTTTAATGCCATGCTATCTGTATGTTGAAAATGGTATGTTTATGTCCAATATCTTTACAGGTGTGGTCCTCCATACTTTTTATGAAAGTAGTTCCCACATGGAAAAAATGGCTTCTAATTTTGAATTTGCCTATCATGCTTTATAGATTTATACCCATTTAATTATACATTATTTTTAATATTAAGCCTTAGCTTGCCCTAGATAATGATTTAAGGATACTAATGCTTCATTTTTAGGGAAATAAAGAACTCAGTTAATGTCCAGATTTTTTTAAAACAATGATGGATAAAGTTGCAAAGTTCTTACTACACAATCATTTTTTGGCTTAAGTTTTATGAATAAGTGATTCACCACTAAATTCCGCAAATTTTGATGTATATAATATGGGTATATAGTTCTTAAATCAGTCGGAATTTTGGTTTGAAAAATAAGTTAATTTTGACTTTAGCGGAACCTTAACTATTGTCTCCTGATATAGACTTTACTATCAAATAAACAAAGTCAGAGTTATTTCCCCTTGGTTGTCATGATTAAAGCAAAATGGTTTATTTTCTCATTTGACTAATCAAATTAAAACATTTTATCCTGATTTAGAGTAATTTGATTGGCTGATAATGTCCTAATAAATTTCAGTACAATTTTTTATTACGTCAATTGAAATTATCTCCCTTATTTATTACATCAATTGGAATTATCTCCCTTATTTATTACATCAATTGAAATTATCTCCCTTATTTATTACATCAATTGAAATTATCTCCCTTATATCATTGACCTAATAAAAAAATATTTAATTTGAGTTGCTTAGTATTCCCAATATTTTTAATTTTTCACAGTTTTAGATTAAATATCTAAAATAATTTGGTTGATATTGTCCTAATACTAAATTTGAATATAATAATATGTACTATAACAAAATCAGGATAAATTCGTTACAGTGTTCAATTGTCTTAAATACTGAATTTATTGGGTCAATAAGTTCACATATTAGGACAATTGCACACTGTGTAACTAATAGAACAAGCAAGTTGGGTAAAAGATCCTGAAAAGATTGTTAAGTCTTAAAGCAAATAAAATTTCTCCAGAAATTTTGTTGTTGTCTAAAGTGGAAAAAGCAATTAACTCTTCAAATTAAGTCAATTGAAAACTAACCGTAGAAGCACCATACCAAAGGATAATTATAACTCAAACCTCAACTCAGAACTGACAGACAAATAAACTGTTGACACAGAAGGATATTGTGCCTATCAGTATAAAATTCAGAAAAGACAATCCGATGGACAGCAAAAGTGAAATTTAACAATTACTTGAATCTGAACTTATAATAACAAATCCACCGTATAATCAAAATGATATGTGACAAAATACATTTAGACGGAGGAAAAAAGAGACACGACTACAACTAACATACATGTATATATCATATAAAACAAGTTAACACAAAGTAATAATATTAATGACTAAGCATGAAGTATATTATATAAATACAGCTTCCTACCAATCCACTTTTTCTGTACAATAAGTTCTTGCAAAAACTACAACAAATACAATACTAATGTAAAATATATTTCTTTACATATGTCTAATCAAGAATTTGAAAATATATATACAGTATACAGACAAATACATGAGGTTAACACTCAGAAGAAAACTTTAATAATAGAGAATGGGTTATAATTAGCACTTTTACATGAAACTTAAATAAAATAATAATCCTGAAGATCTTCAAAAATTACAACCAATAAAATATATAACTAATGTAAATTATGTATCCAGGGGGTCAAAATGCTCTTCAATGGGGACATGGTTGGAACCCACTTTTTATCCTGGGTTTGGAACTCCCCTTTCAAAAATGGCTGGATCCATCCTGAAATGAGGGAGAATTATAAATGCACACCATTGTTTCACAATTTACATTATAATGCCTTACACAAATATAGACACTCAAAGAATAGAGAGAAGACTTTAATAACAGCAAACAGGTAAAAAAATCAAATTAAGACATGAACAATTAAAAAAAAAATATTATCCTCAAATTCTAAAAAAAAAAAGTACAACCCATAGGATACAAAACTTAACATAAAATGAATTAGTGTATTTGATGGACATTATCTTCCAGAAAATGTATACTGTAAATTGAGAAACATCAGCTGTTTGTAATTCAAATGTTTGCAATGTCTTTATCATTGGAAAGAAACATCCTGAGATAGGTGTATATAGTACCAGTATACAAACTTAGTCATCTATAGGTAACAATTAGAAGAAAAGATGACTTTAATGACAGAAATTGGGTAAAAAATAACATTAAGACATAGAAAATTAAAATTAAATAATAATCAATAAATTCGATTTTTTTCTTTCATATGATATAAATCTAACATATAAAGACAATGAAATAGTGTGTTGATGGAGAATATCTATTTACAGATTTACACATACAGTAAACCATACGATACAAATCTAACATATAAAGACAATGAAATAGTATGTTGATGGAGAATATCTATTTACAGATTAACACATACAGTAAAATCTCAGCACCATATGTAAAATAAATGGCACAAATAATGAACAAAATTGAAGTAAAATATTTAATACAAGTAAAATCTTGATATGCATATAATTTCATAATGCTTTTAGAAAGCTCAAATCTCATTGCATATTATGCATTTATTATTGCTTAAAAATTCGCTCTGTAATTGAGAAATACAGATTGTAAACATAAAAATAAAAACATTTTGAGGTAGCACTTTACCATAATGTAGGTACACAACTAATATTATTGATATGATGAAATTCTCTTAATTGATTGGCTAAATAATTGATTGTAAATGAAATTCTCTTCATTGATTGGCTAAATAATTGATCGTAAATGAAATTCTCTTCATTGATTGGCTAAATAATTGATCAACCAAAGGCCATCAATGCATTATTTCAAGCAACAGTTTTACATGCATTATATCTAAAAAAAATATTGAATAATTCTCTACAGCTTCAAACAGACATGATTTCATCAAAGATGTAACCCCTTTAATGAGTTAAGAAATACCAAAAAAATCTCATTTTATAAACCACAAAATATCAAACTTGTAAAAAGTAACAATATCAACCTATTAAACATGAATGAAACATGTTTTGTACTTTTCACAACGATAAAATATCTTATAAAAGACTAACAATTAAAAATAAAACAAATGTTCTAACACATGAAAAATATTAGCACTTTATCATACAGCACTTTAATTTACAATCAATAAAAATACCTAACAATATTACAGCTAAACTATAATGTGTAATGCCTGCATTAAAATTAATGCAGTCTGAAAACAAAATGCCCCTTTTAAAGGTAGGATAAAAATAAATGAGATTCTTACACCAATTATGCTTAACATTTTTTTACTTAATATCATATGACAGATTTAAAAAAAAATCATGTAGGTAAAATGCAATCTTAACAAGATAATTATAAAAACAATTATCTACTGAAAACTAGGACTCCTATGCATACAAATGAAGCTTGTTGAGGATGAAAAAAAAAAATTTAGATGTATGAACCATACTGGTTTTTTATATAAAGCAATAAAACAGAGAATGAAAATGGGGAATATTTCAAAGCAACAAAAACCCGACCAAAGAGCAGACAAAAGCTGATTGCCACCAATGGGTCTTCAACATAGCGAGAAAATCCCACACCCGGAGGTGGTCCTCAGCCAGCTGGCCCTCAAAGTACATTTGAAGTACATGTACGGAAACATTGCATGTAAGGTTATTTTTTTACTTATTAAAATGGTAAGTTTAGAAAGTACTCATTTATTTGACAATTTTGAATCTGCCTAACATTTTTAGCTTTAAAATATATGTGTATTAGGCAATCTTTAACCTGATACAGGATGACACAAGAAAACACACATTTTGAAGAAAAAAAATGCCCCTAGTATCGTAGACAGAGGGCATCTGGTTTCCATAGAGACAATGAGTGTTGACTTAACATTTAATCTAATGACCCTTGAGAAATGTAATCTTCATCTATCTGAACCACAGTTGTTTCCCCTGGCAGTTGTCTGTTAGCTGACAAAATGGATCTATTTGATGTAGCAGATGACTGGCGGGTCCCTCTGCTTGAACGACTACTTGCAGAATTTGCTTTTCTATTTGTCCTTGAATCATTCATTTCAAATGTGTTGTTCATATGACGAGAACTTGATGCGCTGCCTTGACGTTGATTTCTGGTCATTTCTAATGATACAGCTCTTTGGCTGAAACTAGAAGCACTCGCATGTCTTGAATTTATAGAACGCATATCAATGGCAGGGTTTCTATGCTGCATGCTAGAAGCACTGCCTTGCCTAGAATTCATGCCAGCACTACCCTGTCTAGAATTCATGTTAGCACTACCTTGCCTAGAGTTCATGCCAGCACTGCCCTGCCTAGAGTTATTGCTATTACTGTGGACTCTCTTTCTCCCGCCTGCTTGCACAGATCCACTATTATTCCTAGTTCGTCTGCTACTTCTATTGTTTCTCATGCTGCCGTTATGTCGGACTGAATTATTATCACTATCATCATTAATCTTTGTTTTTAATTCTCCAGCATAAGCGCTAGCGGTAAAAATAGCAAAGTTTGTGGTGAGACTTTTTGGCGGCATAGGCATGGTTGCGTTGTCACAGCTCTCTTGGTGAGAATAAGAGGCTATGGACATAGCCTCAATGCTGTTTCTCTCAAGGTTTATATCAACACCTTGAGCAGAAGCACGACTCCCAAGGGAACTTTTACTACTCCTCCTCTTTCCACGTCTCCTCCCACCATAAGCTGCTGCAGCCATTTCCCTAGTAACAGGATTTAAAACAGGAAGAACTCTATTTTTGTGACTTTTACGTTTCTTCTTCCTCTTTCTCCTCCTCTTACCCCGGCCATCACCGACTCCAGCCCCACCTACGCCACCCCCGATCATGTTCGGTAGATCTACGTACTCCTGATCAGCATCCTCATCATCACTGTATTGGAACTGTCCTTGTGCTTCACTCAATTGGGAATCTAAGGACTGACGTCTAGAGGCCATCTTAGAGGCAATAGACCCAACATCTACAATAAGTCAATATTATCATATATTAGAGGCAATAGACCCAACATCTACAATAAGTCAATATTATTTTTCTTATATTTTATATTGCAGTATTAAACTTACAGTTATCTATGACTATGTGGTATGGGCTTTGGTCATGGTTGAAGGCTGTACAGTGATCTACACAGGCAAAATTTGCTCACATGAATTTCACATCAATCTCACGTGAAATTCACATGAAAAATTTCACGTGAGATTCACCTCAATCGAGCTTATACATGAAACTCACATGAAAATTTTCATGTGAATTTCACGTGAATTGAAATTCACATGAATCTGATGTGAAATTTTTCACATGAATTTCACGTGAAATTTACAACAACAAAATTTGATATTTTTCATGATTTTAATTAAATTTGAAAATTTAGATGTTATTTGAATTACGTTATTTTAAAAATTCATGTGAATTTCACGTGAAAAATTTTACGTGATTTTCATGTGAAATTCACATGAGTTCTACATGAAAATCACGTGAAACTCACAAAATTTGTTTTCACGTGAGTTTCACGTATAAGCTCATTTGAGGTGAAATTGATGTGAATTTCACGTGAGATTCACATGAATTTAAATTCACGTGAAATTGATGTGAGTGAAATTTGCCTGTGTATAGCTGTTAATTTTTGTGTCATTTAGTCTACTTTGAAGAGATGTCTCATTGGCAATCATACCACAACTTCTTATTATAGTTAGTAAAATCATTAGGAACTAGATTCCAGTGCTACCTGTTATATTTGGTATAGTAACTCCTAATTTAACCAGTTAAAGTTATTTACATGGCAGCATGAAACATTTGTTTTGCTAAGAATGCAAAGCCAATAAAACATTGTATGTCAGATTTGTATAATCTTTTATATATTTTGTTATTTTTTTTTTTCTAGTTTCAAGAATTATATCTTATTACAATGACAATATCATAGGAACACCAATTTGTGTAGGATGATGAAAAATAACATTCTGTTGTGTTTTTTATAAAACTTGTATTGTTTTATCTGTCTGTGATGAACAAGAAGGCCTTACCCGAGTCTGAATATCTACGATTAGTTCCTGCTGTTGGCGCTAACATTCCTCCCCTCCTCCTAACTAACTTACCTGAGTCTGAATATCTACGATTAGTTCCTGCTGTTGGTGCAAACATGCCTCCTCTCCTCCTCACTAACTTAGGCATGGCGTTAGCAAATGTGGAGGACATCTCATGTGAACTTACACTGTTCAAGTCAAACTTCATACCTACAAAAATATCAAATACAAAGTTAAACACATGATACAGTTAGTAAAAATGCATTAGAGCTAATTTCATAATTCTTGTAGATTAAGACTTTGGTTGGATTACTTGCTTTGTTTGAACAAATGCATAAACATTTGCTCAAGCATTGTAAATAAGATTGCCATCTGCAAACAATACAAATCGGGCAGAGTTAAACCTTACTAGCATTGTCTTGTAATGTTTATATGTACACTTGGTTGTTCCGAACCTCCAATACAATTTATGTATAATGTATACAGGTTTAAATCCACCTATTTTATATTGTTTGCAGATGTCAATCTTAAGTACAATGCTTGAGCAAACTTGAATACAAACATGGCAAGCAAGCCCACCAAAGTCCTAATCTACAATAATTGGAAATTAGCTCTAAAACTTATTTGATTAGAATAACGTGGGTTCATATACTGGGGATTCATTATTATTCGTTGGATACCAATTTTCGTGGGTTTCATGGGTACAGGTGAACCATGAATTCAAATGTTCAACGAATATCATATTGTTCGATAGGCTTTATATAACAGAGATTGTCTAAACCACAAAATCAAATATCCAGGAATATGCAAGTTTTAAGTAATCCACTAAAATAAATTAATCCACAGTATTTCTATTAGTACCAATTTTTATGGACTGACAGAAATTTGTGCATTCTTGGAAACAAGATTTCTACAATTTCTTCATGCATAATTACTTCCACAAATCAAAAATTTTGTTTTAAATATTTTAATAAATTCTTATACCAACAAAAGCCAAGATAATTTTGACCCTATAAATAGAAATCACTCCACCCTTAACCCTTACCCAATGGATCATCATGTGTACTCCCAAAACTTATAGACAATCAGCCATTGTTAATGTCCGTCATCCTATCAAAAGTCAAGCCTTACCCAATGGATCATCATGTGTACTCCCAAAACTTATAGACAGTCAGCCATTGTTAATGTCTGTCATCCTATCAAAAGTCAAGCCTTACCCAATGGATCATCATGTGTACTCCCAAAACTTATAGACAGTCAGCCATTGTTAATGTCCGTCATCCTATCAAAAGTCAAGCCTTACCCAATGGATCATCATGTGTACTCCCAAAACTTATAGACAGTCAGCCATTGTTAATGTCTGTCATCCTATCAAAAGTCAAGCCTTACCCAATGGATCATCATGTGTACTCCCAAAACTTATAGACAGTCAGCCATTGTTAATGTCCTTTCTCCTCTCAAAAGTAAACCCTTACCTAAAGGATCATCATGTGTACTCCCAAAACTTATAGACAGTCGGCCATTGTTAATGTCCTTTCTCCTTTCAAAAGCCCTCGCTATCATCTTGTGTTTCTTTAATTTTACTGGCTTGCTGGAAGGTCTGTTGAAAATTCTGAAAAATAAAAGTCAAATATAAAGTCAGGTCATATAATAGCACTTACTGCCAGGCAACTCACAACAGTATTTTCATAATACTTCACCAGTTAATGTATTAATTTGTTATTCATTTAAATGCTCCGTTTAAAATCCCGTTGCTAGGGGGTTTGAGGGGTTGTAAGAACCCCGCTTGAAAACAAATAAGCACTGTTAAAGTCAACAATCTGTTTAAATTGTAACTGTTGAAGTTGAGTATGATTGTATCGACCCCCTTTGGAAATTCCTAGCTACGAGCCTGCTATATTTTCATATCTTTACCTGATATCACTAAATATCAACACAATCAAGCAATACCTTTGATGCAGAAGTGTAAGCTGTCTTATATTTTCTTGGAATTATGATAATAGAACAATTGCAATATATTTAGGTATTAGATCCTTTCATGATTTTTTTTTTTTTAACCTAAAATTCTTGCAGAACTTCTCCATGTCCTTTCAATTTAGTTGAAATAATGTTTCACATACAAAATAAAAGTTTATACTGTAAACCAAATAATTTTCCTGAGCGATTCATGACTTTCACTGGTAGAAAAATATAACGTGAATATAAATAATTTAATTTTGTGATTTTCAAATTAACTTGATGTGTAATAAGAAAAAAATCCCAAGTTTTCATATTTGCATACAGTGATTCAGGTTAGAAAGCGCTAAATGTGAAATAAAGTATCCATGAAAACAAGATGGTAATCAGCAATGATCAGTAACACTTTGGTGTAAACTCTCCTAAATCATTCTTTTTAATTTGAAACTTACTTCCTGACAAACCGTTCCCATGACAACAGAGAAGCTTTGGTCCACGACCAACTGCTCATCAATATACCAGCACCAAAAAATGCCAGGATGTGGAAATTAACAGCAGCCACACATGGGTCTGTCTCCTAGGGAACATACTCTATTGGATGTATTGTATACACTGGTGGTCACGGTAACATTAGCTTGGCAACTGAAACAAAAACAATGTCTTTCTTTTAGCACTGACAACTCATACTGTAGATTCATTATTTTTCGTTGGATACATATTACCATGGGTTTCATTGGTACACTTGAACCAAGAATTCAAATAATCAACATATTTCAAAATTTGTATGGGCTTTGTATGTAGAAATAGGCAAAATAACGAAATTAAATCTCCATGAAAATGCAAGTTTTCCTCAATCCAGGAAAATTGATACCCACTAAAATAAATGAATCCACAGCATCAATAGGTATATAATCATAATGAACTAAACTTATTGTCAATAGTAGAATTTCAGTCTCCTTTCAATATATACCTCCATGCCACTTCACTCATAACCAGGAGAGTAATAGATTACTTATCACAGAGTACTCTCTGTTTTGTAAATGTTTTATACATTTTCAACATAAAAGAGATTGTCCTAAATGACATACCAATATTTATATATATGCAGTGTATGCATGTTATGCATTACAGTTAAATAGATTTGACAATATCACTGGCAGATATACCGAAATAGATTTGACAATATCACTGGCAGATATACCGAAATAGATTTGACAATATCACTGGCAGATATACCGAAATAGATTTGACAATATCACTGGCAGATATACCGAAATAGATTTGACAATATCACTGGCAGATATACCGAAATTCAGATGTGTATTGGCTGCATTTTGTCTCTCTCTAAAATAAAGATTGCCATTTAGGTATTATAGAGTACTATACTTACAATATATAGTCTTTTAAATGCTTTTCCCATTCAGTTTCATTTGTAAAGGTATATAGATGTACACTGAATGTTATAACCACAAACACACAGGCTAATGCTGTAAAGATGGCTGCAAATAAAAATTCAAATTAAATTACATAAAGTCTTTAAATAACTTTATTTCGAATAATAGGAATATAGTATGTAAAGGGATGTTTAAATTTGTCATATATATAATACTAATACCATTAAAACATATATACAGCAACATTTTTCTTAGAGAATCATTCATATGTCCACCGGAGCTCATATCAAACTACCCAGACATGATAATAAGATTACAAACCAGAGGGTGAACACAGGTGCTCCAGAAGAATTAGAAGATCCTGCCAGACATGTGACACATGTACAGACACTCTATCACACTGATACATATTCTGGTGATATTTACATGCATTACTTCTACATATTTACTTACCTAATCTGTATATAGTCTCCTTGATTTTGGCCTTGGCTTTGTCACTGATAAAATCTGGTGTATCTACCTTCAGTGCCCATAATGTCTTAAATGCTGAAATAATTAAAGAACCTTAGTGAGCGCGCTCACATACGCCATGTCCCCACATTGTCATTGGAGAAATTAAATAAGTGTAAGAAAAAAATGAATCATAATTTCCTGTAAATATGCACATCTACATAGTATGTCCTTATTATCTACAAAATTTCATGAAATTCTGTTGTGTGGTTTCGGAGAAGTTGAGATGATAAACTGTTGCAGAAATACATTGAAGCAAATAAGTTCAAAGCGGCGTAACTCTTATAGTCAATTTCCTGTTGATATGCACAGCTACGTAGTATGTCCTTATTATCTACAAAATTTCATGAAATTCTGTTGTATGGTTTCAGAGGAGTTGAGATGACAAACTGTTGAAGTAGTACCTTAAAGCAAATAAGTTCAAAGGGGCATAACTCCTAGAAAAAAATTGAATCATAATTTCCTGTCGTTATGCACAACTACATAGTATGTCCTTATTATCTTAAAAGGTTTCATGAAATTCTGTTATGTGGTTTGAGAGGAGTTGCGATGACAAACTGTTGTAGTAGTTCATTAAAGTAAATAATTTCAAAGGGGCATAACTTCTAGAAAAAATATTGAATTTTAATTTCCTGTCAATATGCACAACTACATAGAATGTCCTTATTATCTGAAAAGGTTTCATGAAATTCTGTTGTGTGGTTTGAGAGGAGTTGCGATGACAAGAAACAGGACTGACGGAAGGACAGACTGACGGACGGACCAAAAACATTCTACCCTCTGCAACTTGTTGCGTGGGTATAATAAACAATACTTCTACTGAGGTCTCCTTGAAAGAACCAATCATTTTATACAAACATATATATAGAATGCACTCATCTACTTCTTTATAAAAGCAAATAAACAACACTTCTTATACTGCAGATGTGTTCATATTAAAGGGTACCAATTTTAGTGAAGTGAGAAAAGTCTAAATTTGTATTGAGACTGTGGATTCATTGATTTTTCGTTGGATTCCAATTTTCGTGGATCAGTTGGAACAGGGAAACCACCAATTTAAATGGTCAATGAATAACAAATGTTTCATAGAAAGATATACTGCCTAAAGCAAAACAACGAATCAACATATCCACAACAAGAGGCTGTCAGAGCAACAGCAAACCAGATTTATTCATATTTATTTGTTTTACTGGCATTTTTCGATATCACAAGAACCATAACTGATGAACGGGGAAAGTGAAAATATTCAATATCAGACTTGACCTCAATTTTGTCATCAGTAACAACATATTAAAATTTGAAAAGCTTTGGTTGAATGGTTCATAAGTAAATGCATCAACATGACTGGTAACATAATTTTTCAATCTTTCAAGAACCATAACTCCTGAACAGAAAAAGTGAAAATCGCCATTATTGAACTTGACCTCAATTTTGTCATCAGTAACAACATATTTGAATTTTAAAAGCTTTGGTTGATCAGTTCGTGAGTAAATACACGGACACAACTGAAAACACCATTTTTCAATCTTTCAAGAACCATAACTCCTGAATGGTACAAGTCAAAATCGTCATTATTGAATTTGACCTCCATTTTGTCATAAGTAACAACATATTAAAATTTTAAAAGCTTTGGTTGAACGGTTCATGAGTAAATGCACGGACAGGACTGGCAACACCATTTTTCAATGTTTCAAGAACCATAACTTCAAAACCGTAAAAGTCGTTATTGAACTTGACCTCTGTTTTGTTGTTAGTTAAAATTTTAAAAGTTTCTGTTAAACGGTTCATGAGTTAATGCAGGGACACTATTGGACAGGACTGAAAACACCATTTTTCAATCTTTCAAGAACCATAACTCCAGAAACGTAAAAATCAAAATTGTCATTATTGAACTTGATCTCCATTTTGTTGTCAGTAACAATATATTCAAATTTTAAAAGCTTCGGTTGAACGGTTCATGAATAAATGCTCAGACAACATTTGGCTGCTGCCCGCCCGACCACCCACCCGACTGCCCGCCAAATCAATAACCGACATTTTTGTCATAAAAATCCTGGTTAAAAATGGAAAATTTCCTCAATCCACGAAAAATAAATGAATCCACAGTTTCTGGTTTTGATTAATTTTGTTCATGAGCCCATGGGACATTTTTATTTTTTAGAACACATTAATTTGCAGTTCACAAATAACCACAAGTTCCTGAAAGTAAGTAACCCATTAATGATAATGAACACACATTATTTTTATTATTATAACATTATTTTCTCTTCATTCCAGTTTGAAATTACCTTAAATAAGGAATAGACTAGTCCATTTCTATCTTTAGACCTTTATTCCACAATGAATTCAAACTGGTCCCCTACCTATCCATAGTATTACATATATCTAAAGAAGGTCAAATAAAATCTTACCTTTTACAAGAAATATCATGCCTGATATGAGAACCAGTATAATAGGAACTAACAGGAAACCAGCTCTGTATCCTTTATTCTGATAACCAATCATACAAATACCACTGACAGAATCACCATCAATCTGGAGAAAATAAGACATTGAAATATAGGAACAGAAATTATTAGTTTTCATCATTAAGTGACAATGGATAAGTGAGAGAATATATTTACAACTCCTTGCCCAGTCAAATTTCTTGAATTTCCCCTCTAAGGTTCATAGTACAAACTTTTTCCATTATACTACTGTCTACTGACCAAATCATGTGCTAACAATTTATGTACGAAGACAATCAAAATGCTGCTCAATCTTTTATGAATGCTAAACGAAGCATGTACATACTACTTTATATACAATTCATCATATGATGTCATAAATGCTCATTCTGTGTACGTTGTTTTGTTAAGCACTTGTCGTATCATTTATATCAGCATTTATGAAAAACATTCTAAAAAGCATTCCTAATAGGTTATGTCTATCATTTACAGTTTCAAAGACAGAAGGCAAACACATTTTAATGTGTCAAAAATATAATTAAAGGGCAGTAACTCCTTTAAGAAGTTAATAACGTTTTCAGTCATATTGATCTTTTGGTGGAAGTTATTTCCTGATTATTTTTGCAGATAGTTTCATTCTATCTATTTAACTATTATTACAAGAAATGCTCAAAAGATTTGAGGGTAATAAATCTAATAAGGTGTCATTTATTTTATAAAAAGGTTGAGGTCAAGTGAAAACTGTCTTTTTATATAATGGGCATGAGGACCTTGCAAGGTATGCACATACCAAATATAGTTATCCTATTACTAATAATAAGAGAGAATTTAACATTACAACAAATCTTTAACTTTTTTTCAAGTAGTTACTGAACAATGAAAATGAGGTCAAGGACATTGGACATGTGACTGACGGAAAGTTCGTAACATGAGGCATTCATATACAAAGTATGAAGCATCCAGGTCTTCCACCTTCTAAAATATAAAGCTTTTAAGAAGTTAGCTAACGCTGCCGCTGCTGTCGGATCCTTATTTCTATGTTGAGCTTTCTTTTTGTCGCAGGCTCGACAAAAAATCATCACCTAAAAATAGATTAGGCTTGGCCTTACCTCAGAGACAGCTAAACTAACAATAGTTAAAACTAGGGGTATGCTCCAGCTGGCAAGATGGAAGTAGGACGTTTTATTGGAGAGATCATCACGTGGAGTACCCAGAGCTTTGAATGTCAGATGCCAGGCATAGGCCAACATGACAAACCAAACAGCACCAGCCATGAAGAAATAGTAGACTAGTATAAAAACAAATGTACAGGATGCTGTTTCTCCTGTCCTGTAAAGGAAGAAGAAAATGTTAGTTAAACGGAAATCAAAGGGGCATAATGCAGTTGCTCCTAAAACAATGGTTAAAGGGAAACAAAGGGGCATAATGCAGTTCCTCTTGTTCTGAAAATGAGGAAAAGTTGGTAACTAGGTAATACAAAGGACATAAGACAGGTTCTATGGTCCTGAAAATGAAGAATAAGTTGTTGATAGGTTAAACAAAGGGACACTATCCAGCCTTTTCTGTCTTTAAATAAAACAAATTATAGTGGTATGGAAATAAATAAAAGAATTATTAAATTGATAGTCCAGACTCACACTTAGGAAAATTTAAATCTTGCCTTTGAATATTATTGAACATTGTACATGTATGTTGACATCTAGATGTCTTTTGGTGGTGAATGTGTTCAAGTTAGGATCTCAGTAATATAGATATTTATCCTACATTTATTTCTATATATATCATAAAGATAATGTTGTACCCTGCTAACCAAAAGAAAATGGAACAAAGTATAACTGACTTTAGTGCATCATTAATAACAAATAAAATTCTGGATGGGTGATTTCATTTCTGTATAATATATTCTTTAACATTGTGTTTAAAATAGTTTTTTTTTCATTTTTTTTTATTTTTGTATTCCATTGTTCTATTTTCTTTATTTTTTACACATTTCTCTGGTTCAATCTTCAATATCTATTTTTATGATTGTAGAGTTGAAAGATAACTTTGTAAATATAAAACAAGAAAATGTGGTATGATTGCCAAGGAGACAACTCTCCACAAGAGACAAAGATAACTTGGTAAATATAAAACAAGAAAATGTGGTATGATTGCCAAGGAGACAACTCTCCACAAGAGACAAAATAACAGAAGCTTAAAATTATGAGAAATAATACAGCCTTCAACAATGAGCAAATTGATAAAGACTAACTTACAGTGGTCCACCTTCACGAATGGTGCCATCACTCTTACAGACGATGTCAGTTCTAGCCCCACCAGAGAACTGGGCCATCCAACCAATACTGGACAGGAAGAAACATATGTTGATGAAGAATAGGATCAGAGCTGGATACTTCTTAGAATTTTTCCAATCAATCAAAAAAGTTAACTGAAATATATACAGAAATGTCACTATAGTAATTATGTTATTATTTTATTGCATGTTTCTAGTTGTATTTCAGCCTTGTTCTTTCTCTGTTAAAAAAAACCAGTAAATATTGCAGTGGTAAAGAAATCCACAAGCCTGACACTTGGGACTATTGAAGTATTTAAACCTCAAGTGCTAGTGAGCTGTAACAATATTTCTTAACCCCTGTATTGTTTCAGAATTTTCTGTATTTTGAAGGACCTTTCAGGCTTGTTGGACCTGCTACATTCTGTGCCTATTTTCCAATACATCCAGGACCTTAACTCCTAATCAGTAAAGGTTATAAACATATATATTAAACTTTACTGCGGGTTTTGTTACTCGTGCTGTGTGGATTTAGTAGAATGTGTCCCGTGCCTGTTGTGTATGCCCTTATATTTTTACAGTTAGGGTTTTTTTGCTTGTGAGAGAGTTGTCTACTTATTCCATTATCATGATTAATGGTCTCTTATGGAGAGTTGTCTCATTGGCAATCATACCCCATATTCTTTTTTTATATTAAAATCCGTTTTGTCAATAATAACATATTTAAATTTGAAAAGCCATAGTGGATTTCTGTTGTTCACAAGTATGCAAGTAACTGCATTGAAACAACATAAGCTTTAAGTGCCTGTTCAAATATATCAAAGACCTGCATTAGTCCTGTCAACAATAAAAATAAAATTAGTCAAAATATAACTTCACCTCCATCTTCAGTAACAACCAATAGAATTTAAAACATTGGCTGAAATGTTCTGTGATAAAGACCGCACTTTGACCTATAATGGTTTACTTTTACACATTGTGACTTGGATGGAGAGTTGTCTCATTAGCGTTCATACCACATCTACTTATATCGTTATTAGTTATTTCATAGAAACTGTTGACTTCACTTTCTGAATATTAAATACACCAGAAAATGTGCAAAAGGTCAATTTAAAAGTATTGCCATGAAATTGTGCACAAAACATCAATAACAAAGAGAGAATCAAAGTAATAAAGTTAGAAATAAAAACTATATTGTATTCAGGGATAAAATGAAGATCTTTCCAGTAAAATGTCTCATCACTTGTATTTAACAAATGTTTAAAACCAAAGCAACCGGTCTTCGCTAAGCGATTTGTGATTAAGGTTTTGTTACAGAAGTTTTGCTTATAAAATTACTAAAGAGTCTCAGTACAGAGGTATAAATTAAAGTTAAATTTTTGGCCTTAAAAGTTTTTGATTACAAACACGCAAAGAAAACTTAAGGTGCTTTTATTGCTGTCTTCTCAAAAGTTTATTTTAAACTACAATATAGTTATTATATCCTTTACCTTCAGAAATATTCTGTTCATGCTTTTTTTATTTGAGTAACTTTTAAAATGTAGTCGTAAAAGGGTCTGAAAATGTTCAAGTTTACAAAGTGATAGAAACAAGATAGGGAATGGGAAGTACATACCTGCTTTTATTATCCTGTGTGCATGGTAAAGATATAATATATATGATTCTAAAGCATTTTGTACACAAATACAACTTAAAATTCAGAATTTTTACAATGGTTCTATAATTTTGAAAATTTGCGATGTGGAGATAACTCTTTTAAACAACTGGTTTATTTGTCTCAACAATGATGTAAGGGACATAATTCTTTAAAACCACCTGTTCAAATGTCTCAAGGGAAATAATTCTTTAAAATCACTGGTTATTTTGTCTCAACCATGATGTAAGGGACATGTATAATTCTTTAAAATCACTGGTTCATTTGTCTCACCCATGACATAAGGGAGATAACTCTTTAAAATCAATAGCTAAGGAGTAGGTCCGGTAAGGACCGATTTTGGCCTCAAATTTCAGTTTCATCTGACGAAAGATTTTAACCACTTTTTAAACACTTAAGTGTCTATTTCATAGGATTCAATTAAGTTATGTGAAAGATTTTAACTTATTTAATCATTAAAAACAATCCGATTCAAGCTCAAATATGAAAAATCTACCAAATATGCGAAAAAATGTCACTTTTTAGATGGTTTTTGTCAAAAACTAAAGTGGCCGCATCCGTGTTCATCCTCAATCTTTATATATGTTATGTATTATCATCAAATACAACTTCAATTTCAATATTTTGGATGAACACGAATGTGGCCACTTTCGTTTTACACGGAAAACGTCTAAAATTTAACTAAAATTCTGGAATTGTAAAGATTTCAGTAATTTAGCATGACTTAATGGTGCTAGTATCCAATATATGTGCATTGTATCGTCAAAAACAGCCCATATTTATGTAGCAGAACCATTCTACTAACCAATAAATAACTAAAAGTTTACATTTTAACAATTTTGTAAAACTGCTATATTTTGGGGCCAAAAAGGGGTCTTACTTGACCTACTCCTTTGTGTCAACAATGACGTAAGGGACATAACTCTTCAAAATCATTGGTTCATTTGTGTAAACTAAGACAAAAGGGAGATAACTCTGTAAAAATCAATAGTTTATTTCAAGGCTTCCAAAATTTCCAGACGACAGCCGGACATTTTACAAAGAAATATTTTTGACAATCAATGATCAGCTGGATTCTTAAATGTAACTGAAAGGATGCATAGGATATATGTGTCTAAGTAATTAGAAGTGTTATATGCATATACTTTATTTGTCTCAACCTGACAATTTTAAAATTTGTAAATAACGGATATATATTTCCTATAAACATTATAAACCTACCACAGTAAACAGTGTACAGACTAAACATATAGAACCAAACACAGCAATGATAGCATGAACTTGGTCGTGTTCTGAGTCTGTGTATAATGGATTTTGACACTGGACACCACATCCCTCAGCGTAATCATACCAGCTCTCTGGGTCCTCTGTCCTGACCAAAGGAGATATACAGGATCCTTCTGTGTTGAAATCTAAGGAATCATATGCTTGTGACTGAAATGGAATAAAATAGTAAGTCTGAATTATAAATTATGGAATAAAATAGTAAGTCTGAATTATAAATTATGGAATAAAATAGTAAGTCTGAATTATAAAGTATGGCAAATAAAAATAAAATAGTAAGTCTGAATTATAAATTATGGCAAATAAAAATAAAAAGTAAGTCTGAATTATAAATTATGGCAAATAAAAATAAAATAGTAAGTCTGAATTATAAATTATGGCAAAAAAAAAAATAGTAAGTCTGAATTATAAATTATGGCAAATAAAATAGTAAGTCTGAATTATAAATTATGGCAAATAAAATAGTAAGTCTGAATTATAAATTATGGCAAATAAAAATAAAATAGTAAGTCTGAATTATAAATTATGGCAAATAAAAATAAAATAGTAAGTCTGAATTATAAATTATGGCAAATAAAATAGTAAGTCTGAATTATAAATTATGACAAATAAAAATAAAATAGTAAGTCTGAATTATAAATTATGGCAAATAAAATAGTAAGTCTGAATTATAAATTATGGCAAATAAAAATAAAATAGTAAGTCTGAATTATAAATTATGGCAAATAAAAATAAAATAGTAAGTCTGAATTATAAATTATGGCAAATAAATAAAAATAAAATAGTAAGTCTGAATTATAAATTATGGCAAATAAAATAGTAAGTCCGAATTATAAATTATGGCAAATGAAAATAAAATAGTAAGTCTGAATTATAAATTATGGCAAATAAAAATAAAATAGTAAGTCTGAATTATAAATTATGGCAAATAAAAATAAAATAGTAAGTCTGAATTATAAATTATGGCAAATAAAAATAAAATCTTGATGATTTGACCCTAGTTAATGTGTGCTTGTATTGCTTCTACATCATTTGCATGGTCTCTGGTGGAGAGTTGTTTCATTGGCAATCATAACACACCTTTTTATTTTTATATTGATGGATTTATCCCATACGATGTGTGCTTCTACATTTACATTATTTGGTCTCTGGTGGAGAGTTGTTACATTGGCAATCATAACACACCTTCTTACTTTTATATTGATGGATTTATCCCATACGATGTGTGCTTCTACATTTACATTATTTGGTCTCTGGTGAAGAGTTGTTTCATTGGCAATCATAACACACCTTTTTATTTTTATATTGATGGATTTATTTCATACAATGTGTGCTTGTATTAATTATACATCATTCAGTCTTTTCTCCTTTGCAATCATACCACATCTTCATATTTTTATATTGATTTATCCCATATAATCATGATAATGTGTGCTTGTATTAATTATACATCATTCAGTCTCTGGTAGAGAATTTTCTCCTTGGCAATCATACCACATCTTCATATTTTTATATTGATTTATCCCATATAATGTGTGCTTGTATTAATTATACAACATTTGACCTCTGGTAGAGAATGTTCTCCTTGGCAATCATACCACATCTCCCTATTCTATATTGATTTATTTCATACAATGTGTGCTTGCATGACTTCTACATCAGTTGTTCTCCATATATATGGCTAGTTGAGAGTTTCCTCTTTGGCAATAATACCACATCATCTTATTTTTATATTGTACCAAGTCATGAAGGTCAAGACGTTCTGAACAACACATAGTTTAATCTTGAATTTGCTATTCTTTATAATAAAGCAACCTGCTTATTCTCTATTCCTAATTTTGTCTATTTTTTTGTTTTTTTTTTGCTATTTTATCAATTCTTTTTTTTTCTGCTATTTTCTGTATCATATTACAATGTTTCATTTGGGCTCTGTTCTTTATGACCCTTATTCTCTATTAAGTATACTCCATCCAGACCCTCATGTAGTCCTCAAGTAAAAACAACGGTCTAAATTTTAATCTAAAAAGTTGTAATATAAACTTTTATAAGAGACTTTAAAGAATTGCTCATTAATATTGCTAAATAATAGACCTTTAAAAAGAGAATTTTATCTATGCAAATTTGGTTTCTGTTGTGACTGTGAGTGTTATAAAAATTCAATTTCCATCAATCTCTTTTCAATCTGAATCTATATTTACAGGTAAATTTCAAAAATAATAATTTACCTATAAATATCATAAATTTAAATGTCTTTTAAGACCACAAAATATTGGTATTATTGTGTTTAAAAATAGCCATGTTAGTAACTATAATGTGTATATGAAGCACTGAACCAAACACACCATTGTAAAAATATGAGTCATCTTCCTAACTGGCATTTAAATCTTTGGAAAAAGACATTTTAAAATGCACTTGAAAACATAATACTTTATTAGGACATTTCGGTTTTTCTTTGTGTGTTGAAGAATTTTCTTCACCTTTAAACCATAATGTTTATAATCAAAACACTAAGCATGAATTACATCAAAAGTTACTCAGTATTAATTTAAACCATGTGTGATTTTGTTCTTTCTCATACTTCTTATTCTTAATATTCAAGCGTACAGTAATTGTTATACAATGTATCAGCTGATGGCAAAATTATAACCACATGATTTATGAAATAAATGTTTAGTATAAAGATAGGATAGGTTTCACAGGTGTGTTTAGAAAAGTTCTTAGCTACTGAAATTGTGACGGATTATATAGCACCTGAAATTGTGAAGGATTAGACATTTTATAATAGGAAGGAAAACTATTTTCGTATTGTTTTCTCATTTAACAATGTTTAAATAAAACTATAATACACAGATTTTAAGTTAGTGTTTCATAAATCAATTTAAAATTTTGAATAATTTGATATTAATATTTTATTATCCTCAGAAAAATATGCTATTAGAACATACATTTATAGTGTTGTATTAATTTTATTTAGTCCATTCAGTAAAAATAATGCTAATTAAACATTCATTACATTTATAGGTTTATGTAATAATTTTTATAGCATGATTATACAAAAAATGTAACTCATTATTAATTCATTGTTTTATGTAATAGACTTTTGACTAAAATATCATGATGATTACAACATTAAACTTAAATTCTGCATTATAATAAATATAACTCTTGGCTAAACTGTATCAGATAAAATCTTAGAAATTGATTTCTGCACATTACATAATATCATTTGCATATGTAAATTCAGAAATTATTGCGAGGTTGTTATTAAGCAAATATTGCGAATGGTGATGTATCACAAATAATAAGAACTCGCATTTTATTGCCTGATACATATATCTGTATGAAGATGTTCCGAAAAATCGCAATATTTGATCTCGCATTTTTG
>CM034362.1:89905675-90313350 GCA_019925275.1 Mytilus edulis
CACAACTCATTGTTTAAACAACTGTGATGAGATGGGAATGATGGCTACAATAACAGATGACAAACTAGTGATTTGAAGGGAGTGAACAAAATTTTG
Organism: Mytilus edulis; assembly: GCA_019925275.1. Classification (NCBI taxonomy): domain Eukaryota; kingdom Metazoa; phylum Mollusca; class Bivalvia; order Mytilida; family Mytilidae; genus Mytilus; species Mytilus edulis. The sequence continues at coordinate 89,905,772 of CM034362.1, forward strand.
CCGAATTTTTCACCGACGGAACAATAAATCTATCAATAAATTGAGTAGGCGATTGGGTTTTTTTTTGGTGTTTTTTTTCCATATTGTCCAAAGACAATAATTAAAAGCTTTAAGTTTAACATTTGTATATGGATTAGTTCTGGGTAATTAACACCTTATTTTTCATGAATGGTGTTTTTTGAAGATGTACTTGGCGAAAGACACAAGAATTAAGCAGATCAGCTAAATTCCACTAAAATAAGAAATTAAACTATACTGTTGTGAAATCTCTTAAGTTCCGACCCAATAAATATATGGATAATATTTATAGAAGCAAACTTAATGATAAATAATAAAACAATACGAATATAAGTATTTAGCGGCCGAAACACTTAATTCGTGTAGGTTTTATGTATTACTAAGCAAACTTTATTATAAAACTAAGGGCAAATAATTGTAAATATATATTTATTTAGAAAATTTATTTCCATGATTTTCATGTTTATCGATACAAAATAACAGTCTACATTGACAACAAGCTGTTATTACAGAAAAACAAACTGTAACACAGTTCTTGACCATGATTTATTGATTGGTATTTGATCAAGCTTTCATTAAAATTGGTGTTTACTACTAGTTTAAATTAAAGACAAAATGTCATCAAGCGTGTTTATCTTTTTTGTTGATTAAGATTGGTACGTTTTCCCTGATACCTATTTGACCATTTATACCTAGGGAAAAGAAATTTCTTGATGACCGATTGTTTTTAACATACGATAGAATGACGGAAATGTGCATAGCAACCGTTCAGTTTATATATTTGTAACAGGAATATAATAGCTTAGCCTATACACTAAAATGGATACTAACTGATTTATTATGATCTTTCCTTTCCAGGTTGTGAGCGGTTGATGCGCTATCCCTAGGGTTACGTTCATATTCTTCATTGCTTGGAAAGGTATAATCCACAATCGGCTTTTTAGTGCTGAAATATCCAAGTACAAGCTTTAAAAAATAAAGACAAATAAACTTAACAACGGTTGTTTGACTTCCATATGCATACAACTAAGACTATATTTTTTGGAATAAACGTTAACAACTTCTTAAATTGATCAAAATCAAACAGACAGCCAGTTTTTAGATGTTGACGAACATAAAGATGTTTAAAACCAGATATAATCCTTATTCCAAAAAAAATAGGAATATAATCGTATCAAAGTTTCAACATTGAACACATACACGTATTCTTCGTAAAACTGCATTACTTGCTTATCCTGTGGTATACGTTTTATGATTTCTAACTACATGTATGTGTTTCAATTACGTTATCAAATCATTAAAAGATATATTTGTAATGTTTAATTACTGACTTACTAAACACATAAAATGTGAACTAAAAATGTCTATCGACATACTGGAATAAAAGCTTACATCGCGTTATCCAAAAAAGTAAACAAGCTCAGTATAATCTTATGTAACATTCACGTGTTAGACGCATATGCTTCATGCACATTTGAAGTGGAAAATTAGTTATTTGGTTTAATAAGGAATAAAGATATAGTTTTTAATTGTTTCATGTTTTAAACAGTCAATAAAAGTGAGTAATATGCCATACCTACCTGCATATAACTTGTTCATGTCTGTTATGTGACTGGTTTGATGTGTCTTCGGTTCTGTCTGGTTCACTTGGTTTAAACTTATAAAAAAGATGCAATGTACAACCCGTCAATAATGTTGTACATTCTGTATGTGTCACTATTTGGTTTTCCTAACTGTTCAACGCATATATAAGGTTACAGATTTTCAAATATTTTGTTTCAAACATCATTGAAGAGACATTCAATGTCAGAATTGGGTTAATGTTATTGAAAATTATTCTTCAGAAGCAATATGATTCTATGACATTAACAAAAAAACACATAATAATTAATACCATGAACCCCACAAAAACTGGGTCTGATCTCAAGTACCCAAGTAGAGCATGTAGCTCCTGTTCTACATCTGGCACCCGTCAGTAACAAGTATTGAGATAATATGTTGATTTGATTGTTCTTGTTGAAATTGATTTTAGGTTTGTCCTGGTCTCCTGGAGCGTGGTATACAATATAAGTTTTGCTATTTATTAAAGTCATCATATTGTGACTACTTTTGATACATCGGGAGATTATAAATACGACCACTGGATCTGATCTGTGGTCATTTCTGTCCCTGATTATCAATCACTGTCAACAAAAGTATAAATGCGTCTGTAAAGCATTAAAGCATGTTTTCACCGAAAGGATATTTCCATAATAAGCACTTGGTTTTAAAATGTACCCATAAACACAAGTTCTCTTTGAATGAACCAAATGAGGAAATGTAAGCTCTTGTATATAAAATGTAGTATATGTTGTCTGCTGACTATCTGTTTGAAGCTTTGTTTCGCATTAATTATACATATGTTGAACACCAGTTTACCACCAATGACAAAGGCACATGGTGCTTTGTACAAAAAAGAGAGCCATATATGAGTTAGACTGAGTTATTTGTCTCTTAGTTGACTTTTTAAGCAGTCAAAGTAGGAGTTTTTCTTATGTATATGTGAAGTTTTGCGGATTGTGTGTTTTTACTATCTATCCTTATTTTGAACTATTTAACAATATTTGTATTTTGATTCAGGTTAATTTAGATATCAATAACAATAACAGACAGATGTTCTGATCCAAAATGATGATATCGATAGGTTTGCATTAACTCCTAATTGCTTATGTCTGACCCGAAATGGTAATGACTTTTTTTCGAAAACAACCTATGCTTGATTTTGTATGGTATTGTTATTATTTTAGATGATACACATTCCCTTTGTTTAACAGAAGATATTTAAAGTTTGCGACTAACGAAAGACGACGGTCTACCCTTATTGGTTGATAATGTACATCTTGACCATAGTATTTCTGAATATGCATTTTAATTGCTAAAATTTATTTGTTTAAATAGTCAGCACACAAACAAGGAAAATCAAATTGCTTCCATTGCTTCGAATTATATCATATAAGATTTTTGAAGACACACACTTCAACTCACGCAATGAAGTAAATTGGACGTAGTTGTAGCAATAAAAACAGAACCTGCATATCATGTGCACTAGAACCATGATTATATCCTTTCAAATATGTCGGAGTACAAACAATTATAAAATTAATAAAGCTTGATATGGACACCGGTAATAAACAAAAGCTATTCATTGAATATAAACGTTCCTTAACTTAGAATTATACATGTATGTATGTTTTTATCTAGAGGTGTGGATACATATTCTAAAAGCAGTTACGAAATACATTAGTATTGACCTTGTAATATTAATATATAGAAGTAGTAAAATGGAGTTTTATGGTTTATTAGGTTGTCATATAAGCTTCTTTTTTTTATATATATCTTGTTACTTAAAGCCTTTCTTTGTTTTTTAGGTTTGATTGTTTTATGCCAAAAACTCACCTCTGATGTTTTGGAAATATCTCCTTGATTCTCGTTATTATTATCACTGTGTGCTGACTTTTTAACAGAGTTACTGGATAAAGTTGTAGATTGTAAGTTGTGGTTCTTATCACAATTTCTTATTTTTGCATTTTCTCTTGTGTTTCCCGTAACCATTTCGTCAGTATTTTTTTTAACTACAAAACCATCAGATAATTCAGAACCTTTATCCACTGTGTTTTCTATCGACTTATCTAAAGAGGACCTTTGTAGTACTGTGTTCGGTGGCTCACACATGTCATTTAAACTAAGATTTTTTTTATTGTCTGTGTTCCGTTTACCAGCTGCATTTCGTACTTTCCATTCTTTCTTCGTAGCCCTCTTTTGTTTTTTTCTTGATAATTTAGGTTTGTTGGATACTGGAACTCTATCTACATGTTCATCTGTTATACCGCCTATGTCCATTTTGTCTTTGTTAATTTTCATGGGATAGTTTAAACTGAAAGATAGTTAAACCCTACAATCGAACAAAAACAAACATGTATGCTGTTGATAAAGATTTGAGATATATATGAAAAGGAACAATAGTTAAAGTTGTATGGTTCATTATTAACCCTTTTGATTTTACTCCACATGGGGTCAGAAGCGAAACCTATAACAATTTTATCGCACGCGGGACTTCCCAGTCATGTATTGTAAAACCTTAAAAATGAAATACACAACATCAAAAAATTACGTCATCAATAGTAGACGTGACTTCGCGAACCCTATATGAAATTAACTTACCAAATACGGACCGATCATAGGTCACACTTGACGGTGTTAAACCAATGACAACGAGCTAACAATTTATCATTTATTCAATTGCTTAAATGATGTTGGGCATTTTTTTTTAAATCGGATGATTTACTTTTAATCCTGAAAAATATTTCCAGGCAAAAATTAAAGTGCCTAAAATGTAAATGAGGGAATATAATAAGACATTTTTTTTTAAAGTTAAGATATATTTGGTACATACTACATTTAACATGATATGAACTGAAGTTTTAAATGTTATAAAAGAGGGACGAAAGATACCAGATGGACAGTCAAACTCATGGATCGAAAACAAACTGACAACGCCATGGCTTAAATGAAAAAGACCAACAAACAAACAACAGTACACATGATATAATATAGAAAATTAAAGAGTAAGCAACACGAGAATGTTTTGCATAAAGATGATGACACATATTTGTTGTATTGATCATTCCATCAGTTTTTTTCTTGATGCAGTTTTTTGTAATTCTTTGCAGTTAATAGAGCAGATTTGAAGATTATTCCATACATTTATACTATATGTAAGTTTGGATTTAGTTTATTTTCTTAATGTTTAGGATTTTCAACTCTATTTTGATTAAGACGCAGTCGATTAAAGGTCGAATAGAAGTTCAGTATGGATTAAACTACAGTCGAGGTGTATCAAGTAAATATAAGACAAACTCAGACTTGTCGAGTACAAATACAGATATATGTAAAAAAGAAGATATGGTATGATTGCCAATGAGACAACTATCCACAAAAGACCAAAATGACATAGACATTAAAAACTATAGGTCAACGTACGGCCTTCAACAATTAGCAAAGCCCATAATATGCTAGTTAAGACTTGTACAGGTGTGTAGTGATATACATAGTTTATTCGATATTTATAGGTAAATTCTAATGTTCAGTTGCTTAAAGCCCCAGTCCCACTAGACCACGATCCCACCACGCTCACCGCGATCTAAATTAAATTCAGATCGTGGTGAGGTCACGGTATGAGCGGCATGAAAATGAAAATTGTCGTTGCTTTCACGATGCTACTACGTTCTCATTACGCTTCTACAACGATCCCGCTACGATTATAACACGTTCTCACCGCGCTTATTCTGCGACCTTACTACGCTTATCAAGATCTTTCTACGCTCATCACGTTCTCACTACGACCATACCACGAGTTATCCGATTGCAACACAATCTTACCACGATTCTACTGCGATTATAGCACGTTCTTACCACGATTACACTACGTTCAAACCACGGTCTTACTACGCTCTCAGCAATAACGCCAACATCGTGTTCCATATCAATACAGTATCATTCCTTCAGTTCTATTTCTAATTAATACGTAGATTTCTCAAAAATATACAATTATAAAAAAGAAGATGTGGTATGATTGCCAATGAGATAACTATCTACAAAAGACCAAAATGACACAGACATTAACAACTATCGGTCACCGTACGGCCTTCAACAATGAGCAAAGCCCATACCGCATAGTCAGCTATAAAAGGCCCCGACAAGACAATGTAAAACAATTAAGCCACCAAAATCTACTAGAATAGGTGGGCGTGGTGTAAGGGTTGATGTAGAGGCAGATGGAGCTCTGAAAGTAACGAATCTTGATCAAGTAGAGATGTCGGACCGACAAATCCGACCTAAATTACAACCTATTGCTGGTCCATAAAGCTGAAATGACGATATTTTAGTGAACGATAGCAGATATGAAACAGATGTGTCACTAGATATAGGAATATATGGTACGAGTGCCAATGAAACAACTCTCAATCCAATTAACAATTTTTAAAAGTAACAATTATAGGCCAATATACGGCCTTGGCTTACGCCGAACAGCAAGATATAAAAGGCCCCAAAAATTACTAGTGTGAAACCATTCAAACGTGAAAACCAACGGTCAAATCTATATGAATACAAGAAGCATGGTTGAGCCGTTAGAGAAAATGGACACGAAGTCCTAATTATATACAGACAAACAAAACCTGGAGAGAATTAATATATTTTATGGGAAAATGACAATGAGAATAATGGTCGTAGTATGAACGTAGTCAGGTCGTGAGAAGAGCATGGTGAGGACGGCAGGGGCGTGCTAGAATCGTACTATGGTCGTGAACAGCGTGGTATAGTCGTAGTGGAAGCGTAGTTTGGTCGCGGTGAGAACGTGATGATCGTAGTGAGGTCGTAATAACGTCGCAACTCATTGTTCTATCTGTAACAGAATACAATGTATATGATACATTTGATAAAACTGTCAAATTCAAGGGAGTACTTTTAACGTCCATTTTCCGTTTTTAAAAAACCAGTCATGACAAACGTTAAAACTTTAATTTATTGGTGTTACAAGAATATTTTAAATTATGAATCAACAAAATTGATTTATCAACAACAAATGATTCCCTGAACCATATAATGATTTTGAATGTTCTCCACATTCGATCCGTACTAGATGGTTTATTTACCTTTTATACGTATAAAATCTATAGAATGACATGTTTATTTTTAAATCAATTTGTATTACAATTGTCAATGTCTTCAACATGATTCAATGGCATTTAACAAAACTTCGATATTTTATTTCAAAAATTATACGTGAGGACATTTTTAAACATCTGAATTATAGATGTATCAGTTTCCCAAAACACCTTTCCGTCAAAAACACGAATGTGCCTTTAGAATTTTTTTTATCAGAATGAATGAAATTAAAGGACTTACCATATAAATGCCGAATTATTAAGAAGTTTAAACCATGTTGATTTTTCACATATTTCCCTTCAATTTTCGAAAAGTGTGTGTCTTCCTTGTAATAGGTTAGTTGCGCAGAATAGGTATTATCGATTATATTACAGTTAAATAGGTCGAGTATAGTTCCTTTAACGGATATTCAAACATTGTGTTTTTAAAATGTTTGTCGTTATTAGATTGAACGTAAAACATTTACCATATAACTGTCCAATACAATTATCAGATATATTGTTTTACACAGATATTTCACATATTTTTCTATAATGTGGTAGACATTTTTTATCCTACGTCTATAAAAACTATTTGTTCCGCATGGAATATTTTTTCGATTAAATCTGAATTAAATAGGTCGAGTACAATACCTTTTAGATATAATATTACCGTTTTAGCAAAATGTATAAAAGTTTGATTGATTTAAACGAAACGATTTTAAACATTGAGTCATTGACTTGTCAAGTTTGTGAGATGCAATGTATGTTGATAATATATATTTTTTTATAGTTTACTATGGAACGCCGTAACTGTCTTATAGTGTAAATATTCAAGGTGGTATGTCGCGTTGTCTTTACGTCCTGTCTTTTCTTCTTTATATTATGTTTAAATATAAAAAAAGAAGATATGGCATGATTGCCAATTAGAACGTCTCTCAACAAGAGACCAACATGACATAGAAATTAACACTATAGGTCACCTTCAACAATGAGCAAATCCCTAACTTTTCAAACGAGAAAACTAACGGCTTTATTTATGAACAAACTGAACGAAAACAAAATATGTAACACAAACCTTCAACAAGGAACAAAGAGCATACCACATAGTCAGGTATACAAGGCACAAAGGCACAAGTCGAAATGACAATGCAAAATAACTTAAACCCGAAAACTAACAGCTTAATGTATATCCAAAAATTTAAACAAAAACAAATAAGTAACACAGCAACAAATGACAACCACTGCATTACAGTCTCCTGACTTTGGACAGTTACATACCGAATGTGGCGTGGTTAAACATATTAACGGTGCCCAAATCTCGCATTAATTCGAGGACACTACAAACAAACAATAAGATCAGTTGAAAAAAAAACTAAAAAAACTGTACAAAACAATTAAAAAAAAAAATGTGATAAACAGCAGCAAACAACACCAACTCAATTACAGTCTTGGTAAGAACCCATATAGAATGTTGATTGGTTAAACATATAAGTGGGAGTTCAACATTCCCCCATAACCTGGGAAAGTGATGTAACAATTCAACATAAGAACAAACTGATAAGTTGGATACATATAAAACCCGAACCCAAACAGTGACCGGGGAAATCTCAGGTGTGCCGAAAGGGTAAATTATTTTGCTCCACATGTGGCACCCGCCGTGTTGTGTATGTTATATTAAATCCAGTAAATAGACTAATTCGATATGTCACATTCGTGAAAAAGGATGGGTTTTGTAGTTCAACATAAGGATCATATCCGATATCATCTGTGAAACGGCTATTCCATAACGATCAACCAATTCATGATGGCGTCCGTAAAATTTACGAAGGGATGATTTCAACTTCACCATGTAGAATTCTTGGCTATTATTCGTTTATTTCTCTGTCCTATATTTTCTCCCATTTATCTGTTTATTTATTGTAACCCTGTCATGTAATGTTGTAATTTTAATGTTATAATTAACACTGCCCTTAAAGCGGGAGGTTTGACATGCCACAAAACCAGGTTCAACCCACCATTATTTTCATAAAATGCCCTGTACCAAGTCAGGAAAATAGCCATTGTAACATTATAGTTCGTTTCTCTGTGTGTTACGTTTCGGTGTTCTGACTCTGTTGTGTCGTAGTTCTCTTATATTTGATACGTTTCCCTCAGTTTTAGTTTGTAACCCGCAAGAGATATTTTACCGAGTATATTGTGCAATCCACTGATTGTTAACTAGACAAAAAATAAAAATTGATTCAGAATCTAATAAACAACTTTAACCTTACGGTGTTCACATTTGCTTCAAAAAAGTTGGGATCTACAACATATATCGATGCTGTTACTGAAAATGGAATAAACGTACAATATATATTTAAGAATATATTTAGTTTATAGGTTTTCTGAAAGATTATAATTGCGTATCGTTTGCTGATTTGAACTGGTTAAAAAGAGTTTTAATGTATTTTTACTTTATAAAACGTTGAAAAACGATCTATATGGTTTTTTTTTCAAAATTATGCAATTATGCATACACAGTTATAAACACTTTACTAAATTATTATGCATTTTTCTACAGAAGCAATGATATGTGGAATGAGAATGTGTTGTTTTGCATGTACAGAAAGCATTATTTGTAAAGCAAAGTCGAATGACCAAAATATATTTGCATAAAAACACCATCAAAAGAACATAGGTCCATTCATTTACTATCCACATCAGTCATTGATACTAGGTATCTCTTTGTCTATATTTTAAGTGTCTGCTCTAAGCAGTACATTATGGTGATAGTGAATGATAAATGCATGTCACTTTTAGTATATCTGTGAAGAAAACACAGAAAACGCCAAAGATGATTGCAAAAAGGCAAAAAAAAAAAAAGCCCCAGATTCATCAAAATAGGGAGGACTAAACAATATTGTCGTACTCCATAGTAAGGATGCAAATAAAAGCAAAACGAAAATGAGTAAACCCGTCCTGTTCTTTTTACTAAAACCATGTATTTGATGGTTGCGGCTGTTCCCTTAACGGATCTGTAGTTTTATATATGCACAATATTCTGTAACATTTCATTGCGCCTAAGAACGCAACCATTCCTGGAAGTTAAGAAATGAAAAGTTTTCCTTTTTTAGTATCTATGTTACCTCAAGTTTCCAAAATAATCTATTAAAACACCAAATAAAAAATGGACCATTCCAACAACAAAAGATATAATTGTTTAAGACTAGGAATCGTTTTCATAGTAATGAAATATAGGTTTAATTTAAAAATGAAGGGAATAGAATTGTCGACCCTTTTTCGTATATGTACGCAACCGGATGTAAATATGTGATTTGGTAGTATTACATCTAAAGAAGATTTTTTTGTTGACTAAACTGCATGTGATTTTTATTCCATAAGAAGGACTAGTTATTTCAGGCATGACTATAAAAGACGGACGAAAGATACCAGAGGGACAGTCAAACTCATAAATCGAAAATAACCTGACTGGCTAAAAATTAGAGAAGACAAAAAACAAACAATAGAACACATGACACAACATAGAAAACTAAATAATAAGCATCACGAACCCCACCAAACAACTAGGTGTGATATCAGGTGATCCGGAAGGACGTTTTGTCATAAATAGTACAACAGTCCAAAAGCCATATCATGACAGAATACACTGTGGACCAATAAATGACTCTTGAATAATTCATACCACTTATGGATCTATCAGTCTCCATATCAAGGTCCCTTTTGATCTAGATATACTTCTCATTTCCTCATAATTTCAACTTTAAAGCTCAATAAGTGTAAATTTTAAGGGAACTTTCTCACGTAAAAGAAATAACTGGTAACTAAATGAGTAACTGAAGGATTCAAATTGAATCAACTATCAATATATGGCTGTTTCAATGTGTAAACAGAGGGACATTAATACAGATTGGTGCGGTCCTAACCAGTACACAAGTTAACTTAAAGCAGGCATGCCGACTGCTAGACAGTTTAACTTGGGAACATTTTAGCAGACCTGTCAGTAAACTTTACCCCTAGCAAACTAGACCTGATGTCTGCTGTTTTAGGACTGCTACAGATCAGACCTGAGGACAAGTTTGCTTGTGGAGACCTGTTCCAAGGACAGGTCTGCTTGACGAGACCAGACATTTGGACAGATGTGCTTGACCGGACCAGACTAGACCTGCAACAGTTCTGCTTGACCAGACCAGACTTGCGAACAAGTCTTCTTGAACATATCAGACAGGTCTGCTTGACCTGACCAGACCTGCTTACAGGTCTGCTTGACCGGACCAGACCAGACCAGACCAGACATGTGGACAAGTTTGTTAATTAACAAAGGATTCCTGACAGTCATGGGGACAGGTCTGATTTTTAATCGGTCCAATGAATCTCCTTTACCACGTTGATACAAACGTTGTCCTGTTTACAAGGTAACTTCGGATCATGTTAACTTTATCTTTGAAAAGCAGACCAGACCAACGTTTACTTGTGATCCCGTTAACTTTATCTTGGAGGACCAGACCAGACGAAAGTTAACTTTGGATTATGTTAACTTTATCATGAACCAAACCAAATTTAACTTTTATAAGAACAGGTCTGGTTTTGACTTTTGATAGCAAAACCGGTCATCAATTAACTTGTGTGTAGGACTGCCTGTTAACCTCAATTCCGGTCAGGGACCTGTCTTAGAGTTAACTTTTTATTAAACAGTCCAAGGCAAGGTCTGCTTGTTAAGTTCTGCTTCATTAATAATTTCTTTTACTAATCACTATACATTTGTACGACTCGAAGATGTGATGGGACGTGCGATTGTTATGCTGAAGTTTGATGGTCTCCACCGAAGTCCAATGGTATGTATGCTGATGTGCGATGGTCTTTTCGACAAATGATTGTTAGTTTAAATCTACAAACGTGCAATTATCATGAAATGAAGAATAATGGAATTTACATCTAAACATTTGTTCATCTCATGAGTTCCTAATGTTTCTACTAATTGTATGATAAGGCGTAAGGACTCTGTGAGCAGGACTGAGTGTTTTTAAAGAATGTCGCTTTCCATCGTACGTAACACAGAACATTTTGTACATATATAAAAAAAAATTATCGCAGCAGAAGGAGAACATTTTAGTATCTACCAATCCCAACCGATTCCCGTAGTATACATTTCTACATCGACATTAAAAGCATCTTCAGCGTTACCATCTTAGCACCTGGACGAATCTTCAGACAAGATAGCGTAACAGTACAACCATCGAACTTCGACGTAATAATTCAGAGTAATAAAAAACGCACTTAAACAGCAAACCGTCGCAGCTCAGCGACACCATAGCTGTTTGGGGTGTCATCGCGGTTCAGAGTCCTACATATAATTACTATTTAAACAAAATATTATAAATAAGGAGAAGAATTTGAAAAAGCTCCAAAACACAGGGTCAAAGATGAGTGTGCAGCTTCCCATAATGCCACCAATACTTTCCCTGTTTATCCTATTAGTGTTTGTAATATTTTCACTTTTGAAATAATTGTGCAGATGGTTTAATACAAAATGTAACGTAACATGTAATTGTATATAAGAAACTAACCATATCTAGACGATCACCAATAAAGTAATCAACCCTTTTTTTATGTGCTCAAGCTTGAGAAACCAAGTAACCTCAAGCTTCTTAAATATCCCCAAAAATTAATAATGTTTTCAAACAGCGTTAAGATATATATGTTTAAGACTGAAGGGAATTTTTTCCCGACCAAATTTCGTATGTAACAATTTTGGTGGGGTTATACTTATATACATGTATCAGTTAAGGTAGCATGCGATATTTTTTATTATGCAATGAATACAAAATTAAAATATAACCTGACAAATTCATTTTATCATTAACATGTGTAAATAATTTTATTTTTTGGACTTTTTGGAAAGTTTCAAAAAAAGCAACACTATATACGGAATGTAAATACTTCCGTGCTACCTAAAAGATCACTGGCTGACCTCGTTATTCCAGTATGATAGACAGATATATCTTCTATTTTCTTGCAGATAGAAATTACCTCTTCATCTTGTTTACGCATTTCCTCCTCTTCATCTTGTTTACGCATTTTGTCCTCTTCCTCTTTTCTTTTCCTTCGTTCTTCGTCGTCTATCAACATCATAATTTTCTGAAGCTCCCTCTGTCGAGCCTCCTCTTTCAATTGGTTTTCACGTTTTTTTCCTCTCCAAAAGCTGATCTCTTTTCTTTTGCATTGTTTCTCTCTTCAACTTTGCCTTTTCTTCCATTTTTTTCGTTTTATTTTTTGACAGTGTCTGATCATCTGTGTAACCCTCTCCTGAAATTCTGTCCATTTCCATTTGTACTTTCTGTTGATTATGAATATATAGATGATAAATTCAACTTAACATTTCAAAATCAATATGCTTCTGGGAAGTAGTATTTTCTCTGCATTTTCAAAGATATTTTGTTTCCTTCTTTATTCTTAATTGACAAAATGATTACGGAATGAATAAAGACAATAAAAAAAAAACTAAAGTCTGATTCTGAGATTTTGGACTCGGAACTATCATTATTACACTAAATTTATGAAATTCGCATAATGTTATTAGTGAATTATAACTGTATTGTGATGATGCATAAAACTTTAGCATTTTTTTCTAAACAAATATTGATTTATTTACTAATTAGAAATTAAAAATAAACTAACACTATACCAAAACAGATAGAGAGTCTTGTTGTATCCGACACCTTCATATTTTTTCTTTCATCAAAACAAATAAATCATAAATTATTTTCCTCTTCAGAAAAAAAAAAGATTCCTCTTAAATATATACAAAAAAATGAACACAACTGATATCTGGATGGATTGTTTATTCATATATAGTTCAATGTTTAGGTCATTTTTTTTAAGTAACCCACTGTTCTCCTTTTTCCACTCTTGACAGCAAATTTTGCTTATTATTCTGTTTTAAACACGCAGATCTCCTTACCCTTCAAGAGCAATTGAGATCATCCCCAGTTTTTGATGGGGTTCGTGCAGCTCAGTCTTTAGCGTTCAATGTTGTTTTTTGTGTACTATTATTTGTCTGTTTGTCTATTTTCATGTTTTGCCATTGCGTTGTTAGTTTATTTTTGATTGATGAATTTGACTATTCCGTTGGTATCTTTCGATCCTCTTTTACAGCCCATTAGATATTCTGCATGTAACTTTCTAAGTTAGTTACTAATTATGAGATAACTGTATTGAATTTTAAAGATAAAATGGCATCAATTGGGGTTTGGTGGTTGCAAATTCAGTTTACTGGCGACGCGTTCGCAGCAATTGATGCAGTCGGAGCTAAACATACAATACAGTTATTTCCATTCTAAGGAAATTCATTTTTTTCTAATACGTATTGTGTGCTTAATAGTAAACACTTGTCAATACATATTGATTATCAGGAGAACCAATAACAGCTTTCATACGCAAGAAATAGTTAGAACATAAAATAACAAATAAAAACAACAATAATAAAAAAAGACGAAATCATTCCTTCGTAAATTTTGTGGATGCCATCAAAGTTGGATGACCGTTATGGAATAGACAACTGGGAATTGCGACACCATAAGGTTGCAATGATAAAATTGATGGTATAAGTATTCTATCAAGTCCTTCGTGTAACTCGGTAAATGAGATGAATATTTTCAACTCTATTCCTCGACGTAGACGCATTCATGGTCATCGTCATTATACATCACCTACTCTGCATGATGTCTCTAATAATGAATTGCTGCTATTTTAACAAAAACCGTTAGGTATTCATCACATTCGCATGAAAATTTATTCATTACCCCTTTCAAAACTTCATTCCATGTTCAATTTATGTCTGGAAAGCACTGTTACAAACCCTCATTCAAACCGATACAAACTTACAGCTATAATTTCGGATATTGCAAGTCACAGACTTTTCAAACCAGTCCGCACTGGAAAAGTTGATAAAGAGACAAGATTTTGTCTTAATCTTTTCTTTGCAAACAAAGGTCTTCATGGCGTCAACTTAGGCAATATCCTTCATCATGAATTAGTTCAATCAAAAATACCTCCTTATTTCAAAGATCAGTCAGTACCAATAATTTCTTATACCTATAACAAACCCATTGCAACTAAATTTTCAATTACAAACATGTTTTGCAGTCAATTTTAACCACTTCAAGTCTAAATCTCCTGATTGCACTTGTGCTAGTTCCCAAATTTCCCATATAATCCGGCCGGCCACGATATTAACGGTGACATCAACATTGTAGATAACACTTCTCTGCGAAATGTGTTATCAAATAAACTCATCGTAGATACCAGAACTACATTTTGTATATACGCCAGACGTGCGTTTAGCCTACAAAAGACTCATCAGTGACGCTCGATTCCAAAAAAGTTAAAAAAAGCCAAAAAGTCCGAAATATCGTGAGCCTAAATCCATCAATTGGAAATACAACTTTACAATTTTGTTGAATTCAGTCGAGGATTATGCCAGACAACAGGCTTTGCGCAAGAAGGAAGACGTAAACACTATTGTCGAATGGATAAAGGCGATAAGGTTGTTGATTCAAATCAGAATTAAGAAACTGACATGTTTAACCCCGCCACATTATTTATGTATGTGCCTGTCCCAAGTCAGGAGCCTGTAATTCAGTGGTTGTCGTTTGTTTATGTGTTACATATTTGTTTTTCGTTCATTTTTTTACAAAAATAAGGCCGTTAGTTTTCTCATTTGAATTGTTTTACATTGTCTTATCGGGGCCTATTATAGCTGACTATGCGGTATGGGCTTTGCTCATTGTTGAAGGCTGTACGGTGACCTATAGTTGTTAATGTCTGTGTCATTTTGGTCTTTTGTTGATAGTTATCTCATTGGTAATCATACCACATCTTCTTTTTTATATATGAATGGGTCTATCAGTGCCCATGCTACGTCAATCTTTAAAGACCCAAAGGTTGCAAAACACTTATCCTACCTCCATGACAAATATTGTGTTGTCCCCGCAGATAAAGCCGCAAAACAACATAGTTTTTGTGTGTAAAACTCATTACATTAACTGCTTGATAAGCGGAATTGACACTTCACTTGGAAACTCAACATATACCCTTACGTAACTTACCAAAGAGGAAAACCTGGATAATCATTGGTCTGTTCTATGTTCCTTTGGAAATTTCAACCAAAGATGACGAACTGGATCTTCCATCACTGTATAGGATACCTTAACTACATAAATGTCCTTCCAAACAACGGTATATTGCTGGGTCTTCCAAGTGCTCCACGAAACATCTTTCTAAATTATTAACATCTATTTTATCAGAAACCAAAGACGGGTTTCAAAGTTATTGTGAAACTGCCTTTTCTAGAGGTGGCGTGAATCAGATGTGGATACTTAAAAATTCCAAAGATGTTTTAGACTACATATAATCTAAGTCTCTTTCATCTTGCAATAATATTAAAACTTTTGACTTTCTACACTTTACATAAGTATTTCACATTCAAAACTAAAAGACAAATTGAAAGAGTTGGTTTTTCTTTGTTTCATAAAAAAAGAATTTCCAACGTAGATACAAGTATCTTGTCTTAGGGAGGGATAAATCCTACTTTGTAAAGGATCACTCTGATTCAAAGAAAGATTATCCAGATGCTTGATTTTTGATTCACAACAATAGGTCACTGTATGGCCTTCAACAATGAGCAAGAATTGTCTGAAACTGAATTATCCAGATGCTTGCTTTTTGATTCACAACATATTTGTAACGTTCGAAGGACGTGTTTTTCAACAGACTCGGCATTCCAATTGGAACAAATTGTGGCCCTCTTTATGCCGACTTGTTTTTTTATTATTATGAAGCTGACTGCATATAGGAACTTCTTAGGAAAAAGGTAAGAAGTTAGCAATATACTTTAAGTATACTTTCCGCTTTATAGATGACGTTCTTTCACTAAATAATTCAAAATTGGGTGACTATGTTGAACGCATCTATGCCATCGAACTAGAGATATAGGATACAACAGATACAGTTAAATCGGCCTCATATCTTGACTTACATCTAGAAATTGGCAATGAGGGTAGGTTGAAAACAAAACTTTACGACAAAAGAGATGATTTAAGCTTTCCAATTGGGAACTTTTCATTTCTAATAAGCAACATTCCAGCAGCCCCTGCATACGGGGTATATATCTCCCAATTGATACGCTATTTCCGTGCTCGCATTTCCTATCACGATTTTCTTGAAAGAGGGTTGCTGCTCACAAGGAAACTATTAAACAAAGAGTTCCAAATGGTGAAGTTAAAATCATGCTTTCGAAAATTTTACGGACGCCATCACGAGTTGGTTGGCCGTTATGGTATAACTGTTTCACAAATGATATCGGATATGTTCCATACGTTGTAAGTAGAATCCCCTTTGCTTTAATGAATGTAACCTACCGAATAAGACTATTTACCGGATTTGTTATAACATAAGCAACACGACGGGTGCAACATGTGAAGCAGGATCTGCTTACCCTTCCGGTGATCACCCCTAGTTTTTGGTGGGGTTTGTATTGATTATTCTTTAGTTTCTATGTTGTGTCGTGTGTTCTATTGTTTGTCTGTTTCCCATCTCTAATTTTCTAGCCAGGCGTTGTCATTTTATTTTCGATTTATGAGTTTGACTGTCCTTTTGGTATCCTTCGTCCTTCTCTTATTGAACAACCTTTTCATTCCATAACGGTCAACCAATTGGTGATGGTGTCCTTACAATTTATCAACTTCACCATTTGGAACTTTCGGTCTTTCGGTTAAATAGCTTCCCTGTAAGCAGCAACCCTCTATCAAGACAATCATGATAGGAGTACAAGCCCGGGAATATCGTTTCAATATGTGTTTATATTATCTAAGGCGCAGCTGGAATGTTACTTCATAGAAAGTTACATTCATCTATTTTGTCGTAAAGTTTTGATTTCAGCAGACCCTTATTGTCAATTTCTAGATGTCAGTCAAGATATGAGGAAGACTCAATTGTATCTTTTGTATCGTTAATATATTGTTCGATTGGATAGATGGGTTCAACATAGTCACCAAATTTGGAATTATTTAGTGAGAGAACATCGTCTATATAGCAAAAAAGAAAATTAAAGGATATTGCTTTTTTCTTATCTTTCTTCGTAAGTCGTGCCTGTATAAAGTTAGCCTCGTAATAATAAAGAAACAAGTCGACAAGAAGAGGGGCAAAACTAGTTCCAATCGTAATGTCGACGGTCTGTTGAAAAACACGTCCTCCAAACGTAACACATATGTTGTCAATCAAGAAAACAAGCACCTTGATAGTGTCAGTTTCGGATGTTATAAGATTGTCTCAGATATAATATTTAACAAAGGGTGTTGCAGAAAATGTAAAAGCAGGCAAAGGTTAAAGTTAAGTGCATTACCATCAACAATTACTGTGACATCATTTTCTATCTAAAGACCAAATGACCTCAGATAAAAAGACTGCTAACGGTTAATGTGTATCGAAGAGATAATGACAAACGTGTTTGGTAAAGGTAGATTCATCTCAGCCAAAATTTCATAGATGTAATAAACAAATATGCAAAAGAATTGTGTCGAGATCTTCTTCGTTACAAAGGAGTTGCACACACAAGATAAACAGTATAAGTTGCACTTTCTCAAACCATGCCTCTTTTGTGGAGATAAAGATTATCAAAGATAATTAATTTTGTTTAAATACTGGTTCCCTGTTATGATTTATATGTGGCATCTCATAGGGACATAACTTGGGAAAGTAAACGTTACCAGTAAATATACACGTGTATATTAAATCATATTATTAATTTGTATATTTTAACAAATTTGATTCGTTTATGGATAGTCACATATTAAACTATATTATCGAAGGTAGAGAGAAAACGGCGGATAGCAAAAAGCATATTGCACATCGAAAAGCATATTGCACGGTAACTTTTAGAATATCCAAAAAAAACCGATATACCTTGTGACGTCATGTAATGAATTTCAGGATATTGCAATTGATATTTGCAACAAAGGAGAGCTTATCTGTGATCGAATATTTGACGAAAAAAATCTTCCAATACAGTATTATGTCATAAGATGTCAATCAAACAAAAAAAAGTAAATTAAATAACAACTAATATTTTGTTACTGTCAAGGAGGCAATATGATATCTTTAAAATGCCAATAAAATCAATTGACGATTTTGATAAAAATATGGTCAAAAATTAATAATATAACTTCGTCCTCAGATAATATACTTCTTTCAGGTCAATATAGTCTTGTATTAATCTCATACAAAGGCTATATTTTAATAATATTGAACTATGTGGTAACCCTACAGTCGATGTGGAGATAGTTAAGAAAATAAGTGTTCGGGGCTTATAAACGTTGAAAATATGCCGCACAGTCCTATATTTTGACCTTTGAAAAAATAGTAGTGTATATGAATAAACTCATCATAGATACCAGGACTAAATTTTGTATATACGCCAGACGCGCGTTTTGTCTACAAAAGACTCATCAGTGACGCTCGAATCCCAAAAAGTTAAAAAGGCCAAATAAAGTATGAAGTTGAAAGCATTGAGGACCAAATTTCCTCAAAGTTTTGCCAAATACAGCTAAGATAATCTATGCCTGAGGTAGAAAACCCTTAGTATGTCAAAAAATTCAAAATTTTGTAAACAGTTAATTTATAAATATAACAATTTTTTAGCCGTAAAAGGAGCTCCTATGGGAAATTGCATTGTCAATATTAATATTTCATAATAAGTTTTTCTTAAAATTTGTAACATTGTGACATTTTGACAGATAATCAATGTACAAAACTCATATCAACAGTGTTTAAGCTTTTAGCTTATTTACTTGTTAACAAGATAGGTTATCATATAAGGTCTTTGCAGCAATAATTTAACACCTTAATTCTGAATCCAGTTATTGGCATGACACGGGTTATTTTCTTCCCATATATTTTATGATGGTATAATACTAAACCCCTAACGGGAGGAAATGTGCTTGATAGTCATATGATTAAGACATAAGTTTTCAATCAGTTTAATTGAGGTCTGGAGCTGGCATGTCAGTTAACTGCTAGTAGTATGTTGTGATGTATGTATGATTGTTATGTTGTTTATTTTCTTTTGTTACATCTTCAGATCTAGCATGTCGGTATCTGCTTACAGTCCTTTGTTTATTTATGTACTATTGTCAACTTGTTTTGTTTCTTTTGTTACCTATTCTGATATTGGACTTGGACTTCTCTAAAACTGTGTTTTCACTGCATATTGGTGTGTGTTTTTTTCTACATTGGCTTGATTTATAGATGGAGGGTTTATATCTAAAAAAAACATGTTAAATCGCGCCGCATTTTCTCGCCTGTCCCAAGTCAGTAGCCTCTGGTCTTTGTTAGTCTCGTATGGTTTTTAATTCTAGTTTCTTTCTATTATTCGATGTTCAGTATGACGTCCATTATCACTGAGAAGAGAAGACTACATAAAAGAAACTGATTCAAAAGAAATTCCAAAGCGATGCACAGGTTTAATCTTATACATTTATGTTTGAAGTGGATACGAACAGATTAAAAATTGCAAAAATCATTAGTTTTAATAAAAATTAATTTGATTCATGTATTGCAAAAATAAATTGGACACGAGCTAAATAAAAGTTATGTAGCATATAACTAGTATTGTGAATGGAAATGAGGAATGTGCCAAAGAGACAACAACCCGACCATAGAACAGACAACAGCCGAAGGTCACCAACAGGTCTTCAATGCATCGAGAGTTTCCCGCACCCAAAGGCGTCCTTCAGCTGGCCAAACAAATATTTATACTAGTTCGGTGATAATGAACGCCATACTAAACTCCAAATTGAACACAAGAAACTATAATTAAAATTTAAAATAATAAAAGACTAACAAAGGTCAGAGTCTCCTGACTTGGAACAGGCGCAAACATGCGGCGAGGTTAAACATGTTTGTGAGATCTCAACCCTTCCCCTATACATGTACCTCTAGCCAATGTAGAAAAGTGAATTCGCACATTAAAATTCAGTTCAAGAGAAGTCCGAGTCTGATGCCAGAAGAGGTAACCAATGAAAATAAACAAAATGACAATAATACATAAATAACAACAGACTACTACATGTACTAGCAGTTAAATGACATGCCAGCTCCAGACTTCAATAAAATTGATTGAAAGATTATGTCTTCATCATATGAATATCAGGCACAATTCATCCCGTTAGGGGTTACGTCTCATTCCATCATAACATATATGAAAAGAACATAACCCGTGTCATGCCAACAACTGGTTTTTGAATACATGTGTTTAGTTCCGTTGCAAAGACCCTATAAGTGAATCAATATTAACGCCAAAATATGCAATCTTTAATGACCTGACAACAGTATCGTAACTATATGCCTTCTTAATAAGTCTTTTTAAAGGTTTTGTTAGCTTATGAGGTTAAAACTGACATTTTTGTGCTTCATAAAGAATACTTCCATAAAAAATTAGATGTAAAATACCTGAACGAATAAGAAGTCTGCATTTTGATCTAAATTTTCGAATGATGTCCTTATACCGATGATTAAACTAAGTAAATGTTTTGACTAGTTTGTGATATTGTATTTCTATATATTTCTTTTGGACTTGTATTATAGTTTCCCACCAGTTTATAAAATCAGATGGACTACATTCTATCCTAGATTGAGGTAAATTATATGGTCTTCCAAATACTGCTTCGATCCCTAACATCACTGAAGATGCATGAATTGTTGAAATCTGGATATGGTGTGAAAAAAATACTCCCTAGTGTTTGTGGTTAACCATCTTTGCCGCAAGCTTATTATTTTCTGTATGGTATTTAATCAATATAAAGATCCATTTGCTAAATCTTGGCAATCGTCAATAAGTCAGCAGACTTTAAGAACATCAGTTGTTCGACTTGTTAGTCAAATGCGTTTTGTTAAACTTTTTGACACTGACGAAGGCTTTTTGTTAAGCCGAAATATTTGTCAACACGATTTAACAACAACATCTTCGTATTATACCATCTTATATTAGTACCGTTGTGCAAATTGTTAGACTTATATTTTGTTTTCCCTATCTGCACAGTATCGTCTATTCTATTCTGTTTTTCTTACAGTTCTCAAATGATTTAGGACATTAAAACACCATAACAAAAATAAACAAGCAAGACAGTGAGACTTAAAAGTACACTTTAAAACTGAATGACATCAAAGTTTTTTTTGGCTTCAATAGTAAATGGCATTTTACCTTTACTGTCTGCTTTGCTCACACATGGTTTTCAATATAATGGAATTCTATGCGACTTAAATGGTAAATATAACTACCAAACAAGGTTCTAAATCATCATTTTCGACAGCATCAAATGACTGAACCAAGTCAGGTATATGCCAGTTGTTTTCCAAATGTCCTATGCGTTGAGTTTTTGATTTTGCCATTGATGAATTTTGATTTTTTCTTCGGCGTTCTGTATTTCTTTTGTTTTTGTTTTTGTTATTTCATTTTAGATATAGATATTATCCAACTTACCAGTTTCTCTGGTCCTTTTAAAGTTTCAATACTCTCTGTCTCAAAGAGTAGAGAGTTTTTGCCACCTTTCGATATTTTAGACCTTCCAGCAGATTTTTTTTTTATGTCGCTTCTCTTTTGGTAATTTTTCTTTTGTAAGTTTTTCATTTTCCTTTTTTGTAACAAAAAATATTTCAGTCTTTCCTTTTTTTTCTTTTCTTTTCTTTACAATGTTCAATTTCTTAAAATTGAATACAACATTTTTGCATGTAAAGTTTTCCTTATCTTTTGTAAACCTTATCTTAACATGTGAAATTACATTGCATTTATAGAGAACGAATCCATGATATTTTACAAGGGAGAAAGCTAGAATACAACAACAAAGATGATCAGCAATGATTGAATTATTTTACTGCAGTTGTTTTCGTATATTCTTTCCCGTGTGTATTGCATTTTAATGTTTCTGTTGTGTCGTTGTTTCTCTCTTATATTTGATGTTTCCCTCAGTTTTAGTTTGTAACCTGGATTTGTTTTTTTATCTCAATCGATTGATGAATTTCGAACAGTGGTTTACTACTGTTACCTTTTCTGAATTTTTGTCAAAGTGGAAGCCATTTTTCATGGAAAATTGGGTTATCATACGTGATCTTCTTGAAATGGATCAACAATCTGTCATGCACAACAGTACAGTATAACGAAGAGAAAGTATTAATAAGAAAACAATGGGTTTTTTTTGTTTTTTTTTTATATTGATTAGGAATTTAACCAATGATTTATAACCTTATACGTTATCATCGTTAGTATTTTTATAAGTGAAATCCTTATCATAAAATTGAGAAAGGAAATGGTGAATATGTCAAAGCGACAACCACCCGACCATAGAGCAAACAACAGCCGAAGGCAACCAATGGGTCTTCAATGTAGCGAGAATTCCCGCACCCGTAGGTGTCCTTCAGCTGGCCCCTAAAATATGCATAATAGTACAGTGATAATGGACGTCATACTAAACTCCGAATTATACACAAGAAACTAAAATTTAAAATCATACAAGACTAACAAAGGCCAGAGGCTCCTGACTTGGGACAGGCGCAAAATTGCGGCGGGGTTAAACATGTTTATGAGATCTCAACCCTCCCCCTATACCTCTAGCCAATGTAGAAAAGTAAAAGAATAACAATACGCACATTAAAATTCAGTTCAAGAGAAGTCCGAGTCTGATGTCAAAAGATGTAACAAAAGAAAATAAATAAAATGACAATAATACATAAATAACAACAGACTACTAGCAGTTAACTGACATGCCAGCTCCAGACCTCAATTAAACTGATTGAAAGATTATGTCTTCATCATATGAATATCAGGTACAATCCCTCCCGTTAGGGGTTTATATTCGAAATTGAAGCAATTTGCTAGATTTTTTTTTCGTGGGTCCTTTTTTCAATTTTAAGCAAGAATTGTAGAATTATTGAAAAATAAAATAGTAAATTAAAATTTTTGCAGCTAGAAAATTAAGGGATATTTGCAGCCAAGAGTGGCTCCAATTAGAAAAGATTCGATTTTTAAACTTTCAATAAAGAAGAATGCAACAAAAATTGAAAAAGAGCCAAAGTCTCAAATAATATAAGGGGTAAAATTGTTTAAGATTTACATTGGTTTACCTTCGGTACTTTCTCTTCAAATTTTGATTGATATGCAGTCATTCCTTTACTTCCATAATATGTGACACCTATTTTTTCTATCATGCTTTCTTCTACAAAAAAACATCAGAAACGAATTTAAAAAAATTCTGATTGGATCAAAGCATGTTAATTTGCTTCATCAGAAAGTTCTTAAAATAGTTGATTCATTTCTGACACTAAGCATTTTTATACTGCAACGTTTATTAAATTTATCAAGTGTTCTTTTTTTAGTTCGCTATTATTTTTAGTTTTTTTCAACATGTTGAATAATTCAGTGTATCA
Organism: Mytilus edulis; assembly: GCA_019925275.1. NCBI lineage: Eukaryota > Metazoa > Mollusca > Bivalvia > Mytilida > Mytilidae > Mytilus > Mytilus edulis. The sequence continues at coordinate 89,929,948 of CM034362.1, forward strand.
AAAACACAAAGAGGATATGCATAAGATTTGAAAAAAACTCTTTAACATAAAATTCATCAATTTCTAGCTGAAGAACAATAGCTTTTGTGGTCATCTTGGCATTTTTTAACAAATTGCAGACAATCGATACGGTTCCTCTGCTAATCACTGATATATATTGACCAAATATGAAGAATCTTTGTTTTGTAGAATTTTAGGAAAGTGTTACGAAAAGTTTTCAGTTCATTCAAATTATTTGGTTTTCCAAAAATTCGTACTTTTTTAAAGGAAAGAATAACTTACTTTCAGCGTATTCATCTTTTCGCTGTTGTTTTGACCTTTTTCTTTACATCTATTTAACGCCTCAATAACAAAGTCAGACATACTCCATGTACTGTGGTCCAAGGTATTTTTTTTTCTTATTATCTGCGTAGTCTAAAAGACAAAATCCCAGTAAAAAGTAAAAACACAAAAACACTGAACTCCGAGGAAAATCTAAAAAGGAAAGTCCAAAATCAAAAGGCAAAATCAAAAGTCCAAACACATCAAACGAATGGATAACAACTGTCATATTCCTGACTTGGTACAGGCATTTTCTAATGTAGAAAATGGTGGATTGAACTTGGTTTTATAGCTAGCTAAACCTCTCACTTGTATGACAGTCGCATCAAATTCCATGACATTGTCAACGATGCGTGAACAAAAAAAACATACTCAAAGTGTAAAATGTCAAAAATAGGGGAACAGCAGTCAACATTGTGTTATCATCTTAATCACTATAAAAACAATAAATGTAACGAAGAAGCACAAAAAGGGATACATCAAATTTAACATCCTCATTTTGCTTATCTTATACGATTTTATTTATCTATGTAAAGTCTACTCGTAAAGGATGGAAGATTTTCAGTTCTGGTGTAAAATTGCGCGTTTGAAATTCGCACAGGTAGACATAAAATAATTTTGTCGTTCAAAGTATGACGGCATACATAAATGCAGAGTCGAGTAAAGAAGTTATATAACAAAAAAACAGACTTAACAGTAGAAGTTATAATAATAAATGAAATAATTGTGTGGTTCAAAGTATGACAGGATACATAAGTACAGAGTGACGTCAAATGTATATCATTAAAAAAACAGATTTAACAGAAAAAGTAGTATTAATGAATAAAATAGTTTTGTCATTCAAAGTATGACAAGATCCACAAGTAAAAGTAATACTAATATATGAAATAATTTTGTCGTTCAAAGTATGATGTTTTACACACGCAGAGTCACGTCAAATGAATACTATAACACGTTATTAAGATGATAACCAACGTCAGTACGCAAAATCTATACTTCAAGACCATCTTGTATTATTTGTGAAGTTGATACGGAATATTTATCAACAAGTTCTTGGTACCTTCCGATGAACTTTTTTAGAAAAAGGACGAGACGTTCTTTGACATACCCCTGGTTCATCAACTTTCTGCTCAGATACTGGTGACGTTTTACAAAGTCTGAATAAGAGCTGCAAGCTCTTGAATACCGAATAAGTTGGGAAATGTATTTTCCATATGCAGGTGAAGTTTGTATATTACTACTAAGGTGGGGGAAATTAATAATTTAAAAATTAAAATCGTCTCGTTTGTCATAGATTCTGGTACTGAGATGACTGTGTATGTCAAATTCGAGGTATAAGTCTAAAAATGAGGCGGAGGAAGCCGTGTCTGTTGTCTCTTTAATTTCTGGTGGGTGTATTAATAGAACCCAATCAGAAAAAATCGGATTGTTAATGGAAAGAACATCATCAATATATCTGAAAGTGAAATTAAATAACCTGGCTTCTTTGATCTTCTTGTTTTTGACAAGTGTCTGAAGGAACTCCGATTCATATGAGCCGGCAATGAGTAAGAGTTCTAGTTTGATGATATTTTTAATACTTATTACCTTCCTGACACAATTATAGCAGACATCGGGTGTATATCTGATATAAAATACATTAAAAAAATAAATAGTATAATTCGTTTGTAAGAAACGCACACAGACTTGACACAGATGGTTGATGCTCATGAAGACCTTGACAAAAATAACGGCCTATGGGAAGACCACGAGAAGAAAAGTGTGTATCCAAGTCTGCTACTTCAAATGGTTTAAACTACATACGATCTAATATACTTTTTTCTGATTGTATCAATTAACAATTAAAAAAAAACAGAAATTAGTTCGAATCGCACTCGACTCCCATCTTAATTGATTAGGATTGTCAGTTTTTCTATCGAAGGTTGATGGTTTTCTCCGAGAACTCTGGCTTCCTCAACCATTAAAACCTTACCACCACGAAATAACCTAAATGCAGTGCTTTAAAGTAGCGTTAAAACACCAAAATCAAATCAAATCAAATCTTCAGCATTGTTGTAAGATCGAAATTCTTCAACTATCAGCCTTCACTTATTTAAGGATTTTTTAACATACTTTGGATACTCAAGGATGTCGAAATTTGGCCAAACATAAAAATATTCCTCATAAATAATAGAACTGCATACTTAGGTTGAGCTAAAACAAAACTCTCTATTATAACAAAAAAAATAATCACGTCATATGACTGCCTATGGAAACAACAAACCAATTTCATCCTGTTCATCAAAACCCTATACTCACATCGTCAAATTTCACTAGTTTTGTTAGATGTCCGGTTTTCTTCTGACCCTATTAGGGATTAATAAAAGAATAAATAATGATGTCTACATACTGAGTAAATCAAAATTTAACTGTTGATTGAGCATAAGTTTTCAAATTCAAGTTCACTAAATGATTCATATCCAACACATAAAAAGTCTAACATAATCAATTGACAATGTACGGACTCAATTATATGTATCAACATTTCGTGTGAATTCTAGTCTAGACGTCATCTAAATAACCATAGAGGTGACCTCAAAGACTGTCGTTGGTTATTTAACCAGATATAATCATAAACAACGATCGATATGAAGTAGGGGTAAACTCGTACGATTGGATTTTTCTAGATTTGTTTGATTTCATATTATGGGTCTAAAACAAATGTTTATAATCGTGTTTACCTGTATGAAAATGGTTTTTGGAATGTTATGATTATGTTTCTCTTTCAACGATGACATTATTTGCTTTTGTAAAACGGAACACCCCTAGTTCAGGGTAACACATCTTTAACTAAGGGGATCAAGTGAGGTATACATGCATACGAATTAAATTAGGTTGAATTACTTTATTGCAAGTTATTTTTGAACATTCCCCATTTCCCTTCTCAATTTTATTATCAAACTCTGGTTTCTGTGCCAAGTTATATTTCTTATATTTCTTATATTTAGAAAGTTTACAAAATAAGAGCAATAAGTAATGCATAACATATCAATGTTGAATAAAACTTCCTTCTGTGTCACACTTCAAACTATCGAAAGTTTATTCAATTATGTATAATGTTTAAAATGCTATTTCACTTTACATGCAAATTCAGAATATTTTGTGATTTTTTTATAAGTAATTGCTAATTGTAACGTTAAGTTAATGCCAATAATTGATATGCTACATTTCTTTAACTAACATTTTTATATCTAACAGTTTAGTCTTTTTATTAAATGAAAAACAAGTGCATGCTAATATTTTTGAAATCACTTTATCTTAACCTTTACAACTATCTAATACTAATACATGTGTAAACAATTCTGTTAATTAGTATCTGTTTTGTTTATTTTGGGTAATCTGGAAACTCTGTTTTCTCTCGGACAAAACTAACTTTATCAATGGGTACGCGTGTAGCATATTTAATCTCCTCATCTAAATTATTTAAATATAACAAAGAAGATGTGGAATGATTGCGAATAATAAAATTGATAATGTAAATGGGGAATGTGTCAAAGAGACATGCAACCCGACCATAGAAAAGACAACAGCAGAAGGTCACTAATAGGTCTTCAATGCAGCCATAGGCGTCCTTCAGCTGGCCCCTAAACATATATATACTAGTTCAGTGATAATGAACGCCATACTTAACTCCAAAGTATACACAACATACTAAAATAAAAATGATACTAGACTAACAAAGGCCAGATGCTCCTGACTTTGGACAGGCTCAAATATGCGGTGTGGTTAAACATGTTTATGAGATCTTAACCCTCCCCTATACCTCTAGCCAATGTAGAAAAGTAAACGCATAACCATACGCACATTAAAATTCAGTTCAAGAGAAGTCCGAGTCTAATGTCAGAAGATGTAACAAACGAAAATAAACAACATAACAATCATACATACATAACAACATACTACTAGCAGTTAACTGACATGCCAACTCTAGACTTCCATTAAACTGATTGAAAGATTATGTCTTCATCATATAAACAACAAGCACAATCCCTCCCGTTAGGGGTTTAGTATTATACTGTCATAACATATATGAGAAGAACATAACCCGTGTCATACCAACAACTGTTTTTTTAATAAATGTGTTTAGTTCCGATGCAAAGACCCTTTTAGTGAATCAATATTAACGCCAAAATATAATGACCTGACAACAGTATCGTAACTATATCCCTTCTTAATTAGTCTATTTAAAGGTTTTGTTAGCTTCGGAGGTGAATACTGACGTTTTTGTGCTTTATAAAGAATATTACCATAAAAGATTGGATGTGAAATACCTGAACGCATAAGAAGTCTGCATGTTGATCTATATTTACGAATGATGTCCGTGTACCGATGATAACTTTAGTAAATGTTTTGACTAGTTTGTGATATCGAAAACCCTGGTGTAAAATTTTTCAGTACTACATAAAATTCTCTTGTTAAAATCTGAAACGTTGTTACATACACCAGCGAATCGTACAAGTTGAGATATATAAACACCGTAAGATGGTGAAATTGAACGTCACCATCTAAAATGGATAACTTAAAAGACAACTCTCCACAAGAGACCAAAAATGACACCGAAATTAACATATATAGGTCACCGTATGGCCTTCAGCAATAAGCAAGTCCATACCGCATAGTTAGCTATAAAAGACCCAGAAATGACAAGGTAAAACAATTTGAAACGAGAAAACTAACGGTCTTTTTTATTTTAAAAAATAAATAGAGTATAGTTTTGATCAAATCAAGCAATCTTTCCAAACAGTTCGCTTGTACCACAACAAAGTAGGATTGAAATGTATATGATTCTTTTTATTCGTCCATTATATATAATCCAATGTATGCTTGCTACCGTTGTCCATCCGTTTTTAATATATCGTATGGAAACTAAAAAAAATATACATCATAAGAACATTGACGAATTTGCAGGAGAAAGCTCCCTTTCGATTTTGAAAGTTTGTTGGTTTGTTGTTCCAAGGCTATTCGATTTGTTAGCTCCAAATTAAAGGCTTTTTTCACATCTAACACATCTTGTTCATCAAAAGTTGTATGCTGTTGAAAACGATAAACGAAAGTTCTCCAACGATATCGTTTTAATTGTCGAGTAACTGTACTTTAACCATAAAATTTTAGGCGAACGTTCATGAACCATGTACTCGAGTTGCCTTAAATCGATCTAAATAAAATTGAAATTTGTTCTGAAAAGTGATACGGATGAGACTGAATTAATTTCGATTTTTTTTCTAATAATTCTCATTCGTTTAATATACTGAATACTCATTACAGTATTAGGTTTGTATCGATTTGCATGACACTCAATCCTTTTATTGGTATTGACCAAATGTAACTCCGTTTTGAATTGTTTGTCAATAGTCTAGGTTTTTTTTTAAACGGGGTTTTAACTGTAAAATTTCCAAATGTTGTACGCTTGCATTAGGGTGCGTGGATATATTTTCTTGAAACCTTACACAGATGTTGGTATTTGTAGCAAAAGATAGATAGTTTTGTATGTTTAATATTTTCCATTGCATAGACATAACCCTCAGAATTAAAGTTATTATTTGGGTGTCATCCTATCTAACACACAGCTGTTGGTATTTGTAGCAAAAGTCAGATAGTTTTGTATGTTTAATAGTTTCCATTGCATAGAAATAACCTTTAGAATTAAAGTTATTCTTTGTGTGTATTACTATCTAACTCGAGTACTTGGATCATATTACTACAACCTTCAAATTGTTGTGTAAAGGAATTTTGAAATTATGGGGACTAACTCCATAAAACAGCAAAAAATATACGCACTGGGGAATCTTTTTTTTGTGTAACAATTTAATGCTTAACAATAATATGTTTTTCTGTCAAGTTCACCGTCTACGCTTCCCCTGAATCCCGCAAGGGTTTATTTTATGAATGTATACTCTATCTTTTCTTTAGAATTTGAAAATTAGCTCGTCTGATATTCCAGTAATATGAAATTTTCAATAGTCAAATTTGCAGCAATATCAAAATACACAAGAAACTGTTCCAGAATGGTCTTTAACTGAATATACATTAGAAAAATATTAAATGTTACACATTCCTCTGTCAACAATTTTTGTAGACACATAGGATGTAGTATGCTTTTTTGATGCGTCACACTTTTTGAGATATTGTGGCAGACCTGTATAACATTAATATTATTAGTTTAATTACCGTGATTACATATGTAAGACATTAAAGCTTTTCTTATTAAATTGATATAAAAAATCTAGACCACACTAAGAAAGGTGATTCCACAAACAAGAACAAATACAACATTTGTTTTGCACATCATTTTTTTTTTAAGAAACAATAAGTGAAGATTAATCTGGTGAATTAAACGGGAACAGGTGATATTATACATGTAGCTACCTGGCTTTTTTATATTTTTTAAAATGAATTTCTATTTATTTGCACATGAACATAATAATACGTTATACACACTTTTATGCACAATAGTTATATACAATAAACAGAAGATATATAATATACTTGATATACACAGCTGTAATAACATTAATTTACTGGTAAATTGCAGAATATGATTGCAAGACAAATATCTGTGGTGTCTGTTATTTTTTTTTTTAGTTAATGACAATAAAAGAGTCCTGGAATTCCAGCAGGTCTCTGCCCTACTGAGTATTTTATATTTATAATATATATATTTTTTCTATTAATAAGTTTTCTTTTGAATAATTTTTCAGGGCTTTCATATTGGCTTTTTATGTGAGTTATTCCTAAAAGTCTCTCAACACAAGGTTTAAATCATATCTTGTAATTAACAGATTAGATCGTCGAGTGAAATGGTTGCAATATAATATAAAGGCTAGGTTTATGAAGATGGAATATCATAGTTCAAAAATTCAAGAATGAAACATTTCTATTTTGTCACATATCATTGAGTTGATCTGACATGGCCATTTGGTTTAATTATGCTATTGAGTGTTTCATATACAAATTTACAACTACATCTAAACCTCTTAAATATTTTTCAAAAGTGTGGGTGGTTTATATTTTGACAAATGTTACGATTTCGGGCTTTTCATTGAAAAAAAAACCGCACTACATAACGTTCAGTTTCATTTGAATTCGTTTCTGTTTTAAGGGATGATCATCATCGTATTTTAATACACTAAAGTATTTAAATAATCCCGCGCATTGCATCCTAGGCCTATGTAACAAAATGTTTTCCATGAATGAGTGACCTTTATTTATCATTGACCTGTACCAAGTCAAATATAGGAGAGTTGTAAACATTCGTGTAATACGTTTGTGCTTTTGATAAAGCCTATTGATTTAGGACTTTACGTTTTAACTTTTTCTCGGAGTTCAGTATTTTTGTTATTTGTTATTTTTTACTTTTTACCATATATCTAATAGTTGCAGAAACATATGTTATAGCACAAATGAACAATTCAGTATTTATTCAAAAGTTACACATTATGCAATTCGAGTTATAGATTGTTTATTCACATTTATTCAATAACGTTAAATTCAGTTAAACTGCTTCCAAATATATGTATATGTAACTGTACGTTAATGTTCTGTAACGATGGTTAGTTTCGGATTATAAAAAGCAGAATTTCTTCGTTAATGATGACTGGAATGTAATAAAAGGACGGTCATACAGTGCATTCATCCTTGCCAAAATATCCATTATATCTGCAAATTGGTTGCTCCGTGTTACTTTCATAAAATCGTCAAATATGTTCTTGTATTCAGGGTGTCTATTCAAGCCTAACAAAAAAGGATTAGAATTGATCACATTCTACACTATAATATCCATTTAACATGTTACATATGCACTTCAAAACTTATAAGAGTGTGTGCTGGTTAACCTTTTTATCTTTGATATATTTTCCTCATCAGATGTATTGTATACACTATACCCTTCCAGAATTTTTGAAGCGAGAAAATTATCTGCAATTTGATACAAACTGGTAAAAGCAATGTTCTTATACAATTATATAATTGTAATTCAATGGGATATTATTATCAATTCAAAAGACTTGAAGGGGATCACATAGACGCATCAGGTAAGTGACTCCAGCTTTACGAGTTCATTTTTAAAAACCAAAAATAAGGAATAAGATGAAATCGGGTAATTTACACTTAACATGACTTTTGTTGGTTCTAAGGACATACTACTACAAAAACCTGCCACTAATGAAATATGGTTTCGGTTTCAAAATGCCTAAGATAAACGTCACAGTGAACTTATGCCTAGTACAAATGTAATGTTGATGAGTTAAGCCTTTTTCAACTGATTTTTATAGTTCGTTCTTATGTTGTACTGTTATACCACTGTCCCAGGTTAAGAGGAGGGTTGGGATCCCGCTAACGTGTTTAACCCCGCCACATTATTTATGTATGTGCCTGTGCCAAGTTAGGAGCCTGTAACTCAGTGGTTGTCGTCTGTTTATGTGCTACATATTTGTTTTTCGTTCATTTTTTTTTACATAAATAAGGACGTTAGTTTTCTCGTTTGAATTGTTTTACATTGTCTTATCGGGGCCTTTTATAGCTGACTATGCGGTATGGGCTTTGCTCATTTTTGAAGACCGTACGATGACCTATAGTTGTTAATGTCTGTGTCATTTTGGTCGTTTGTGGATAGTTGTCTCATTGGCAATCATACCACATCTTCTTTTTTTTTATATTGTTACTTATTGATACTGGTTCTTGGCAGTTTTTATGTCATTAGCAACAAACCTTTAATATTAATCTGCTTAAAAAGTTTTAAAGTTACAGGTCACGCATGAAAATGTGTTAATAAAACGAATTGTTCTTTGTGGTCCCCTAAGGTAAACTAATAAGTGTAAGACATCTAATGTATCGAATGATGGGGTCATACCTCAGTGTTGTCGTGAATGTATTTGATATTTTGAACAATTTGGTTCTTCAATGTTAGACTAGAGAGTATGATTTGTGAAAAACATATGATATAACAGTTATGTTTTGAAAACAGTTTCTATTTATTCTTATCATTTATTCTGTACTATTGTTCACTATTCAACTACATTGAGATGGAAATGCATACCTATACTTGCTTGTATAGTCGGCTTCACTCTCAATATGTCGTTGTTCTCGTTGTTTGCATCAATAAAGTAAAATGGGTGGTGAAAATCAGTCATAATAATCACTGGTTTACCTAAACAAAGAAACGTAAGTATAATAAATTAATATATAATGCTCTTATCACCGCTTTTTAAACAAAGCGTTTTTCCCATTCAAATAAATAATATCCAAATGATCATATTGAATACAGGGGCTTGATCTGACAAAAAAAATGCAATTTGAAAGACGCGAGATATTTAAATGACGATGTGCTAGACAGCTCCTCATTATGAGGTAAGTCAACACATTCTAAACATGTTTTAAAAATCGTTAACATTTTTTATCTGAATTCTACCAAAGTACTGTGTGTTGCTTAATTTTTATTTATTTTTATTTTAGAAATGTCGTCCATTGTATTGTACTTGGATTTTTTGGAGACTTTGCTTCAATTCTTTATTTACTTTAAACAATACAGTTTATTAGTGCTTATATTGATCATTTGCTATCCTCTAGCAGAACATGAGAGGAAAATCGGATCAACGTTTTCAGTTCTCTGAAATACTTACGTTAAAAAAACAAACATATATACTGTACTGATGCGTTACTTTGATTTATGAAATAATATTATGCAAAATATAAAAACAACAAACGACTGTCGTTAGTGAAATAATAAGACTCAAATTGGACAACGACTATAAGCGGACTGTATAATTCCCGTTTTCCAAGCGTTTGAAAATTAGGAAATGTTATAGGTTATTACAATGTAATGAAATGACTTTGACTAAGAGCTATTAGTGCACACCATGGCTTTGGAATGTGAGTAAAATTTAAACTTGTATCTGACATAACAGAATATTAAACGAGTCAATAGGATTATAATTTAATACGTCAGACACGCGTTTCGTCTTCATAGGACCCATCAGTGACGCTCAGATCAAAATAGTTATAAAGCCAAACAAAAACAAAGTTGAAGAGCAATGAGGACTCAAAATTACAAATAGTTTTGCCAAATACCGTTAAGGCAATCTATTCCTGGGATAAGAAAATCCTAAGATTTATGAAAAATTCAAAGTATTGTAAACAGGAAATTTATAAAAATGATCTTATCATTATATTTATGTCAGCACCGAAGTCCTGACTACTGGGAAAAAATGGTGGGTTGAACCTGGTTTTGTGTTTGCAATCACGTGCTCTCATTGGACGTACATAACAATATATAACAATAACTATATCCTTTAATTCAAAATATATTCGCATTTATAATGCAATAGGTAATTGAAATATAACTCTCAATCCAAGTCACAATTTATAAAAGAAAACCATCATATGTCAATGTACGGTCATAAACCTGGAGCCTCACATCAAACAACAAGCTATAAAAGGCCCTAAAATACTATTAGACTAAGTATAAAACCATTTAAACGGGAAAATTGCAGCGGGATTAAACGTTATAATGGTACCACACCTTTTATTTTATCTGACACAATATTGTAACACCACAACATAGAAAGCACGTAAAACCAGCAATTGTTTTTAAAATATATATTGTTAAGGAAGTCATTTATTGATATTTAAAATCGAGGTTTTAGAGCGCTGCAAAATGTTTTTTTTTCTTCAAGAAAGATCGTATATGATTTGGTTCAAGTTATTAGACACGTCAACATATACTGTTTTAAAATGTTAATATATCGTTTGGTGTCTGATACCCAAATGATGAAATATGTTAACACCAAAAGAACATTGTAATGTATAATTTCAAATGATATCATAACGAGTTCATTTTTAGAATGTACATGTAATCATTAATGGTCTCAATTCCTGCCTTAAGCCTTTTTAAAAAATAATTTTGTACTTTGAGACCGATCTTTCGATTGATTTCTTTATATCATTCCACTTAGAAAATACCCAGGTTTTAAATTTAAAACTAGTTACAAACCAATTAGTTTTAGAAGAAAGACTTCCTCTTTTTTGCCCCCAAAAAATATCATTAATAGAAATAATATATAATAACTCTTTTGTAATAGCAAAAAATAAGAAAATTCAATTTAACAATTCTTTAGTATGTGATATTTTGATTATGACATGTTGACTGTGTAAATTTGGCATTGCAGGTGAGTCAAATCCCGTAAATTGAATCGGGCGAATTAAATGATCACAATTTTCAACAGTATGCTTAAACACCTACCGATAGTCCTTGTCCAAAATTTCGTTTACCACAAAAATTAGTACATCTTACCTATTTTCTGCGACAATAAATGTCGGATGGGGAACTCATCGTAAACCTGAATGTTAAAAATATAATTGTTTATTTATTGTTATTTATTATTTAAAGATAACTTTGTACTTGTATAATAGCTTAAAAATCAGTTTTACCATGGAATATAAAAATGGTTCCTCTGATTTCAGCGTTTGCCAAATAATTATAGTAATGAAATACATTAGTAAATGAATTGAGGTCGTGAGGTCTTGAACGAAAATTTTGATTTACATATGAAAAGCCGGAACAATAGACCATTTTCAGGTTTTTATGCAAGTGTCAAACTTAACCTTTCTGGTAATTACAGACATTTCTCTTGCGTTCATTGCAGTACTATTCAGTAGTATTTTATTAGTATGGTGTTAATGTCTACTAAAAAGTTCAAAAACATGTATTTCAAGCGAATCTTCTGAACAGTTATGCATTAACCGCAGTAAATCAGTCTAAAACTTGACTGATTGACTTGAAATCACTTGATTATTGATAACTGTCTCATAAACAGCTGCTTATACCAAAATGACTGTTTCAAATAAAAAAGCTATTTGGTCTCTGAATTTGTTTTAATACTCAAATAGTGCTTGAGTAGTGTCCCGTCAACATAGTATAATCTTTTTGGAGTTGCCTATAAGACAGTTTTGACATTCACAGATATCGATAAAATATATTTCCCGTTTTTGATAGTGAAGACTTTTTGAAATCATCCCTTTGTACATGGATTTCAGTTTACAGATGTTGTTATGTGTTAATTACAAAGGAACGACAAGATTAAGAGACACACTTTCTGAAATCGGTGGAATATCTAATTCCAAGATTGCATAGATACACTTATATATGATAATCACCCAAGGAAAGAAAATATATCTTAATGCATTTTTTTTTTTTATTTCAAAGCATTTTCTTGATTGAACTTCGACAGGGCACGAAATTAGCTAATTTAACCTAGCAAAGGCTTTGACTGTTCATCAACAAATGAGATGAAATAGATTTTTCAGATGTTTTACGCTCGAATCCCAAAAATTTGAAAGGCATTGAGGACCAAAATTCCTAAAAGTTTTGTCAATTACAGCTGATGTAATGGATACATAAAACGAGAATTTCTAGACCAAAAGAAAAAATGTAATCCATTACTTTATTATTTTGTCAAAAGAACGAATATACTGCGTAACATTTGCTTGATTAAAAGGTACACACTGATACAGTTTAAGATAAAACCTGTACTTTGACCATATCGTTAAACGTGGAATAATACAGCCGTCTTATTTTCTGCTTGTTTATGTATATTAAAGTATGCTGTATATATTATATTCATGACAATAGCTGAATATAATCATTATCAAGACGCTATAATAAAATCTACATCTTAACCAACTTTCCGTTGTAACAAAGACATAGCTAAGTAGTGTGTGCTAACAATGTCACTGATATAAGTTTATTTTTAAATAGAAAAAAATAGAGTTTGTTTCAAAACAAAGTATTTTGATTACTATATATTTAGGCAGCATAAGTTCAACATGATTACCGATTTGCAAACGTGTTTGCACTTTTTTCCTACATATTCTTGTAATTGTTATAAAATATATCAAATAACATAATTACAGACTTTATGTTGAATTATATCCAATGTTTACATGTGACGTCACATTTCAACGTTGGCGTTGGCGTTGGCGTTGATCCAGACGAGTGTCAGACAGTTAATGGTTCAGTTGTCAAAATTTACTAATGAATTGTAATTTTTTTTGTATTTCTCCGTCTTGCATGTTCTTGCATTTATTTATACTGTATTCCTGTGATATAATGTTGTCATTATAGTGTTATATTTAACATTGCAATAAAAGCGAGAGGTTTAATTGGCTACCCACACAACCAGGTCCAGCCCACCATTGTTATTTTCAAAATGTCCTGTACCGAGTCAGGACAATGGCAGTTGGTATCTTATAGTTTCTGTACTTGTACTTGTTTGGTTTTATGAATATTATGATATGAGCGTCACTGAAGAGTCGTATGTAGACGAAACGCGCGTCTGGCGTACTAACTTATAATTTCGATACCTTTGATAACTATTTACACCACTATGCCACTGATGTTGGACGTTTCGTCTTCGAGGGTATCACCAGCCCAGTAGTCAACACTTCTGTGTTGCCATGAAAATCCATAATGTGGTCATTTTCATAAATTTCTTGGTTTAAAACTTTGAATTTATCGTAAACACTAAGGATGTTCTTATCCCAGGCATAGATTACCATAGCCGTATTTTGCCCAACTGTTTAGGAATTTTGGATCCTTAATGCTCTTCAACTTTGTACTTGTTTGGTTTTATAAATATTTTGATATGAGCGTCACTGATGAGTCTTATGAAGACGAAACGCGCGTCTGGCGTACTAAATTATAATCCTTGTACCTTTGATAACTATTCTGTGTGTTGCATAGTTATTTTTTGTTGTTGTTGTAAACGTCAAAACAAAAGAGGCGAAACATAACATAGGGACGTTCGAAAAATAAACGGACAACGCGATGGCCACAAACGCATAAGAAAAACAAAATATAAATCAATTGCTTTAAAAAAGCAATTGTAGGGGGTCTTTCCCCCTGTAAAATTAATTGAATTGGGGGGTGTTTGTTTGTTTGTTTGTTTGTTTGTTTCTGTATGGGGTCTATATTATTGTTACCGGAGAAGTTTCATGTTTAGTTTGGAAAGTTTTTCTTTTATTTTAGGTACAGCGCGCGCGCCACATCACGTGACACGGGTTTATAATAACGAAAAGATAGTCTTTTTATTTCTTTTTAGGTGGGGACGTTAAACAGACAACATCTATAGAGATGGAATGTACACAATGTAATTTCTTTTGTCATTGTAGGAAATTGACATTTTGATGACAGTTCACAAGTAGTGCATGTTTTGGATTTAATTGATCCGGTGTAACTTTAAAACACATTTATTGATTATTTTCTGATAATGTACATTTTTCAGCACCTGTTTGTACCACAGATTAGTATTTCAAACTCGGAGCGGACATTTTATTGTAGGTTTTTACTGAGATTTACGGACCTAGCAAGCTATTTGTACGGCATTGCCATTTCTTTTCTCTAGGAAAAGCTTTGAGAGATATCTGCACCCAGTTTTTTTATAAACGTTTAGTACATGTATGCCCTGCTGACTGCAAATTTTGAGGTCGATTGTACTTGTAGTTTCAGAGAACATGTGGATTTTTTTTTCAGAAGTGACGTAAGAACAATATTAAATTTCAATTTTTCTTGAATAATTGAGAGTTTGTTCCTTCAATAAACTGTCATGATTAAACAGTCATACAGATTGATTGATTGATTGATTGATTGATTGATTGATTGATTGATTGATAAGTTGGTTAGTTGGTTGGTTGGTTGGTTGATTGGTTGGTTGGTTAAACACGTTGGATAGGGTCAATTGAAACACGGAAAAAGAAACAAAGAAGATCTTGGACCCTATATTAAACACATGAGACGGAAACATGATTGATTGATCATGATCATGATTGATTGATTAGTTGATTGATTGATTAATTGATTAGTTGGTTGGTTGGTTGGTTAAACACGTTGGATAGGGTCAATTGAAACACGGAAAAAGAAACAAAGAAGATCTTGGACCCTATATTAAACACATGAGACGGAAACATGATTGATTGATCATGATCATGATTGATTGATTGGTTGATTGATTGATTGATTAATTGGTTAGTTGGTTGGTTGGTTGGTTGGTTGGTTGGTTGGTTAAACACGTTGGATAGGGTCAATTGAAACACGGAAAAAGAAACAAAGAAGATCTTGGACCCTATATTAAACACATGAGACGGAAACATGATTGATTGATCATGATTGATTGATTGATTGATTGATTGATTGATTGATTGATTAGCTGGTTGGTTGGTTGGTTGGTTGGTTGGTTGGTTAAACACATTGGATAGGGTCAATTGAAACACGGAAAAAGACACAAAGAAGATCTTGGACCCTATATTAAACACATGAGACGGAAACATGATTGGTTGATCATGATCATGATTGATTGATTGATTGATTGGTTGATTGGTTGGTTGGTTGGTTGAACTTTATAAGAAACACATGAGACGGAAACATGATTGATTGATTGATCATGATCATTATTGGTTGATTGATCATGATCATGATTGATTGATTGATTGATTGATTGATTGGTTGGTTGGTTGGTTGGTTGGTTGGTATGTTGGTTGGTTGGTTGAAATTCAAACACACATAAAACTGTTTAAATAGTGCCAAAACCACATAATTTGATGACCTTGACCTTTGACCTTGTAACCTTCGTCAAGGTCATTGCTCCACAAGGTCATTGCAAAAGACCCTATGGATCAAGGACCTTTTGTTTAAGAGTTTTGCCTAAAAATGGCCTTTTAAAAACCATCGATGGGAGTTATGTCCCTTACATGATGGTAAAATCAATATAGTCATAATGTAAAAAAAGTTGCCCCTTGAAGTACCAAGCATTTTTCACTGCTTAATTTTTTTGTATCTATAACCGTTCAAGAGTTATAGGGAAATCAAAGACATATGAAAATCTAAAATATGACCTTGACCTTTGACCTTGACCTAATTTTCTAAGTTAGGAATCAGGGGACTCAAATAAAAACATTCCAGGGTTATACGGTTAACGGTTTATGAGTTAAAAAAACATACCGACAAATTTATTCCGAAAAGATAGATAACTCCTATAAAATTTCTTCGAATCGCTTCGATCCAAATACGCCAAAAAATTACTGAGGATGTAACGAACAATTTTGTAAAATAAATTTGTCATAATCTTTAACGGTTGCGAAGGAGATGCCATAACAAGGAAAACAGTGTTTGGGGAGATAACTCCTACAAAGAAAAGTTTTCGTTTACGCAGGGTAAATTTCAAAAGCGCATAAACTGTTCGATATCATATACAAAATATCTAAGCGACATATTGCGAAACAAATGTTTTTCGCAAGAACAAAATTAGGCGGAAGAAAAAAAAAATAATCAGAAGAAAAACAATAGGTCTTTCCACAGAAAAGTGGAAAGACCTAATAAATGATAGTACAAACGACATAGATTGAAAATATCAAAATAACATAGAAAACTAAAGACTAAGCAACATGAAGCCCACCAAAACTGATAACATTCATTTAAATAATGTGTTGAATATACATTTTGAATTACTTAAAAAAAAATACAAAGACAAGAACATATTTGTCGCAGACAAATCTTAAATCCTAACAAATCTGGAATTGTTTAAAGGAATTTTTCATAGTTCATAGTAGTTTAGTGGTAAATCATCAATAAAGAATACACTCTGTATGCTATCTGTGAAAAAAACTGTGGCAAATGCATATGGTCAATCTGTTTTATAAGACAACCAGCATAGTTAGCCTTATTTTTCTTATTATTTATGTCAAAGTCACATCCATAAAAAAAATATTTTAATTTTACGTACCCCAAAACCATGATGAACCATTAATACGATAAATACGCAATAAAATTGTCCATCAGTCATATACTTCAACAATTTGCGATGGTCACTTTCTTCTGTGCGTTTAACTATAAATCCTATTTCTTCAAAGAAATCTTCTAAATGAATAACGTCATGATCTGAAATTATAAATGGACTTTTTTTTATCCTATGATTTAGACTCAAAAGTATTCTCAAAACCTTGTAGGAACAGATAGTGATAGGAATGAATGATTTTCACTATTAAATTAAACATGCAACTTAAAGTTTGTAAAAAGCTATACTTATATAAACTTATGAGTTACATGTAAATGACGTACAACAGTCAAGTTGGTATGCAATTATATATTTTCTCTAGAAGAACAAACAACAAGAAGTTGATATAGCCAAAACAACGAACAAGCGAATACGTTGCAATGCCAACAATTATATATGTTGCAGTCTCCATTGAATTCATGTCGGATTAATTCAATTTTCTACAATTGAAAATCACAATATGATATCTAAATAGGTTACATGTTGAACATTAAAAAACTCATATAGCTTCTAGTACATTAACATTAGGATGATCAAATGTGTAATAGCGGATTTTACCATATACGATGTCAACACAGATATCAATGGATAACAAACGTCGAACACTAATTGCAAATGCCATAAAAAAAAGATCACGACAAAATGATAAAAAGCAGTATGAAAACATCGAACAGAAAAGTATTCATTATTACCGTCTCTGGAGTGAAAACATCTTCTCCTATCATTGAGAAGAATTAATGCGAGTCCCTTTTGTTCCGCTGTTTTTGTGTAAAAATTTCTAGCTATAACATAAAAATAAAAATCAGTACACATTTTAAAATTTTGGGATGCATTATGTTTTGATACTCCCTACCCCCCACCCCACCCCCACAGAAAAAAAAAACAAATCAAGCAAAACCTAATGAAAGATTTTGAAATATTAATCAATAAAATATATTACACATTTTAAATCTAAATGAAAACTGATAGACGATCAAGTGCATATGGTGGCTTTAATCTTGATATCGCTCTCTGAAACTCAAACCTTTACGCAACATATTCTTGGTCTGTATTGTGTTTCATCTTTTGATTTCGTCATTTGATTAAGGACTTTCCGTTTTGAATTTTCCTCGGAGTTAAGTATTTTTTTTAGTTTTTAGTCTGTATGGTACATGATGTGAAATTTAAAGTGAAAAGTGTATGTTAACAAAGTCATAGCACCTAACAATATAGCTTTCCTACCATATTCACGTTTTATTTCCAAAAGTCGACTATTGACATCGCTTTTCTCACTTGGATGGTATGGTTTATCCAATGAGCCTTCTCCAGATTGTATTTCAATGTCTTCCCTGAGTGTCTTTGTCCTATTATGATGTACGTCAGAGTCTACAGCCACTTAATAAAACAGAATTATATAAACGGTTTTGCCACTGAATCAAATCAAAGGCATTATATAAATATAAAAGCTTTTGCCTAATCTTCAGAAGCATCATATATCACTCTTGATAATAGATGTGCGTGCTATTCAAGCTATTGCTGTCTGTGAAAGTACCAGGAGTACCGATTTGTTCCTATTTGTTTTGAACAGAATACAGCAGTTAGTCTCGTTACATGAACCAAAAACCGCCATCACATTATACCGTCATTTTAATATTTTTTAAATAATTATGTTTTATCGAAGTACGAGTAGTCTTAATCACCAAATAAAACATAGGTCACCGTGTTTTTTCCAAGACATTTGAGGCTGAAAATGGGGACAATTGCAATATAGCAAAATTGATGAGCAAATTGATAAACATTTTGGTACAAATATCCTTCTTCATAAGCTGATAAGATTTGATTCACTCTAAAGCTGTTATGACTGATAATAAGGGGGAAGTATATCCCATCTTCAATGACTTGTTTACTTTTTCCACATTTAAATGACTTTTATACATATCATAATTTGACTTTTATTCTTAAAATCAATTTTTTATTCGAAAAATTGATAACATTAATTTTTAAGTATTTCATAATAATTGAGGTGGCAAAATGATTCAATTTATATCTAAAACTAGAGGCTCTAAAGAGCCTGTGTCGCTCACCTGCATTTACTGATGCTTTGGACATCATGTAAAATAAGGTTAAAATCATAATGTATAGTATAAGATATCATTAGATACTATAATAATATCTTAGATATTACCAAAAAACTGCAAAATTTCCATTAAATTTCTAACTCAGGGGCAGCAACCTAACAACTGGTTGTCGGATTTGTCTAGAAATTTCAGGGCAGATATATCTAAATCTGATAAATATTTTTGTCACCAGTCAGATTTGCTCTAAATGCTTCAGTTTCAGAGATATAAGCCAAAATCTACATTTTGCCCCATGTTCTATTTTTAGCCATGGCGGCCATCTTGGTTGGTTGGCCGGGTCACACCACACATTTTTAAACTAAATAATTCAATGAAGATTGTGGCCAAGTTTGGTCAAATTTGCCTTAGTAGTTTCAGAGGAGAAGATTTTTGTAAAAGATTACAAAAATTTACGAAAAACTGTTAAAAATTTACTATAGAGGGCAATAACTCCTTAAGGGTCAATTGACCATTTTGATCATTTGTCTTATTTGTAGATCTTACTTTGCTCAACATTATTGCTGTTCACAGTTTACCTCTATCTATAATATTCAAGATAATAACCAAAAACGGCAAAATTTCCTTAAAATTACAAATTTAGGGGCAGCAACCCAACAACGGATTCTCCGATTCATCTGAAAATTTCAGATCAGATAGATCTTCACCTAAATAACAATTTTACCGCTGTCAAATTTGCTCTAAATGCTTTGGTTTCAGAGATATAAGCCAAAATCTACATTTTGCCCCATGTTCTATTTTTAGCCATGGCGGCCATCTTGGTTGGTTGGCCGGGTCACACCACACATTTTAAAACTAGATAATTCAATGAAGATTGTGGCCAAGTTTGGTTTAATTTGCCTTAGTAGTTTCAGAGGAGAAGATTTTTGCTAAAGTTAACGACGGACGACGGACGACAGACGGCAAGTGTTGAGAAAAGCTCACTTGGACCTTGGGCCAGGTGAGCTAAAACGGGACACGTTACTACACATGCTTACAACATAACTTCGGTTTTTGTTTTTATGTCTTACTACCAAAAATGTCAATATATACTGCCTAAATTGCAATTTTAAAGTCACATCAAGCATTTAAGGAGGTATGGGTGTCTTTCGCCACTTGTTTTGTAAAAAACAGAGAACTAAAGTCTAGATTTTCAATCGAGTTAGCAAAATTGGATGCAGTTATGTGAAAAAGTAATGTGAATTTTCATTTAAAGGAACAAAGGAGTATGTTCGATAAAGCCCTAAAATGGCCCCTCTTTTAGCTTTAATTTCAAACTAAGATTTAGTGACCAATAGCACAATGGATCATAGCTAATGCATTGAAAACATAGAGCACATACGTCGACCAAAAATCTCGAAACTTAATGTCTAAACAGACATTTTACATGTCTAGTTTGAATATTTCGGTTGTCGACGTCTGCGCTCTTTGTTTCTGGTCCTAAATTTGACTGAAATCAAGCCGATGTTTCAAATTTTGCCAAATCTCTTATTTTGACCTATTTTTTATGTAAAAATCTACGCTTTAGAATACAATTTTGACAGTAATAGTTGTATTTAACTTTCTCCCATGTCTTTAAGTCAAGCTAAAACTTTTTTATCTTGTAACATTTAACATTATTATCGGGGCAAAACATGGCCCTTATCAAACCTACTCCTTTATAAGGATATATTAATAAATAGAAGTATATAAGATTATTTTTGCTTGATTTTTTATGTTTTTTTATTGACATTTTAAGGGGAGGTAACTCTGAAATAGTGTATTTTGTCCATCTGATGAGTTAAGCCTTTTTTAACGGATTTTTATAGTTCGTTCTTTTGTACTGTTATACCACTGTCCCAGGTTAGGGGAGGGTAAGGATCCGGTTAACATGTTTAACCCCGCCACATTATTTATGTATGTGCCTGTCCCAAGTCAGGAGCCTGTAATTTAGTGGTTGTCGTCTGTTTATGTGCTACATATTTGTTTTTCGTTCATTGTTTTTATATAAATAAGGCCGTTAGTTTTCTCGTTTGAATTGTTTTACATTGTCTTGTCAGGGCCTTTTATAGCTGATTATTGCGTATGGGCTTTGCTCATTGTTGAAGGTCGTACGGTGACCTATAGTTAATGTCTGTGTCCTTTTGGTCTTTTTGGATAGTTGTCTCATTGGCAATCATACCACATCTTCTTTTTTATGATTTTCTGAAGGATCTACATAGAATTTTGTTATTTTCTATGTTAGCTGGAAAAAACACACGGTGACTCTGTCTTTTCTTTTTATATTCTCAAAGAATTTTTAAAAGCTATCTTTTCTTATAATTTTTTACAATTCTATTATTTGATTTAGCTTCTTATCACATAAAGGTGGTTTTTCCTGTATAATCCATACCAAATGTGACATTTGATTTTTACTTAATCTGAAGTTTCAAGACTTTGACCCACATTGATATTAAAGTCGCTTATTATTTAAATGCGCCGTAACATCATTTAAATGTGCTATCAGAAATTGGATACAAATTAAGATTTGATCAGGAATGAATTATTATAAAAAATATAACTCGGTTGCATTATGTTAACACAAAAAAGTCAGTCTTCTTTAGATTGCTTATTATACGATATTTTGTTGACTTCATTGTTTAAGACCCCCCACACAAGCTTCACGACAAGGACCAGCAAGACCAAAAATTATATTTATTTCTTATGATGTTATAAATAAAAATGTAAGACATAAAAGCGTTTATATTAAAGCTTAGACGTTGACGTGTATAAGAAACATAAGTTGAAGCATCATTCATACTAAATACCGTTCAAGCGTTTTGTTTTTATTACGGAAAGTTTCACGTAAGACGTTTTTAGGGATGACGAACGCTTTTACGTCGCGTCATTAGTTATCTCCCTTGAAACTGAATCGGATGCCTTTAACAGCGTACTGAACATTGATCTCTTATAGAAAAGAGGTACAACTAATAAACAACTTATTTATAAAACAACCAAAAACAAAACCGGATGAAATATAATTACCCCCCCCCCCCCAAAAAAAAAAAAAAAACAAATCGAGTTTTTGCATGAATTGTGTGGCCTAAATCATTCAGTTAGACTTGATGTGTTAATAACGTTAGTGTTCCTGCTATGCATTTATCATTGATTAAGTCAATCAACATTAACATACTTACTTCATAAAAAAAGAATGGCCAACGTGGATACAAGTATCTTGTCTTATGGAGGGATAAATCCTATTTGTAAAGGAGACTCTGATTTCAAAAAGTTTTTTTTCTGAAACTGATATTATCAAGATGCTTGATTTCTTGATTGACAACATATTTGTTACGTTCGGAGGACATGTTTTTCAACAGACTGTCGGCATTCCAATGGGAACAAACTGTCACCCTCTACTTGCCGACTTGGTTCTTTATTATTATGAGGCTTACTTCATGCAGGAACTTCTTAGGAAGAAAAATAAGAAGTTAGCAATATCCTTTAACTCTACTTTCGGCAATAAAGATGATGTTCTTTCACTAGCTAATTAAAAATTTGATGACTATTTGAAACGCATCTATCCAATCGAGCTAGAGATACAAGAGGGACGAAAGATACCAAAGGGACAGTCAAACTCATAAATCTAAAACAAACTGACAACGCCATGGCTAAAAATGAAAAAGACAAACAAACAACAGCACACACGACACCACATAGAAAACTAAAGAATAAAGATAAAGAATACTACAGATACATTTAAGTCTGCCTCATATCTTGACTTACATCTAGAAATTGACAATGAGGGCCGGTTGAAAACAAAACTTTACGACAAAAGAGAGGATTTCAGCTTTCCAGTTGTGAAATTTCCTTTTCTAAGTAGCAACATCCCAGCAGCACCTGCATACGGGGTATATGTCTCCCAATTGATACGATATTCCCGTGCTTGCATTTCCTATCATGATTTTCTTGATGGAGGGTTGCTGCTCACATGGAAGCTATTAAACCAAGAGTTTCAAATGGTGAGTTGAAATCATCCCTTCGTAAATTTTACGGACGCCATCACGAGTTGGTTGATCGTTAATTTCACAAATGATATTGAATATGTTTCTTACGTCGTAACTACAATCCCCTTTCCTATCATGAACATGACCTACCGAATTATACTATTTACCGGATTTGTTTTCACATAAACAACGTGACGGGTGCCAAATGATCTGCTTACCCTTCCGGAGCACCTGAGATCACCCCTAGTTTTTGGTGGGGTTCGTGTTGTTTATTCTTTAGTTTTCTATGTTTTGTCACGTGTACTATTGTTTGTCTGTTTGTCTTTTTCACTCATTTTTAGCCATGGCGTTGTCAGTTGATTTTAGATTTATGAGTTTGACTGTCCCTTTGGTATCTTTCGTCCCTCTTTTTAATACTAAAAATGATACTTAATCATGTTACTGGCGCTTAGAAGTATAGCTGAACTTACTTTTATCTGATCTTAGACTGGAAATGTTGCTCTTTGTTTCCTTTTCTGCTATTCTTGTGCTTTCATCTGCACAAATCGTATCGGCGGCTAGAGTGATTAGTTTCACTAGATCTCCTTGTTGACATAAAATGCAAAATACGAAAAAATACATTTTTTTCTTTAAATGTCTTGTACCAAGTCAGGAAAATGTCAGTTGTTATCTAACAGTTCATTTCTAAGTATGTTGCGTTGTCATTTGTTTTTTCTTGTATTTCAATGTTTCAGTTGTTTCGTGGGTTTCCTCTTTTAGTTGATGTGTTTCCCTCGGTTTAAGTTTGTAACCCGTATTAGTTTTCTCTCAATCAATTTATGAATTTTGAACAACAGTAAACTACTCTTGCCTTTATGTACTATAACATGTATAAGCAATATGTAAATATATATATAGATTGAAAACTGTACGATGCATGACAAGCAGAATGTTTGATTAGAAGCTAACGGATGATTGTAAAAAGAAAAACAAAACATAAAATTGGAATGTTATGTCAATCTTAATACATCCCGTCTTTTTGTTTAAATTTGCCATATGATCAGGGACTTTCCGTTTTGAATTGTAAATGAAGTATTTTTGTGATTTTACTTTTTATGAAATAGAAGCATATCTCGAAACGTACTTACACGTTTTATATTCACAAGAGTTGTGAAATGAATGTCTACTGGTCAATATTAAAATATTGAAATATAATTAATGTAACGTATCATGTCCATGATGTAGTTAGTCCTAAGCGTTTAATTAATCTTTCTTACTAAAAAAAAGAACTGTAACCCTTGCACAAAAATATTGCACACACAACCGACATATAAAAGGTTATTTGTATAATTCAGTGCACGAAACAACGCCTCTCCGTGAAATCCTTGATGTGGCAAATACATGTATTACATTACAATCGGAAAACATTTTCCAGAATTAATGATTTTGATTTTTAACAGTCAAATATGAGTACTGAACACTGATATGCTTCCAAAAAAGATTTGTTTCGTGCAAACTTATTTTCATTATTGATACAATCAGTACAATAGTGTTCGAAATTCAAAATATATTATTGAAGGTTAAGTGTTTCAAAATGGCAAAACAATATCTGTTTAAAGTCTTCCTATTTGTTGGACAGTATTAGTCTTTTGACCTTTAAACCCCGAAATTATTTGTTTTTAGTTTTTTGCAATGAATATTTCTTGTTTATCATCATTTGTAAAAATAATATATCCGTTATAATGGTCGATAAAACTAATTACATATATTTCATAACCAGATATGTAAAATAACAAACAGCCTTAAAGTAATGTCACTTACCCTCTGATACTGATTTTTCTAACTGGTTTTCTTTTATTTGAAATAGATGTCGTCGGATTTGACATAACTGTCTGTCTAGTTGTATAATAATTTCATCTTTTTCGAAACAATTTCTACAATTGTACGGATGTATCGTAGAACCTAAACCTAAAACGGAGATATAAACTCAATTTAATATTTTTATATAGAAAACAGGAAACTTGAAATATTTACAACTCATTAGTCGAAATCAAACAAGAACGCCATGGAAAAAACCAAAACGACAAACGACAATCAACAGTAAACAAAACGCAGCCCAGAAAGCTTTAGACTGATACGGAAATTAATAACCTTGTGTGATAACAAAGAAATAAAACTTTAATTTGATTTCTTTTTTAATTCCGTTATTTATATATATTCCATCAAAACGGCTCTGATGAAGTTTTTTGTTTTATATATAAAGACAACAGTTGTATACCGCTGTTCAAAATTTATAAATCGATAGAGAAAAAACCATTCCGGATTACAAACTAAAACTGAAGAAAACGTATCAAATATAAGAGAAATACGACACATTAGAGACACAACACAGAAACGAACTTTAATGTATATGACAGAGTAGCAAAAACCTTAACTGATTTTTTTTTTAATTCGAACACTTCTAAAGAAACTTAGATTAAGACATATTTGTCTTATATACTTATTTCAAAACAGTTTTTAAATTCCATAAAAAGGTAGTTTGCAGTATTTCGAAAGCTCTATTGTGGGAATTGATAGATAATAGCTAATAATTTAGAACTTCGTTATCAGCTTCGATATGATCATAGCGTATTTTTTCCTTTTCACAGAATATTTGTATTTTGATAAAATCGTTATATCACTTGTTGACCAATCAATTTATTTTATTTATGTAGAAATAAGTGGTTCATTTACGTAAAAATAAGAATTACCAATAAATATAACCGTATTCATAATTGTTACTTTCAAGTTATCGTATCAATATTTGATTCTGACAAATGTTGATTCAAAGGCTAGAATTGTCATCGATTGTGTGTCATGATTAAATATTCATCATATGTTTCCCCTAGTCATAAGTAGGCAATTACAAATATTCCCGTTAACAGTTTTTACGAAATCAACATATTACTCAACCATCTTTAAAAAAACCTCTATGTGATATTATGGTAAATCTTAAATTTCTTTGTTTAAAACACAATCAGACACAGTACCACTGAGATAAAGTTTGGATTTTTTGTTATTCTGTACCAATATTTGCCTTCCATTATTTTGTTAAATTAAGTGTTTGATATTTATTTATACCTTGTAATTTGGATTTTTCTGTAATCTGTTGGTTCTCTTGCACCTTTGCCTCAATTGCTGCTATCTGTTGGTTCTCTTGCACCTTTGCCTCAATTGCTGCTACCTGTTTAAATTTCTCTTCAAGTGACTGATATGTTGGTGTCCTAAGATATTCGGATTTTCCTTCAATTTTTCAAGGAAGAAAATTAATTCAAAGGTCAAACCACCTTTTGGTCCTACATTTTTCTTTCAATGAACATATATCCGCTTTTTATATTGAAAATAGATTTCAAAATACATTCAATGTATATTTGAGAACAATAATGAGTTTCTCTTCGCACCATATGTGTTGTATTAATTCGATGCACAATTAACACAAAATAGTATAATAGTATACTATAAACTAAATATTATATCCAAAAGCGTTCTAAAAATATTCAATAAAAGCAAAAAGAAGTCTAAAAATTGTCAATATTCAGATAGAGGTAGCTAGTGTATCAAATATGTTAGCACTTGTATTGGTCATATGTAAATGATGTATCCGATTGAACTTAAGTTTGAATAAAACAGATTCATTTACGTATACATCATAGAATACCGTAAGTTACACATACACAAAATCAATAGTAATTTTCAGTTTAAAACACAGAAACATGATCTTTCTTCATTCACATAAAATGCCATTACTTCAGCAGTAATGGTTTAAATAAGTCATACCCTGGTATAAGGAGGGACGTTATACCATTAAACCGTAAATTTAAGGCGTTTTTATATTCTAAGTAATATTATTTTTAAGTCTATCTTAATGTATGCAACTATTGTGTTAATTGGAGTCTACAAGAATAACTATTCCGAAAGCTTTTGCTTCTTCTTGCTGAATCCTCAAATTAGATTTACATGTAACATTGAAGACTGTCAACACAATAAATGATGATAAAACACTGATAAGGTTAAGTTTTATGTCTAGTATCTTATGTTTGCTAATGTTGATTTTCACTCATTGTCCGATATTCTGAATCAATTAACAATGAAGAAAGTGTGATTGAACATTTTAACTGCTAAACCTAACTTTTCTGTTCATATTCTTATTTTGTTTTGTTCAAAACGCCACTTTTTAGAAAAAAATCTGATATTTCCTCATCATTTTTTAAAGTAAAAAAACAGGCGGGTACTAAAAGGATATCTTAGCGCCTGCAGCTCCAGCATACGGAGTATATATCTCCAAATGTTTACGTCATTCCCAGGCTTGTCTTTTTATCATGATTTCCTTGATCGGTGACACTATAATGGAATGTGATACGACTGTCATACAAATGAGAGGTTTAGCTAGCTATAAAACCAGGTTCAATCCACCATTTTTACATTTTAAAATGCCTGTACCAAGTCAGAAATATGACAGTTCTTGTCCATTCGTTTTTGATGCGTTTTGTTATTTGATTTTGCCATGTGATTATGGACTTTCCGAATTGATTTTCCTCTGAGTTAAGTATTTGTGTGATTTTACTATTGATACAGGGTTGCTGCTGACAAGAAAGCTATTAAACCAAGATTTCTAAATGGTGAAGTTAAAATCATACATTCGAAAAATTAACGGATTCCTTATGTCGTAACTACAACCATGATTTTGAATGTTCATCTGAGATCGTTTCCCCCTCTTTTTTCAGAAGATTAGCATTTTGAAATGTGATGCCCTTCTTCACAAGCGTGCATTTGAGCTTCAATGATTCGCCGTTCTAGGTGTGAACAACATCTCGTATGAACGAAAAAAAGAATTACGGGTTTGATACACAAATATAAAAAGATTAATTACTTGTGAAGGAAGATGGTGTCGAAATACCTCGATCGCAGTGTTTAATTCTATTTTTTGTGTTTGTTCTTAGATAAATTTCGACAAATGAATTTTTTTGGTAACAAAGAAATACTGAATTAATTTTAATTGAATAATTTCATAAATAAGTATGGCCACCCACAAACGAATGTTGAAACTAAACATGTACCATTTTAAATTAGCATCAGTTACCTTGAACATTTATAATTGCATTAAACATCATTAATTGCACTTAAATAATTTGGTCCGTCGAAAGTGATTTTTATTTATCCATTGGCAATGCCCTTATCAAATTTTTAATTTAACACTTAAATACTTTAGCTAATTGAACAAAAAAAAAAAACTGAATCAAAATAGGGTCAATTTTGTTTTATTAGAATGAAGAGAGACCGGATGAACCAGATATTCAATGTGCTTTATATCTTTTACCTTGGCAAGACTTATCATTTATTTATAACCCCACTTTAAAATGACAAGAATACCTGTAAAGCGGACAAACAGTATTTTCTTTAAATTTATTTGATTTAATACAATACTCATTTCGTTTGAAAAATAGTATATGAATTTCGTATACAGAACATCCAGAAGTGGAAATGTCATAAAACCTTGTTAAATACGAAAGACCCAATGGGACGTACCTAACCACATACAAGGTAACACATGAAACTTCTTTTTGTAAATTCATAAATACTACATTCTAATTTTGTAACTGTTAGATAGGAGTGGGTTTTTTTTCAATTCCCTTTAAACCAAGGCCTTATTAGAAAAGAAAGAAAGGATAACAAATTGACTCTATAACCAAGCAACTCCCATCCCTACAACAAACAAGAGATGAATGATTAGTCACATCTGATAGTCCAATCAAACGATGTTTGAACCTTAAACTAATTGCAAAAGAAAACGTTTTAGTTCTAATCTATAGCATTAAGCCTCACATATATACAGAAAAGGCTCCATAAAATCTTATTTGAGGAAAACTCAAGTTTTTCATTTTTAATTTCTAATCGAAATTAAAAATTTGAAAGGGACATAACTCCATAAAAAGCATTCTTCTATGTGATCAGTTTTGGTTGATTGTCGTATAATTCATGAAAAATAGGATACTTTGAGGGTGTTATAAGTTCGTATTGACTATATATTATAACATTTTCTGCTCATGAAATATACAAAACTGAAGTGTTATGTGTATCTTTATTTTGTTTGCATATTTCTCATTAAAGAACTTTCAAATGTATGGCTTTTTGACCATTTTGAAATAATAATGTGCATATTTGGTATGGTTTATATCTGTAAATTATATTTGTTCAGCATCTACCTTGTTTAAAAAACTGTAAACAAAAACAAGAAGAATATATACTTCATTTGTGTTATTTAATTTGAGATTCTTTACCTTGACCTGCTGAAAAATGTAATAAATGATCAACTGTCGAATTATGAAATCTAGGTTGTAGCTTGATAAAAGATATGAACACACCTTTATATTTGTTTGTTGTACTCTAAAGACGGTTGAAATATCAAGTATCAATACATTATGTTGAATAGAAGCGGTAAAGTTATAATTTTGTACAATTTTTATTGATATTTTTGCATTTTTTGAAGAGTTATCTTCCATATCAATGCAAATCTCCAAACAACATTTTTAAATCAGGATTTTGTAGTTTTCCTCAAGTTAGATGTGATGGGCCTTTTTTTCTGTTTATATTTGGGGTATAACGCTAAAAAGTTAAAATTAAAAATCCGCTTTTGCAATTACTTCAAGGTTAGTGTCAAACTTATGCTAGATTGACTGGACTTTGATATGGATATTAAAAAAAGTTGGACTCAAGACAACAAATATATACACATGATGTACATTAAGCAGAATACTTTTTAATTAAAAAGTTAAAAGTTACCGACCATGTCCGTTGATACACTCAGAAATGAAGCCATGCATGAACCTGCATAATGTAATTGATAACATTTTGATTAATTATATTTTTTTTGAGACCGACAGGAAAAAGCTTGAATACCTGGACGTTTCACCTCATAATACATCTGGAAATAATCCTTTGAGCAATGTTGGTGATTAAAGTAGGGAAGACTAAATTTATTTAAATAGGTTGATGACATACAAGAAATTATGATAACTTAGAGTCTCGAAAACAATTCAACACGGAACACCTAATTATGACTTTAAACTTTGAGATACTCAATAAAAGTAATCGTCCTTAACTAATTTCCGTATATATTAACGTGTTTCATGAACTGAATCTACGACATACCATAGTTAATAAATAAAAACTAAATATCAAATCGGCCGACTTTGCCGGCTTTAAACCCCTTTATCAAACATTTTTTCGTATCAAGTAAGTTAAAAAAATTTTTTAGGTGGCACAACCAGATCTGATAGAGCTCTATTTTTGTAATCCGTGAAACTGTTATGCATTTCTCATTACCTTGTCGGATAAAAAACCGTACAGTATTTTTGACACTTGATTACGACTAGGTCAGCCACTGATTGTGTTTGTACTTTGTGAATTACAGATATCACATGGTTTGTTAAACCGCGAAGCCGTAAAGATGGATATAGAGAATTGATATTCTCAATTTAAAATCGATGGTGATTTCTTATTCAAGAAAGTAAAACGTTGGTTTTGATTAGTTTGTACTTTTACTTTATACATAGGGAAGAGAATATCAGTTGTTCGTCTTTTTATGATGTTTCTCGAGGATTTCAAACTAAACCATACGCCATTTATTCAGATAATTATATTTATATATCTTCTGTTATTTTTGTTATTTGTGAGTTCGTGAATTAATACACTTTTTCTGTTTTCCCTTAATATCGCTGTAAGTAAGTAGATAAACATGTATTTTCCCTAACCGTTTAAACGAGCAATAACAAAACAACATATTATTTATCAAAGATTAAGCATGTTGATATTGATATCGTCGTCAATGTGAAACCTTCGTTAATAAAAAAGTAAAATCACAAAAATACTGAACTTAGAGACAGTACCAGTGAGGTACACATTGTGTTCCGACATGTCCATTTATACCTGCCATACGTTGGTTAAATTTAGTTTTTGTTTTTATACATACCTTGTAATTTGTCTAATTCTATACTCTTTTCGTGTTCTCGAGTTTTTTCTTCGTACGATTTTATCTGTTTGTCTTTCTCTGCACATGCCTGACATAATGGTCTTGTGACAGCTTCAGATTTTTCATAACATATTCAAGTTAGAAAATTAATTCAAAGGATAAATCAGACACTGCTAAACAGCTTTTTAGTCATACAATTTTCATTTGATGAAATTATATCCGTTTGTTCTATGAAAAATAGATTTCAATAGACAGTCAATATATATTTTGGATCAACACTGAGTTTTCCTAGAACTGTCTTAATTGTATTCATTTGATGCGTACGTTATTCATAAGCATCTTGGACACGTTAAAGAACAAAGATAATAATTCGCTAAAATGGACCATTGCTTTGTTTTAGATAGAAGAGGCTTGTTTATTGAAGAAATTGGTTATTTTATGATTTTATGTATCCAATGGAACTTTTAAATTATGATTCATAGAACAGCTTGCATATGCGAAATCAAAAGCAATAATCAGTTAAGACGAAAGAAAAGCTATGTTTTTTCATTTACATGGAATGTCAATTAAGTGACTGTTTACCATTCCACAGAATTTCATCCCCGGACTTAGATGGAAAGTTATGCCGTTAACTTGTAAGTTTGGTGTGCGTCTTCTATGTCTTTCTTTTTAATTGTTCCCTTTTCCATAGTGATAAGTTTCATTAGACTGATTATTGCCGGGTATATCGATATAGTATTGATGTCAACTATACATGAAATTCCTGCTATTAATGACACTCATTATCTCATATAATCTATAACAAACATTTAATACTAGTAATTGATGAATTGTCTTCGATTTTAGTTTGTAAACCGAGTTTGTTTTCTCTCAATCGATTTATAACTTTTGAACAGCCTTAATACTCATTCAAAAATATTCCAAAATCGGTTCCCTTCAATTGAAAAATCGTACAATACAGTAATAGATTACCAAATGGCAGTTCACGTTATGTCTAGTAGTTTGCTAAATGTCAGTTCGCGTTGTGATATAGTTTGCCAAATGGCAGTTCAACGTTGTGTCTAGTAGTTTGCTAAATGGCAGTTCACGTTGTGTATTAGTTTGTCAAATGACAGTTCAACGTTGTGTCTAGTAGTTTGCTAAATGGCAGTTCACGTTGTGTCTAGTAGTTTGCTAAATGGCAGTTCAACGTTGTGTCTAGTAGTTTGCTAAATGGCAGTTCAACGTTGTGTCTAGTAGTTTGCTAAATGGCAGTTCAATGTTGTGTCTAGTAGTTTGCTAAATGGCAGTTCAACGTTGTGTCTAGTAGTTTTCTAAATGGCAGTTCAACGTTGTGTTATAGTTTGCCAAATGGTAGTTCAACGTTGTGTAATAGTTTGTCAAATGGCAGTTCACATTGTGTAATAGTTTGCCCACTGGCAGTTCACATTGTGTAATAGTTTGCCAAATGGCAGTTATAGACCCATGTTTCTCGAAAAGCCTTTGACCATTACATTACAAGGATTGACGTCATTATACACCAATCACTAATAAGGTCGTCGTAAATTTAAAAAAAAACTTCTTCACAATTTTACACTATCACTGAGTATCGCTTTAAAACAATTATGCATGTAAACGTGTTTTTTATGTGCTATTATAAATGATAGATTTATATCAAAACAGCATTTACTAATAATCAAATCACGAAGATTTATAATCAGATATCATGAATCCGTTTTAGGAAAAAAACTGACAACACATAATCCAATTAACATGATAAATCATTGTCAGTTCAAGTAATTTGATATACAAACTAATTCTAGAAATTTGAAATGTTGTAAATAAATTTACCTTGGTGCGAGCTAGTTTCGTGTTCTGGATAAGATTCAATCTTTGCCATCGCTGAAGATGAATGCTCTTTAGAAAGTTTTTTATCATTGTTGTCGTCATTCCATTCTTTTGAAAACAGGCAATTTACTACTGCAATCTGATCTATGAAAAACAATTTGACAAGTTAGACAAAATATAAGAGACTATAAACTATCCTTATAAATAAAGGCAACAGTAGTATACCGCTGTTCAAAACTCATAAATCTATGGACAAAAAACAAAATCGGGGTAACAAACTAAAACTGAGGGAAACGCATTAAATATTAGAGGAGAACAACGACACAACATTAAAATGTAACACACACAGCAACAGACTAAGCATTATACAAAATCCGATGAGAATATCCAATATAACATCAAAACCAAATACATGAATTTGGGATAGAAAAGTACCGTGACACGTCTTATAGTAATGTGAATTCACATTTATGTCTCAAGTTTAAGTGAAACTACCTATTCATACGTGAAAAAAGTTCAAAATGTCAATCAAATTTCGACACCTCATTTAAAGTCTCTTCAAACCCCATTTCAAATTATTTCTGATTTCTATCTCATAAACAGATGTTGAATAAAGTTGTCGGAAACCAGCATTACCGGCAATACATAAGTTTCAATATAAAAGCTTTCAGTGCCTATGAATTCTTAAAACAGCGAGTAGAATTTGGTAGAATGAAATTTGAGAGTCGTTGAGTTGGAGCAGCATGTTTGAATGTGTTTTTTTTTTATTGAAATGTCCTCCCATGATAAGATTGAATGCTTTAAAAAGACAATCGTTATCGCCCTTTATTTTATTAATCAGTAACCGTATTTTCGAACAAGGTTTTATTTATGCAAGCTTGTTCTTTTTAACGAAAACATTATACTCACTTTTAAACAAAAAATATTATTCGATTCAGAAGAGTATTATTCTGAGACGCTCTTAGGACATGAGATCTAAAATTATTAGCCGGAGTATTGGTCTTCACAATGCTTTATCGCAATCAAAACGTCATGGTCATAAAGAATAGTCATCAATGATAGTAAACATCGCTTAAATGTCTTGTCACTACGATGTTTAAGATATCCCCGAGATTTATACATTTCATCCTATTCCAGGTACTTCTAGTTTTATAAGCTTTTTAGATACCGGATTCTTACCTTTTGTCAAAGGACTATCAAAACTCATGTCAATAGTAATAGTATCTTCGATCTCTGCATCAATTTTTCCCGCTATATGTACATTTTTCACTAATGTAAGCAATGCTGATTTTAACGTCTCTACACTTTTAAAAATTCCTGGTGTGGCTTTCAGCTTGAGGATGATGCTGTTTACCTTTTTAACAATAACCTGAAATGCTTGTTTATCAGAAGGATCTGAATTGATGTCGTTGCTAGTTGGGATCGGAATTTCTGACTGAAGATTTTCAATGACATTTTTTTCTTTGTCTTCTGTTAAACACTGTTGATCATATTTACTGGTGATGTATATGTCTCGAGCATCTAAAGTTGACAAATATGTAAAGTAATATAAATTTGTCATGCATAACACATGTTATTCTAATATATTCAAGTTCAAATATTCAAAACTGATCCACACAATTTTGTGAGTTAACTTCATGTTTGAAACAAAGGCTAATATGCTCATTATATTACCGTAACGTTGCTGTTCTCCGTGTTGATTTGATGTCATAATATATATGAATTTATGATTCTAGTCCCTATCCAAACAAATATTATGGAATAAAATCACGAATGCTAGATTCTTATTTGCATACCTGTATGAAATATATCGAAATAGAAAAAAGCAAAAAAACAAAAAAATCATTACAACATTCTGTGGTTTAGATATTCCCAATTAAAGCCTATGCTATTACCTGATGACTCTATCAACTCTTCTTTTTGCTCCTGATTTATTCCTAGAGTAATATTTTGCTTTCCAAGGACACCTAATAGTATCGTGAATCCAGCTAAGAAAAATGAAAAATTTGATTATGAAAAAAATAGTGAAACTGTTCTAGTGTAAGCTACAGGAAGTGCCAAGTTGTGGTCTTGTTTTGCTTAATTTTCTTTATCATTTTGGTGTTAACATTTGTATGTTTTATTTTGCCGTTTGTATTATGTCATGTTTTATATAGTTCAATGGTCGCAATGTATCATATTAGCTGCAAAACTAGGGTTAATCCACCATTTTCCAAGTTAGAAAATATCTGTACTAAGTCACAAATATGACAGTTGTAAATGTGTAAATGTATGAGTGATTACAAAAGTCCGAGGAACACTAAATACTACACTAAGTATACACAATTGTAATCCGACTTTTCTTATAATCGGTTTAATGAAAGTTTCTAACTTGCCAAAAATGTCAAATTTAAGATAATCTACAATGAATCAAACTTTTACTTTTGAATTGTCTCCTTGTTTCATGTGCCTCTTCTTCCATTTTTGTCGACAATTGTGTTTGAGATTGTGCAACCCTTTTGTCAATTCTCATGTCGGTCTCTAAAAAACAAAACAATCATTACATCTACAGGTCAAAAACTATCTATAATACTAAAATTACGAGGTCCAATTTGTCAGCCGTCATCACGTAAAAACGACGAATAAAAAAATTCAACTTTTATATATAACTAATATAGTACAAAGGTGTAGATTAAAAATTACACCACTCCAGGCCCTTTTGTTTTCCACGTTATTAATATTGCCAATAATTAAGAAGTTCCGGGTCGAGTCCGATTACCGATACCAATAGTATATTCACCTTTTACCGATTACCTTATCTGTACGTTCCGCATCTGACAGGCGCACCACCAAACGGTGTATTCAGGATTAATATGCTATATAGTATTACACGGGTCATAATTACTGGGTTGACACTACGTAATTGTCAAATTGTTACCTATTGTAGTATTTTAATCAGTTAGACTTTCTAAGATAACAATACGAATACTAAAAATCTGGACTAAAATAAGGCGTATAGGTACAGTTTTCGATTTGTTAGCGGGCATGACGTAAAACAGCGATTCAAAGAATTCAATATTTATAACTAATATAGGACAATGCTGTTGATTAAAAAATACTCCATTCCAGGACCTTTTGTTTTCCAAATAATTAAATTATCAATAATTGATAAGTTCCAGTTCGACGGGTTCAAACAGAAAGATTTGAGAGCAGAGAAAACTGTGTATCTTATAATCAGCATGACTTTATCAGATGACAATACTAATACTAAAATAAGGCTTGCGCATAGTTATATACTTTAATTCAGTCACGGACCCGCGATATACGGGTGTGTTCTAGTATATAAAATGATTGAATAGATAGTCAACGATTAATCCTATAGGGCGATGGATTATATTATATGATACAGTACACTACAAAATATAGTATATAACAAGTAAAAAAGGATACCACATCACCATAAAATAACTATAAAATGAACAAATATTAGATATTTTGGATAACAGATATCCTTCTTTGGTTATAGCACGATGTAAAATTAATCACGTCAATCTATTCAAATTATTGAAATTTATACAATTTAAGCGAACCTAACAGACGCTGGTACAATTTTAGTCACTTCGATGACTATTCATGCGTTTGTTGAATGGCTGAACAGTCGAAGTGACTACACTTGCAAGCCCGACTTACCCGTAAGTCGTTATTTGATCTCAAAAACCTTACCACCACAATCATAGACCACAAGGAGGGTTGGTCGAAGATCGACAGAGTCGCTCAGGAATGATTGTGGATAAGAAAGTTAAGGACAGTTTCCACAGAGGACACGAATGAAAAACATAGAATGAGTCATTTATGTTCCTGTCATCACTATTTTTCCTACTATCACTTGTTTCTAGCTACTCCGGCTTCCGTAATGGTAATAAAGTTTGAAGATTTAAAAAAAATCATTCCAGTTTAAATCACAGGGCTCATTTCATTTGGGATGGCTGTACAAGTACGCAGCCACGTTCAATTATTTAACCTTAATAAATTAAATTTTACTTATTTTTCTAATCATTATTAAACTGCTATTAGTATTCGTTTGGTAGGCTTAGATATGTAGGTTCTGATGAAATTTCCGTATCGTTGTCATATTTAAAATAGTATACCAACTTGGATCGGTTAGTGCATTTTTTGTTTTTTTAATTGGGGACTACTATATATCCATGCAGTTGTTATAGCATCTAAACTGTCACCACCTTAGAAATTTAGAGCTGTTTCAGTTCACATCGTAAATAACTATTTTTATTCTCGCATATCTTTGTAGTCTTTGCGCCGTGTTTTGAAATTTTAAAATTGTACCAGCGTCTGTAATGTTTGCTTATATTGTATAAATTTCAATAATTTGATAGCGTTTTAATTTGAATAGATTGACGTGATTCATTTTACATCGTGCTATTACCGACAAAGGATATCTGTTACTAGTATCCGAAATATCAAATATTTTGTCATTTTATAGTTATTTTATGGTGATGTTGTACCCTTTTTCAGTTTTTGACTTGTTATATATAAGCAAATTTACAGATCTAACATTGTTGGGTTGATGTTTAGACGAGTTGTATATATAAATATATTCAAACAAGATACTTACGGCCTCATTTATGTACAACAAATTAACGAAACACACGTATGTAACACATCAACAAAATACAAACACTGAATTACAGTCTCCTGATTTGGGATAGGCATATACATACATAATATGGCGTTATTAAACATGTTAGCGGTATCTCATTCATCCGCCTAACAAGGCACAGTGGTGTAACAGTACACACAAGAACCAACTATTAAATCAGTTAAAAAATTTGAACTCATCAGATGGATACAAATAGAAATCATATAACAAAACACAGAGAGGACGTTGCCAGGTATTTGTATATCCCATTAACAAAAGCACAGTACTGATCTGAGAGTACTTCAATATTTTTAACATCTTTGATATGAGCCAGTCCATGCGAAAAGGTACAAAAAGTCCTTTTGGTAAACTATACAGGACACGTTATCAAAGTTTGTTATAGTATTTTTGAAAAACGATTTTATCCGGAAAAAAATTACATTAATGTAAACATTCATAAGATTGTCAATTCTATCCCGAATTTGTCAACTAAAACAGAAAAAGACGTAGACATATCTGAATTTTTGGTATTTGAGCAAGTGTAAAATCATTTGTTCCCCGGACTAATGCTATACCGACCAGAAACTATAAACATTTATGCCACTACAGAGACAAAAGTCAACAATTTCCGTCAGTTCTACAGGTTTAAAGAAAGTAAAACAACATTAAAACATGAGGGAAAATACAAAAACTATGACATCTTGTGTTTTAGAAATTGAAATTTAAGTTAAGTTAAGTTAAGTTATTTAATATTATATAAATCAAAAGTTAAGTTAAGTTATTTAATATTATATAAATCAACCTTAGTTGCACGAGATTCGAACCGTTGCCCGGTTTGATTGCATTGATATCCGCATCTTAAGCGAGAGCCTTATCCCCACTGCTACCGGGTTAACATTATCAATTGGCAAATCAAGCCATTTAAACTGTACTTTGAAAATGATTGAAATATATGAAATAATTCACTAAAAATCTTGATAAAACTAAGGGGGGGGGGGGGGGGGTCTCAACACTCGAAGGTGCATGTAGCTCACAGCTTGATGATATGAGGGAAAGTAAATGTGTTTTATAAATCACAAGTCTACTACCAATAATTATGCACACTTTTTAGAATTTCGTAAATTTTTCGTTTTTGTACCTTTTCGCATGGACTGGCTCATATAATAAGTTGCTTTATCATGTTTATAGTTAAATTTATTTATCAGTTAACAGATTAGTGAAGAAAAATGTTAATAGAAAAAGTAAAATATTTTGTAAAATAAAAAAGAATATACCAACATTCATATGATATAATTCAAGTCATTTTAAACTGCTCCTAAATACAAATTGTCCTCATATATTATTATATACATATCCAAATATATGTCTTGTTGGAGCACATCATCTAAACCAAGCACGTATGTTTTTCGTATTTTTCGTCCGCAAAATGCACTGCATTTTGGTATTGTATTACTTTTTCCATTGGAGTGGTTGAATTTGTTTAATTTAGTCAGACTCAGTTGTCTTATTGTTAACTGCATAGAGATTCATACATGACTATGTTGGTGCTACTACCTCGTTGATTTTTATCCCCGAGATATCAACATCTCAGTAGTACGTTATAGAAAGATTTTTTAATATGTTGTTCCAACTCTAAATGAAAGGCAAGCTTTTTTTCTTTTATCATCTTAATATGTTCATAATAACATAAAACCTCGCATTCACATATATTTATATAAACGCGAAAAAGCATAAATTTAAATATTACTGATTTCAATAATTTATCAGTCTGTCGCTATATATAAATGTATACAGGTAATATAAGTCATTGGCATGTCGGGAATGCAATTAATTTCTTTTACAACCTTGTTTCATTTACCTGATAACTGCCGAAACACTAGAAAAGTGTCGAGGTCCTATCATGCAATATGGAATGCGTGGTTGCATGGGTGTTTTTTAATTCCAAAATGATAGTTGTACATAAAAAAGCTTGTCAAATTTGCTTTGTGGGGCTAAGGTTTGACTTAAATAAACTCATCTTAACTTTGAGAAGTCTTCATAATACAATGTAATGAAAATGTTTAATACTTTTAAATGTAGTAGATATAAAGATATAGAGGCTTCTATTTGATATTTGCAAACATTTTTTTAGTTCTAATGCCACGATCATTGATTTTCTATCCGTTTATGTCGAAACTTTCAGACATATGTGATAATTACATACATGAATATGTTTCTGTGCTCTTAAATTACAAAATGAGAATGGAAATTGGGAATTTATATAAGAGACTACACCCCGATTAAGAGTCAAAAGCAGAAGAAAGCCACCAAATGGTCTTTGACACAGTGTCAAATCCTGCATCCGGAGGAGGTATTCAGCTTGCCCCTCAACAAAAATGTGCTCTAATTCAGTGGAAATTGACTAAAATTAAAATAACATACAAGACTAACAAAGGCCTACGGCTGATAACTTGGAACAGACGCAAACATTCGGTGGGGTTGAACATGTTTATTTTTATGTTAACTCTCCTCCTATACCTCTGGTCAATATAGAAGAAAAGAACCAGTAATAGTCAGTTTAAAGAAGTGCGGGTCCGATCTCACAATAGGTCACAAAAGAAAGTATTCGAAATGACAAAGATTCATCAATTATCAAAGGACTACTAGCAGTTACCGAAATACAAGATGATAGTGACACATTAACTGAAAACAAAACACTACTAGCAGTAACTGAAATGCATTGATTCGAAATTAACCGGTGGTTCGTTATGTGTTATGTGTTATTCGATATAAAATATCTAATCGGCTACGAGCAATCGGTTCGATATTTAAAATTTCTTAGCTAAAAGGAATACAAGTTCAAAGATTTGATAAGATTGAAAGCATACAATCTCGTTGTCCACTAATATAAACCATCAAATATAATACTTTTCTGATGGTGCAAATTTAAGAAAACGTTTTGAGTAATGTCAGTTACATCTTCTTCCTGAACTAGACATGTCATTGTTTCTTGACAATTCGTGTCAATTTATATGTGCGATTGCCATTTAGTGTGATGTGTTTTCATTTCACAACTTTACAATTTCCTCTTGTAAAATGATTTGTGTTAGATTATTTTGAATTGCTATAGAGCATAACATTTAGTGTCGGTAGCATCCTTATTTTCAAATTCATGTTTGCCATATGATTTGCAAGGACTCAATAAAGTGTTGGTTAATTGGGGAGAGAACATCATGAAAATGTACAAAATTAAAATCAAAGATGCATTATTTTTTTTTGTCTGTGAGAGGGATTTTTCGACTTTTACTTCAAGCAATAAGATCTACAATATCATTGTTTGTTGAAAAAAAAATCATATGTTCGGATGAAGTCATTTTCTCAATTGAGCATGGCGATAAGTAACTGTATATAAATTTGTTTTACCATAAATAATTCAGCTGATCTGTTAAAAATATATATCTAATTGATTTATTTTCAATGACATTGCCTTAGGAAAATCAGAGAAGGACTAAAGTCTATGATTATTAAATATATTTGCTTGAACTGTAGTGTGTTATGCGTATTGCATGTTATATTTGGCGAAGAAACATGTCACAAAACAATTTTAAATACCTGTTTGTTGTGTTTGCATAGATTTAAAACGCTTCGAATTCTGATTTTTTCCTTCTTGTGTCAGTTCTAACATTTTATTCATGCGTCTTTTGTTGCTCTTCACCTTTTGGCAAATAGTCCTTTCGCTATCTATTTGTCATTGAAAAAGAAGAAACAGATGTAAGTGCATCATCAGGACAAAACTTAAGACAATAATATATTTATTTATCCAGTGGATGTAAGCAAATGCAGATCAATCTAAAACAATTAGCACACCAATACCATATACCTTGTAGCAAGTTATACAATCTTGATGGGGTCAATTTCAAGCATATTATAAATGCATGATCCTGCTAACATGTTAAACCCCGCAACATTATTTATGTATGTGCCTGTCCCAAGTCAGGAGCCTGTAACACAGTGGTTGTCGTTTGTTTATGTGCTACATATTTGTTTTTTGTTAATTTTTTTATATAAATAAGGCCGTTAGTTTTCTTGTTTGAATTTTTTTACATTGTCTTATCGGGGCCTTTTATATCTGACTAGGCGGTATTGGCTTTGCTCATTGTTGAAGGCAGTATGGTGACCTTTAGTTGTTAATGTCTGTGTCATTTTGGTCTCTTTTGGACAGTTGTCTCATTGGCAATCATACCACATCTTCTTTTTTGATATATGATGAGGTCAATTTCAAGCAAATTAGAACAAATATACCAAAAGCAATGAAATTAAAGCAAAATACCAAATCAACAAATATTGCAGTCAGTGATCTACAACACAACCGACTTCCTCCACAGTCTCATCAATACAATTGCTCAATAGATTACGATGTGGTTACAAGTGTGATCCAATGCTGACCGTGGACAATGGTAAATCAACACAACATAAGAATAATCAGAACGATCTTCACTGATCAGGTGGACATATCGCATAAAAAAATCTTACAAAAACTCGAAGTATCTATCTAAGATGAATCAAATTCCTAAAAAACTAGTTTAACGTCAATAAAACACTCTAAAAGTTAATCCTATGTGTCTGTGTTTTATGACGTTTGGTTGTTAAGACTTTGATATATATCCATATTTTTGGAATGCAAATTAAACTCGGTTGCATGTATTATTCCTATTGATGTTTTGAAATGATTTTCTTTTTATGATGAAATATACGATACCTGACAGCTTTGTGTCAAGGAAGTTTCTGTTTCTTTTGCTTTGAAGTCTTGTCTTCATACCCTCTCTTTGCACTTTAGCCTTGATTCTCGTTTTACATCGTTTCATTGTTCGACTACCTCTCTCACAGTTTTCTGCATAAATAAAATATTCATGAAAATATCTATGGAAAACATTGTTCTACTTGATGACAAAACAGTATCGCATGGATAACAACAGTAGGGGTAAGAGGGATGGTCACATGTTTAACAACCACAAATCAAAACGGGCGTGTGAATTTTAGAAAAATATCGTTAACGAGATGGAATAGCAATATACAAATTCAAAAAAGATAAAAGTTCCCACAAGTGATTTATTATTTTCAATATTGCAAAAACCAGCTTGATGATCATGTCTGCATCAAACTTTTGAATATTTGTCAGACATACATGTACGTCTAACATAGAAAATATCTAACAGAAAATATAGTTTCTTTTTTTCTTACATACAGGTTTCAATTTTTTTTTAAATTTTTTCCCAGGTGTTATTATTTTATTTGAATTTAACATTTGTTAGAGATACATAAATTACCGGTACCTTATCCCGGCCTCGTTAACGTTATTATTTAGCATTTCAGTGATAAGGTTAGTAAGTGTAGGTGCATGTACAATATATTTAGTAATAATAGCATACATGAAACTGAATATAAATAAGATAACGTGATAATATTATAAATTCTAATTCATGAAATTAATTTAATTTTGCTGCAATCAGATTATGGAATTTTTCATATTTGCCTTCTTTATTTATCAATATTTCATGATATTGAAGAAATTCCTTTTTACCAATTTCAAACATATTAATAAGGTCTTTCCACTTTTCTGTAAAAAGACCTATTGCATTTGTTCTGATTATCATTATTTTCTTCCGCCAAAGTTAGTTCTCGCGTAACATTTTTGTTTAGCAATATGTCGTTAAGATATT
This sequence comes from Mytilus edulis, assembly GCA_019925275.1. Taxonomy (NCBI): domain Eukaryota; kingdom Metazoa; phylum Mollusca; class Bivalvia; order Mytilida; family Mytilidae; genus Mytilus; species Mytilus edulis. The sequence goes on from CM034362.1 coordinate 89,973,329, forward strand.
TCTTATAAAGTATCATACAGTTTATGCGCTTTTTATTTTCACCCGTTCTAAGCGGAACAATTTTCCGTGTAGGAGTTATTTCCCCAGACAGAATTTTTCTTGTGACCGCATCTCCTCCGTAACCGTAAAGGAAATCGACAAATTTATTTTATAAAATTGCTCGTTATATCCTTTGCACGATTTATCCTATTTTGACCGTAGCAATATGAACACTCTATATGAGAGTTATTTCCCCTTATGCATTTGATATAAGTAATATGCATTTCTATCTTGTAAACCATAAGTGATAGAGACCTAGGATCTTTTAATTTGAGGTCCTTGGTAAAAAAAAAAAAAAATTGGGCAAGGTCAAATGTCAAGGTCATATTCAAAATTTATAATTTAGCTTATTTTCACTTTTTTTTAAAAGACCGCATAGGATATTGACAAATGATTTTGCGACATGTTGTAACACGTACATTTTGATTGTAAGGGCACGTTGAACGTAAAAGGGAATTTTCTCCCCCCTTGTATTTAAAAATATACGCGAATGGTGATATAACCCATTAACCAAATATAATTAAGACCTATGGTCTTTTGATTTGAGGTCCTTGGTTTATGGCCTTGAAATTGATCCCAAGGTAATAGTTTAATTTGACGTTCTAGTTTTTTACCTTTGTTTTAACCTCATGTATACATGGTAAAGCCATGAGTATTTGGCAAAAGGTATCAAACCATTTAACCTTGAAAAAAAAACCCAGAAGTGACCTTGTGTAAACCGGAAGTAGCTATTTTTTGTACTTTATTAATATAAAAATATATAGAACCAGATATTTTTGGAATCAATGTCAAGTAAATATTCAATTTATATCGTAAGTAACATTTTTCAAACCGAAAGTAACAAAGTATCCCCCTTATTTGAAAAAATATTGTATAGAAACCATATATTTTTGGAATCAGCGTACAATAAGCTATAATTTGACGATTAAAATGAAATTTTAAACCTAATTTTACTACTTTCATATACATGGTTTTTTGGTGAAAAGACCTTCAATTGGTCTCTGAACAATTGGTTTCTAATTTGTTTTGTTTTTTGTTCGGATATATAGTATACAGTACAACGTTTAATTGTTATTAAATCGTTAATACTGTAATAATTTGTATCGTTTATTTTGTATCCGTACAAAAGTGATATAATTGATATTATATGATGTCCTATTCTAAGTTTATCAAGAAATAGTTTTACATGATCCCAACATGATTTTAGAAATGTGCAAGTCAACTGGTACTCATAATCGTCGATGACATCACAAATAACATAGCGGAGTTTTAGTTATTTTCCAAGAGAAAAGTAATTGTTTGGTTGGTAGTGCAAAAATTTCCATCTTAGCGTTTTGAATGTATTATCTTGTATATTATAAAAGATATAATTCAGCACTTGTTGTCTTTGGCTAGTGTTGTTTTCTAAGATAAACATGTTGTCCCATTTTTTATCCTATTGGTTTTTCATAATATCTATTTAGATATTTTGCATGTCGATGTATCATCACGGGGTTAAGTGTCTTGCATTATGATGACCTTTGTGTGACCTTCAAATGTGACCTCAAGGCCAACTGTATGTTGTTTTTGTCGTGAAAAACACAACCAAGTAGGTCATAACTTCTTCGCCTTTTGACCTAGGCATTACATCTTTGGCATGTGGATGTATCATCATGAGGTGGTGTGCCTTCTTAAAACTTTGACGTCCATGTGACCTTGAACTTTGACCTCAAGGACGATAATTGTGTTTTTGGTAAGAAACACTTGTACGGGCAATGACTTTTATGTAGTTATGAATTCTTATTTATTTTAAAAAATCATATAACACAAGCTTTAATCGACCATACAACAATAAAGACACATTTTATGACATGTCGACCCATTCAATGCACACGGAATACATATTGGTCATATAGTCACATAAAAATGTTTGAAAAAGGAATCGTTTCTATTTAAACGCAGTGTACGTACTTAACTACTCAGCAGACAGCAAAGTGAAAACTTCCTAGGAATCAAACAGTATGCCAAATAACTATATACCAATAATTGGACGTACGGAAGGTCATACGGACAGGGGTAAAACAATAACCCCCCGACTTTCAGTTGCAGGGGCAAAAAGAATATAACTGATTTTTGATTTTTGATTTGAGCTGTTGAAATTAAAAGCATGACATATCAAAAATACACATGAAACATAGAAAAAAGCATGATACATAGGGGAAAGCTTTAACGTTGGCAGATGCTTAACATGATCAAAATTTTCAATGTATTGGTCTACAGATTCAAAAATATACAATTCAAAACTTAACAACAAAACCATTGGTACAAAGAACCACGGGCTCATGAGAGATGAAATAGAGCTGACTCTGCAAAATCATTATACTGTGAAATCAAGTTCGTTAAACATAGAACTTTTTTAGTATTTCTGCAGAGGTTATGAAAATTAGATACAACTGGTTTTTAGTTAAAAGCAGACAGTTACAAGTTTCACATTATTTTTTGGGCCCCTTATTATTATAGAGAATGATTACTCTATTCAGCAATAACTTGAATTGAGACTTAAGACGAAACATTTTCACTTGTCACTTGCAATAACACCACACTTTCTTTTTTATATTTATTTCAAAATTGCATTTGATAAAAAAAAATTCGGAAAGATACACAAACATGACAAAAGCACAACAAAAGAAAAATAACAAATTTTGCTATCCCTTCGAAATTTAAATATGATTAAGCAACATTTTAAAATCTAGCCCCCTCCCCCATAAAATCAAATGGTAGCATCCATAGACTTTTGACTTTTTGTTCTTTATTTCATTTTATGTAAGACCTAGGCATTGGCAAGTAAAAATGAAAATAGTTATGGTCCTTTCTGTTTCCCTCCTTTTCTAACGTCCTGGTTTCCTTTTGGTAAATTTATTTCACTCTGAAATTTCCCTATTATGTCTCTTTGAAGATTCATTTATTGAAAATGATTAGCTTTAAATGCATTAAAAGAATAACAATAGCTGTGCAGCTGCTCTTAGCAATAAAGTAAACATTTTGATCATGATATTTTAAAAGCTTGCATATTGCACATGATTTTAAAACGTAGCAATGAATCAGACTTTGAGTAAGAGTTATCTTTTCTTAGGTGTTTTGTATCCCTTTAAGTCAAAAGAATATTCTCAAAACTATTTTAGGTTCTTGTGTTAACCTAAAGTTTTCAACCTTCTTTTTGCAGGACTTTAAATTGCCGAGCCATATTCCTTCTGTTTTATTTTGGTTAAACTTTAGGCCTGAAAGTGATCCAAAAATTTCTATATTATTCAAAGTTAATGACACTTCTTGTTTTGAATTTAAAAATGAAGTGGTGTCGTCAGCAAGCTGGCTTTATTTCAAGGTATGGGTTTTATTATATAGTTTAATTTGAAACCCTTTAAATTTTTTTATTTTGTCTTAATCTACTAGGTAAAATTCTAACAGCATGACCGAAAATTATAGAACTCGCGGGACACACTTGACGGATTCCTCGCTCAATGCTGAAGGGTCTTGAAATCCAGCCATTGTTTAATATGCAACCCTTTGTATCTGTGTATAAAGCATTTATCCACCTTAAAAGCGGTTTCTGAAAGCGAATTTTATTTAAAGAACAATACATAAATTCCAATTCTAGCGAGTCAAGTGCTTTTGTGAAGTCTAAAAATAGGATTGCTCCATTCACATTGATTCTTTCCAAATAATCTAAAATATGTTGGATTTGTCTAATATCAAATCCAATATATCTGTTTCTTTCATAACTGTGTTGATCACTATGAATGATTTTATGTAATATTTGTTTAAGTCTTTGTGCAAAAGAATATGCTATAATTGTAGTATCTACATTTAATAAGGTAATTGGTCTATAATTATCTCAAGTTAATGGGTAATTTTTCTTGTATATAAGGGTAATTAATCATAGTTTCTGAGAATTTGTCAATTCTTTTCATTAATAGCAATAATTAGAGACATCTACAGCAAAGTTTTGTAAGTTGACCAGAAAGCTGTATAAAATTTAATTTAAAGAACATATATGAAATAGATAACGTGACATCTTGGTTTTGTTTTAAAAAAGTATTTGGTACATATATTACAAATATAAAAAGCAGAATAGACATACAAATATATACAGAATTTAGAGACAAAAAGACAATCATATGTTTGTCAACTTTGTGTAGTATTTGTATCGTATCCATCTGACGAGTCTTTATAGGCTTATTCTTAAAGTTATGTTGTACTGTTACAACACTGTCCCATGTAAGGGTTTAACATCACCACATTCTGAATATATGTGTCTGTGCCAAGTCAGGATCCTGTAATGCAAAGGTTGTCGTTTGTTTTGGTGTTACATATTTGTTTTTCGTTCCTTTTTAGAACATAACTTATGGTTTGAATTGTTTTACATTTCGTGGCCTTTTACAGCTGACTATGCGATATGGGCTTTGCTCGTTGTTGAAAGCCGTAAGATGTCCAAAAATTGTGAATCTCTGTGTCGTTTTTTTCTCTTGTAGAGAGTTGTCTCATTGGTTATCATACCGCATCATGTTTTTTTATGATGTGAAAACAATCTAACAATAAACGATATATTTCATTTTCACATTTTCCTTGTTCCTGACACATGCTTGCCTTATAAACATGCAAAGATCAAATTCCTCGAATAAATATTTTTTTTCATTGACAAAATAGGGAAAATATATCCCTCATAAACATTTGCAAAATTTAAAATTGACTCGTGACATCAGTACTACACCCCCCTCCCCCAAAAAATATATAAAAGATCAAACATACAACGTTGTGATCTACTGGTAATCGCAGTTAATGCAAAATGTGATCATACATATCCGGCTTATAATTTGGTTCAATAGACACGTGTTCTTAGACGTATCAGTTGCACTCGATGCATTTAAGAGGGAAGGTAAAAGCAAAACCATATTTGACACCATTAAGAACGAAATACAAACGTTTTGATAAATACAGATTAGTCAATATAATCAGGGGGGATAGAAACGCATAACGGCTTCCAATTTACCTGAAAGATAAAGCTAAATAAAAAAAAAATGATAACGTTGTTCTCTAAAACAGAAATGTCAATCAGTTCAACGCGCCAAACAATATGAATATAGAAGTCATGATCAATATGAGAAAATCATAATTGTGTTCAATGCTATGCTCAACTATTAACAGAATGACTGCACATAAATTAAAATATATATGTGTTGTGCATAATCTATGTTCGTCCCTTATCAGATTTGACAATGTCTTTTATATAAATAAAACGTTCGGTGAACACATTGTCAAATCTGATAATCCACGTTGGTATAGCAAGCTACAAATTTTATTCATTCGATACCACATTTTGCGGATTTTGCATATATAGATAAACCACCAATGCAAATGTTCAACAAAGTATCAATTTCTTATAGGCCTTTATGCTGACTTTTGAAAATCCTTGAAATCAGCCATTCAAATAAAGTCATTTTTTCTTTCTTTTTTTCAACTTCAGATACTTTATTTCACTAATAGTTGTTAACAAAGCCCCATAATGTGCCCCATAATGTTACAACAATGGCACTAGGGTTCTTCCCTGATTTGTTAATTAACAATAAAACCACGGAATTTCATTGTCAAACGTTTTAGAAATCTATATAGTATTACGTGTTAGTGACAGTTTGTTTTTAGATAGTATATTATCATGTCTGATATTTAAACAAAAATTAAGCAGCAATTTTTTTAAGAAATTCTTCTTCTTTTTGTTTCAATAACATTTTTGTGATTCTAGATCAATCAAATTCTAACAAAATAGACAGAGAATCAAATTTCTAATTTTTTCATTGATTTTTTTTTCAAAAAGGAATTTCCCGGATGGAATAAATCGTACCAAATAATGTCACTAACCAAATGACACCACTTGAAATGCCAAATTCCTTAAATATGTGTACAACGACAAAGTGTGTGATATTAATTAAGTTCAACAATAGGAGGATGTTTTTGGCTATTAGTCTTATGTCTAATATCAACATTTGTGTGGAAACATGTTAATATTCCGAAGAAAAGAACATCCGAAAAATAAAGGCAACAATAGTATACCGCTGTTCGAAAATCATAAATCGATTGAGAAAAAAACCCAAATCCGGGTTACAAACTAAAACTGACTGAAACACATCTAATTTAAGAGGAAAACAACGACACAACAGAAACACAACATTAAAATGTAACACACACAGAAACAAACTATAATATAACAATGGCCGTTTTCCTGACTTGGTAGAGGACATTTTAAGAAATAATTGGTGGGTTGAACCTGGTGTTGGGGCATGCTAAACCTCCCGCATTTATGGTAATGTTTAATATAACAATAAAATGACAACATTACATGACAGGACTACAATACAAATAAATGGGAGAACAGATAGGACAGATAAACACACGAATAATAGCTAACATAAGGTACCAGGTTTAAAATTTAATAAGCCAGACGCGCATTTCGTCCACACAAGACTAACCAGTGACGCTCAGATACAAAAAAATCGAAAGCCAAAACAAGTACAAAGTTGAAGAGCACTGAGAACCAAAAGTTCCTAAAAGTTGTTCCCTATACGGCTGGCGTTTTCTACCTGGGATAAGAACATCATTATTATTGTCGTTTACCGAAACTGTACTCTTATAATTAAAGGAGACTGACAGATTTTTACTTGATTTCCAGAATCTCTTTTGACAAATGAGTAATGTGCGCCTATAAACAAATTCTAGATGACTTTGTGAATTAAATGTATTTTTTGTCCATGGTGATCCTGCATTTCGTTAATTTAGTACCCTAACCAATATAAAGTCATTTTTTCTTAAATTTACGAACAATGTTTTTACCTAAAAAATGCTTACCTAGTATTTCATGCATTTTCTCGTTTATGTGTGTTTTTATCGAATTATTCTCAAGTCTGAAGCAGTCTTCTAATCCCTCATTTCCTTTCTTCATCTGATTTTCCATGCTTTTATTTTTTGCATCAGTTTCCTTCAATTGATAACAATATCATAATAAGAAATCACTGATAAAGGTATTCAGGTCACTCATTGACTATGAGTGCAGAATATGCAAGAACACGTTTGTCTCTAGCAAATATTTAGTTTTCTTGAATGTGTTTCATTTTCATCCATAATTTGTCAGATAATGTTTTGGTAAATTTAAGGTGATTTGATCATGTAATGTACATATGTATACAATTATTTATAAAAGAGAGACGAAAGATACCAAAGGGACAGTCAAACTCATAAATCTAAAATAAACTGACAACACCATGGCTAAAAATGAAAAAGACAGACACACAATAGTAAACATGACACAACATAGAAAACTATAGAATAATCAACACGAACCCCACCAAAAACTAGGGGTGATCTCAGGTGCTCCGGAATGGTATAACAGTGGTACAGAACATCTTATTTTTGACGACTGCATGTTTTAATTTATTACAGGATTTGTAGGAGATAATGTGAGATTTGGATAACTGGTTCGTTTATGTACATCCCACACGTCTTATTTTACTAATAGAGTTGCAACGTTTTTTTTCGTTTTGTTTTGTTGCCTTATAAACTAAAATGCCCGTTGATATATTTTTGTTTGCAGAGTAAATAGTCAATACTGATGAGTTTTCATATGCCGAAACAGACAATGGTAACTTACCAGCTTTAATTCATGAAATAAAGTTTTCATTTCGTCGATGATTTTCTTAGATTCTGTCTTGCCCAAACTGCAATTCATTAGAGTAGTTATTTCCCTTTCAATCGATTTCTTGTAACGGTATGGCTCTGCAAACAGTAGTAAGTCATTCTTTAAAGAAATCCAAAAGTTGTCTAACTCCTTCAAAGAATATTTCCGCGATGATGATGAATGACATATTGTACTTCTAGTAGACATGATTGACTGGAGTGATTGTTCTTCTTGTGTAGATAATGTTGCACTATTCCATAAAAAAAAGTTAAGATCACTCAAGTCCAATTTATCGACAGAAATATCGGTATTCACTACAAATCTATCCAAACAATACTGTATGTCTAACTCGGCCATTTTGTTGTACATTTTGAAAAATATTTTCTTGTCCATTTTCCCATCAACTACACAGTTATGTCGGTTTCCCGAACAACATGGCTTATATCTTCTTTTCTCAAACTGGTGATAAAACTTGTGTTTATTTTGATTTAGATACTGTTCAAAACTAGTATTAGTTAACATTTTACGTTCTACTGTATCCCGTAGAACGTCAGCTCCTGTATCAACTAAACATTTGAATAGTCTTAAATGTTCATCAGATTCCGCATCTCCCATGGTGATCTGGTTAATAAAAACAGTTATAAATTAAATTTGTTTAGTCTTGATTATTTAACTTATTCCATTACAACACCATTCCTCTTCTATCTTAATATATTTACATCTTACGTTTGAATTTGGTCTATGTAAAAATGAAGATATGGCATATTTGCAAATGAGACAACAAGAGATCAATTGGCATGGAAATTAACAGCTATTTTGTTTTTAAATAGTTAAGCCTCGAACATTTCATTAGAGAACTTTATAATTGATTATTAGCAGTTAAAGTGAAATACAGTTCATATTTGATGATCAAAATACTAAAATCCACTTCAATGTACGCTTAACAAATATAACCCTAACGCAGCATGGGATTCATGCCTTCAAATAAATTTCTTTAATATCCCTTGTAAATTAAAAGCATCTTAGAATGTTTTTGTAATGCTTAATATGATCAGTTAGTACACGAAAGTGTTGGTAAACTATTTCTGGTTGTTTTTAACTCTCAATCTTTCTCTAAAATAAATTGTAATTTAATCCTGGTATCTATGATGAGTTTATTTACAAACACTGGGTCGATGCCACTGCTGGTAATTTTTCGAAATCATATTGGTTCAGGCATTTTCTCATCTCGAAAAGAAAGGATTTTTTTTATATTGACAGTTTATCATCTCACCTGTATGACAGTCGCATAAAATGTCATTGTATTGACACCAATGTGTTACCAATGTCATTGTATTGACACCAATGTGTTACCAAAACAAAACCCAAACATAATAGTCATAATAGGCAATATTTTCAAATTTAGGATAGGGCACTGAATATTATGTCTTTCTTAGAAGTTTAAGATAGGTTCCCTTGCCCTACTATTTTGTCATTGAGACCGTGAGGATAAGCTGTTTAAAGTCTTCTTATCCAAAACAATTTGCGAACTTCGCGTGATTTTTCAAATTGCTTTTGTGATTCTCCTGGTTTTTTCTGAACGGTTTCGAGGGGTTGGAATTTTATATATTTATGTGATTATGCTTATCTAAATGTTGATATACTAAAGTTTGATTTTTTTTTATTCTACAGAAGATGTTTTTGATTTCTTCTGTAATACTCTCGTCTCGTCTGTCCCACATATTAAATACTACACTTAGGTTGGGTTCAATTTACCACATATATAAGGTTTTGAGTTTTTCAGGTAATATCACAGCAAAAGAAGAGCGAAAAGGTTCTCCCGTTCACTGTTGACCTTATAGTATTTTGAGAAGTTAATCTAAAACAGGTTAGTCATTTTGGGGCATTGCACGGGAAAATTTGTTGATATCCACGTGCTTTTTTGTTAAATAAACTGGCTGTAGTGGCAATACCAATACGTTTATTTATGCACGTAGATAACCTAGAAGTTGTGTTGTTAATAATTTTCTTTCCATTCCGTAAAATCATGATTATTAAATAGGGGTATCGGAACAGTACAAAATACCGGAGGTTTTAACATTGCATGAGAATTACAGTTACGGAATAGGGAATAATAGGGAATATAGTAAAGAACTCTTACAAAACTGTTATTAAAGGCCTGAAGTAAAGACTTAAATATAACAAAACTGACATATATAACAAACACAGGTCAAAAACAGAGGTTATAAGAAACCTAAGTAAAACCATAGCAGGGGGCAATAATAAAAAATAGCAGGCGTGGATAAGTACTAATACATCCAAATGCCGTAATATTGAATAAACAATAAAGATTTAATACTAAGATAAAATAAACATGTGAAAACTCTCTCACAGGCAAACAACCAATAACTGAAAATATAAGAGCATACACTACAAGCACGGGGACACAATCTACTGCATCAACACATCAAGAGTAACAAACCCTGCAGTAAATAGATATAGGAAGATGTGGTGTGAGTGCCAATGAGACAACCCTCCATCCAACAATTTATAAAAGTAAACCATTATAGGTCAATGTACGGTCTTCAACACGGAGCCTTGGCTCACACAGAACAATAAGATATAAAGGGCCTTGAAATCCTAGTGTAAAACCATTCAAACGGAAAAATCAACTATTTAATCTGTTAAAAAAACCGAGAAACGAGAAACACGTATAAATGACATAAACAAACGACAACTACTGTACATCGGATTCCTGACTTAGGACAGGTGCAAACATTTGCAGCGGGATGAAACGTTTTAATGATACCAAACCTTCTCCCTTTTTCTGACGCAATAGTATAACATCACAACATAGAAAAACACTCGATATAATATCAGTTGGAAGGTTTAACTCAATCAAAAAACGTAAATTAACACGCTATGAATAAATTTGATCTGCGATACCTGAATGCAAATACATAGTTAATAAAATATTAGGGACATACATTTAAGGCCAAAAAGCAAACAAACAAGTCCAAACCAAGCCATGGCAAGACACCACCGCGAAATACTTAATAACCCTTAGAAAATAATCACTTTGAGAAAAAAAAACGGTTTTCGTAATATACACAGATAAATGAAAAATAACTTTGTCGTTTTAGGTATGCTATTTCTGTGTATAACATTTTCCAATAATTAGGAATTCCAAGAAAGTTCTGACAAATATATACCTAATTTAACACTAGATACATATGGGGTGAATATCAACAATAAAACTATACAATTAGAGCTAGATAAAAACTTCTCTGTACAGATTTAAGGAGAATAATCTTGATGTTCATATAAATGTAGAACATAGAAGTGAAAATTAGTAGATATTCCAAATAATCAAAGCTGGTGTATAGTCAAGATCGATATCAATATAAAATAACAAAAAAACATTACAAATAGTATCAGCAGGTAAAATTAACAAGAAAGTACAATTTGAGAATGCTCGCAGTTACTGACAGCTAGTTAAAAGCCAAAAACAATTAATAATAAAATATCATGCATCAGAGACTAAAATCAAGTAAAACACATCCCCGGTATTTAGTATGAACAGTCAGAGAAGACCTGACTTGTGCAATGCCAAAAATATATGTATCCACAGTTAGTAGGACAGTAGGATAGTAGGATAGTGAGGAGCGACTTCTTTCGAGATAACAATTAACGTGTGTGTGTCTCTATGCATCCCGCCTCAAAAGAAGATACAATTTAATTATGTTTTAATTTGATAATGACAAAATCGATATAAGTGCCAATGTAAACAATATTCAGAGATATAATTACAATATTGGTAAGATAACCCTTACTTATAAGTTATAGGTTCGATGCGTTTACACGGATCACATAGTGATTTCCGCGCTTTAAGTACAATATTACCGTAAAATTAAGGATGTGAAATACCATTTTAAATAAGGTTTCTACAGTTACAGCCAAATCTACTAATCAAATCTTTGTATCTATGAAAGAATTTAGTAAAAGTTCTAAGTAATTTATGGTATAGAAATCCCTGACACAATTATTTCCCAGTGGTGCATTGATAACGTTCGTAAAAATCTATGACACCAGAGCACACACGGGCATATCGAACGAGTTGGGATATATAAACACCGTATGATGGAGCCAAAGGCAAATCGCCGTCTAAAAAAGGAAAATTAACAATAGGAAGTGACAAATCGTCTCTTTTGTCGTAAATTTTAGTATGTTGTTTCCCGTTAGAAATTGAAATGTCTAAATCTAGAAAAGGGCAACTGCTGTTGTTTATGTTAGATTTAGTTAAAGTGAGCTCTTTTGGGTAAATTTCGGAAGTATATTTAGAGACCTCTGGATTATTTAACGAAAAATTATCATTCAGATAACGATAGGTATTGTTGAATGTATCAACCAAATACAAAAATGATGGGTTTTTACTAAGTTGGGTCATAAACTGAGATTCATAGCAATATAAAAATAAATCTTCTATTCAAGGGACACAGTTAGTGCCCATAGAAATACCTACTACCTGACGATACACTTTATCGCCGAAACGTACATACATGTTATCTAGTACAAAATTTAAGGCTTCAATACTATCCTCACATTTCCAGTAATTGTGTCTAGCATACTTTCCTTTTTCGTTACAGAAAAAGGCTTAAAACGAGTGACAGCAAATACAATTACAATGAGATTTTTCGACAGACCATTTTATCAAATACAAAAACTTGTTCTATATAAGATTGTGTGGAAGTGTAGTGTACATAGTAGAAAAATCATAACTGTCGACAGAATTATAAGGACTATAAAAAGTGTGTATTTTATCTTAAACCTCTGAAGAATTTTTTACACTCCAAAAATAATTAATACCATTATTTTCATAAGCTTTATTACAAAAGTTAATAACCAGTTCTTTTATAGTAGGAAGGTAGGTAGTAAAAAGCACTGATAGAACACTTACTCGATGCGGAAATAAAACGGAATTTAAATGTTTTTTGTGTAATTTCGGTAACCAGTACATGGTAGGGACTTTCAAATGTTCAGAAGATACTTTAAGCGGGGTAATGGCAGTGGTATGCTTGTTAACAATTTGACTGTGGTGCGTACGGACCTACATGTAGAAGAATTGATAATTTCGTTTTGAAGAACTTCCGTGTAGTATATGCGTCACCCCACCACTACATATTTGGCTGCCTTCTCTGCCGTTACGAACACAAACCGCTCTGCGAGTACCTTGAGTTTATTTTTTATTCTAGAAATGGGAATATCATGGATCCTATTATTAATTTCAGAATTGTTTTCTAAATGAGATATTCGACTATTAACAATATTCATAATTTTATTCAAATAACTGTATAAAGATGATTAAAATGATTATTTACTTTTAAAGAACGCATAAAATTATCACGCCGAGGGAGATACACCAAGCAGTTATCCAGGATATGTATTTTGGAATGCCTTTTCAAAATCTATCATGGTAATGCAGTGAATGAAATGAATTCTTATTCCTTAATAAATACTGAGATTGCAACTTGTTGTATTACCATAAACACGATCAGGGTTTTTATAATTCATATAAGGACTTCTACCTAACGCTTCAGAACAAAATAATGTACATGCATTTTATATACCATTTTCTATATTTGAAAATGTTTGTTCGAAGTCAGGAATATGTCCATTCCTTGTGTTATGTGTTTAATTATTTGAATTGCCATTTGATAAGGGCTTTCCGTTTTGAATTTTTGAGTTCAGTATTTTTGTAATGTTACTTTTTAATACTTGGTTGTATTGTAATGGCGGTCAAGTGTGTAAAATATATGCGAGCATATTCATTCAATGTTCAATCTAAACGCTCTTTTAAAGCCTGTGGCTACAAAATGCAACAGTAGTATATAATTGTTTAATAGTGATAAATCGAATAAGCAAAAACAAATCCGGGTCACATACCAAAATCAGAGAGAAAGATAAATAAAGGCAACAGTAGTATACCGATGTTCAAAACTCACAAATCGATAGAAAAACTAGAGGCTCTAAAGAGCCTGTGTCGATCACCTTGGTCTATGTGAATATTAAACAAAGGAAGCAGATGGATTCATGACAAATTGTGTTCTGGTGATTGTGATGTGTTTGTGCATCTTACTTAACTAAACAGTCTTGCTGCTTACAATTATCTCTATCTATAATGAACTTGGCCCGGTAGTTTCAGTGGAAAATGTTAATAAAATTTACAAATTTTATGAAAATTGTTAAAAATTGACTATAAAGGACAATAACTATATATAAGGGACGACATCAAAAGATCGATGTAGGATAAAAAACTTAAATCAAATAGTTTGGGTGCAAATTTTGTATATTTAAAATGAATTTTTCCCAAATTAAGTTAAGAGGGGGGGGGGGGGGGGGTGAGAAAATCTATGTGAATTATGTTTTTTATCCTAGATTGAACTTTTGATGTCGTCCCTTAGGGGGTCAATTGACCATTTCGGTCATGGTGACTTATTTGTAAATTTTACCTTGCTGAACATTATTGCTGTTTGCAGTTTATCTCTATCTATAATAATACTCAAGATAATAACCAAAAACAGCAAAATTTCCTTAAAATTACTAATTCAGGGGCAGCAACCCATCAACGGGTTATCCGATTCATCTGAAAATTTCAGGGCAGATAGATCTTCACCTGTTTAACAATTCTACCCCAGTCAGATTTGCTCTAAATGCTTTGATTTTTGAGTTATAAGCCAAAAACTGCATTTTACCCCTATGTTCTTTTTTCAGCCATGGCGGCCATCTTGGATGGTTGGCTGGGTCACCGGACACATTTTTTAAACTAGATACCCCATTGATTGTTGTGGCCAAGTTTGGTTTAATTTGACCCAGTAGTTTCAGAGGAGAAGATTTTTGTAAAAGTTAACGACGACGACGGACGACGACGGACGACGGACGACGGACGACGGACGCCGGACGCCGGACGCCAAGTGATGAGAAAAGCCCACTTGGCCTTTTAGGCCAGGTGAGCAAAAAAACAAATTCGGGTCATACACCAAAACCGAGGGAAACGCATTAAATACAAGAGAATGACGACACCACATTAAATTATAACACACACAGAAACGAACTAAGCATTAGACAAAATCCGATGAGAATAACAAATATAACATCATACTAAATACATGAATTTGGAATAGAAAAGTACCTTGACACGTTTTAAAATAATGTGAATTCACATTCAAATATAAGAGGAAACAAAGGACACAAAAGAAACACATCGTTAAAATGTAACACACACAGAAACGAACTATAATAAACAATGGCCATATTCCTGACTTGGTACAAGACAATTTTTAAAGAAAAAAATGGTGGGTTGAACCTGGTTGTATGGCATGCCAAAACTCCCTCTTTTTTGGCCATGTTAAATACAACATTTAAATGACAACACAACATTATAGGACTACAATACAAATAAATAGAACACAATTGACAAAGAAACACACGAATAATAGCTATCAAAAGGCAACAGGTTTAAAATGTAATACGCCAGAAGTGCGTTTTGTCCACACAAGACTTACTAGTGACGCTCAGACGCTTTGAAAGCCAAAACAAGTACAAAGTTGAACAGCATCGAGGACTCCAAAAAAGGCCAGGGTTGTCTGTTAGGTACCAGAACATCCCTATTTTTGAGAATAATTTATACTTTTCCAAACAGTAAAAGACATCAGTTTACTACAGGAAAACAACGGAACAAAGAAACACTGAACTGCAAAAAAAAAAAAAAAACCAAACCCGCCACCATTAATAGACACGGACCATTTGATAACAAATGTAATGTTCCTGACTTGTTACAAAATATTTTAAGAAAGAAATGTAGGTTTGACCTGGCTAGCAAAATCTTTCTCTTATATGGCAATTTTTTTCTCTCTTATAAAATAATATAACCTGTGCGTCACACGAATGTATCAATGTCTTCAAATGCGATATATTGATAAAACTAATAGATTTATTTTACAATAGACACATACAAAAATTTATAAATGGGATCGAGTTTGTAATGATGTTATTTTATGTTTTTTTCTAACCATGAAAACAATTTTTTTAAATAATTGTGTTTGTATTGATGTTTTTGTTTGTATTTTCGAACCATGTCAGTATTTCATTCAAAATAAAAACTGTGTTTGAACAAACAAATCAAAAGGGAACACATAAAAATAAGAAGGTGCAGTAAACGTGTCAATAAGACAACTCTTAACCAAGTGACAATATATAAAATAAAACAATGATAGATCAAAGCACCGCCTTTTTTCCGTTTGGTTTTAATTTGCACATTATCGATATTGTCAGAAAACCGACGGTCTACATGAACTGCAACTTTTAATAATAACATACTAGTATAAGAAATAATGGCAAAATATAACTTTTCAGTGAAATATAAAGAATTTTTCCAGGAAATAGAAAGTAGCAAAGCTCGATCAAACAAGAATACGCTTTATTTAAATCTTCTTAATTACACAAAAGGCATGTATGGCCTTACACATTTTGTTTTATATCAGCACCTATTAAATCCTCTACCGTTTTGAAAATTATTATTTTATATTGCAAAACAGTTCTAACATAAGCCGAAAACTATGTGCTTTTGGTTGAAAAACAATTTTGTTAAATCAAAAAAGCTGAATTAAATGATCATGTAAATACCTCTAGTGTTTGCTATCATGATGTGTTGCTTCCTTGTTGTGATTGAAGATCTGTTAACTAGCAGAATGGATTTTGCGGAGTCCTAACTTGTATTCATTTGTTTTTATATTAAATTGCCTTTTTTTTTTAAAAGGAGAAAAAGATATAAAAAATCTTTTGATTTTAAAAATGTTGTCAATGAATAAAACTCCAATATATTTTTGTATTTATTAAAGATTATCATAACTGTTTTTTCAGATACGA
The DNA here is from genome assembly GCA_019925275.1 of Mytilus edulis. Lineage (NCBI taxonomy): Eukaryota > Metazoa > Mollusca > Bivalvia > Mytilida > Mytilidae > Mytilus > Mytilus edulis. Next base: position 89,989,974 of record CM034362.1, read on the forward strand.
CAAACTTTTGAATGTTTTCAAAAAAAGTTAAGAGTCGATATATGCATCATATTTGGAAATGTTATGTTTCAAATTAAAAAAACATTTAAGATGAGTTTCCTCACCTACCTTTACATATAATGACGTTATTGCAAAGCACATAATACATTTATTTAACTTTGCCTGTGTCGATTTAAATAGTTGGACAATGATCTGTCCCTTTTAAAGAATTCAATATTGATACTGCATTCAGTGAACCTTAATTAAATTTATCAAGCAGTGGCTAAGTTGGACGACATACATGAATCAACTTAAAGAAACGCATATGTATTGTATTTATTTAAAATCAATAATAAATTTTCAATATTTTAAATGTAAACATCGATTTAAAAAGAAAATCTGACAAAATCTATAGAAATGTGCCCATTTAAATGTTTGGGTCTTTTGTGTGTGTTTACTCAATGAATAAACAAATAACTATTCAAGGCCTAAATTTGAACAGTGTAATTTTTAGCATAGTTATACTTTTTTATGGGTTATTTTTTCCTATAAAAAGTTTGTAAAGTAAAGAAAACAATATCCAAGTAAACTGGTCAACGATAAATACCAACAAACGATGCATTAGTGACATTTTCTGAAATCGAAAGTAAAATTATATTTATACAAGTTTAAATCAATTGTTATTTTGTCAGTTTGATCAAACATATCGTAATGAAAGTCTTACCTGTATCTATATTTGTTTACACTTCATATGCATTACTCGTTAAGTATATCATTATAAAAGCTATTCTATTTGTCAACAAGTCATTGAGAGATCAAATATTAGAAGTCGGAAATGTTTAAAGCGCAGGTATCGTACTAATTTATAAGGTAAGCTATTCATGGCGGGAGTTTTTAAATCTACCTAAAAGTACAGGGTATAACCGCCATATAGTTAATCCTGGATTTTGCTGCGCATTATATATGTTATATTACTTTAATTAAAGAAGGAAATGCTGTTAAATAACAAACGAACTATGTACATTTTTTTCAGAAATTAAAGAAAATATTTTTCACACATTTTGGGAATGTAATGTATTACAAAACTTCTGGCTATCCGTTATAGATTGGATTCAAAATTATGGCGTTCTTCTGCTTTTCATTGCAAAAGAAGTCATTTTAGGTGTGTCGGAGGATTTTGTCAACAGTAAAATAGTAAATAATGTTTTGTTATTATTCAAATATGATATATACAAATGTAGATGTAAGAACATGACTCCCACAAACTAAGGTGGAATAGAATATTTGGACTTTGATGAAGGAAACCTTTCTTTAATACAAATTGTTTTTTCAATCTAATGTTTTTCAAATACGACAAACTTTTGAATAGTTTCAAAAACAGTAAGAGTCAATATACGCATCATATTCGGAAATGTTATATTTCAAATTAAAAAAATATTTAAATTGAGTTTTTCACATCTACCTTTACATGTAATGACGTTATTGCAAATCACATAATATATTTATTTAACTTTACCTGTGTCGATTTAAATAGTTGGACAATGATCTGTCACATTTAAAGAATTCAATATTGATATTGTTTTCAGATAACCTTATTCAAATTCATCACGCAGTGGCTAAGTTGGACGAAATACAAGTATCAACTAAAATAAAACACTGCATGTGTATTGTATTTTTTCAATATCAATAATAAATTTTCAATATTTTAAATGTAAACATCGATTCAAAAAGAAAATCTGACAAAATCTATAGAAATGTGCCTATTTAAACTTGTGGGTCTTTTGTGTGTGTTTACTCATTGAATAAACTAATAATTAATTTAGGCCCAAATTTGAACATTGTTATTTTCTAGCATAGTCATCCTTTTGTTACGGGTTTATTTTTCCTACAAAAAGTTTGGGAGGTAAAGGAAACAATGTCCAAGTAAACTAGTCAGCGAAATAAGTTATATCAACAAATGATGCATAAGTGGCATTTTCTGAAATCGAAAGTAAAATCACATTTATACAGGTTTAAATCAATTGTTATTTTTGTCATTTCGATCAAACATATCTTCGTGAAAGTCTTACCTGTATTTATATGTGTTTACACTTCCTATACATTACTCGTTAAGTATTTCATTATAAAAGCTATTCTGTTTGTCAACACGCCATTTATAGATCAAATATTAGAAGTCGGAAATGTTTAAAGCGCAGGTATAAGGTAAACTATTCATGGCGGGAGTTTTTAAATCTACTTTAAGTACAGGGTATAAACGCCGTATAGTTGAATCCGGATTTTGCTGCGCATTATACATGTTATTCTACTTTAATTAAAGCCGGAAATGCTGTTAAATAACAAATGTACTTAGTATAATGTTCATAGAACATTTTTTGTCGTGCATTTTTACCAGCATATCTTATTTTGATATCATGTATTTCCAAACCCGCAAGTTAACACTCTAAAACAATCAAATTATCTTAATTTAGTTTCTGAGTGCATGTACCATGTTTAATTGATAGTTTTCTTTATTTTCTTCTCTTTGAGTATTACTTTGCTTTGTTTACCAGTTATTCATGTCCCTCTTTGAAGAGTTATAAAAGAGGGGCAAAAGATACCAGAGGGACAACTAACAAAGCCATGGCTAAAAAGAAAGAAAATAAACAAACAAATAAAAGTACACAACACTCAAAATAGAAAACAAGACTAAGCAACATAAACCTCACCAAAACCTGGATGTCATTTCAAGTGCCCCAGAAAGGTAGCACCCGTCGTGTTGCTCTTGTTGTTACAAAGCCGGTAAAAAGTCTAATTCTGTAAGCCATATTCGTGAAAAGAGAACGGGATTGTAGTTTCGACATGAGGGCCAAGAGGAACATATCCGATATCATGTGTGAGACGGATATTCCATGAAAGTCAAATAACTCGTAACGGCGTCCGTAAAATTTACGAAGGGATGATTTCAACTTCACCCTTTCGAACTCTTGGTTCAATGTCATCCTAGTGACCGGCTACCCTCTATTAAGGAATTCATGATAAGGAAACACAAGACCGGAAATATCTTATCAATTGGGAGATGTATACTCCGTATGCAGGCATGTTGGAATGTTGCTACATATAAATGGAAACTTTACAACTGGGAAGCTGTAATTATCTCTTTTGTCGTAATGTTTTGTTTTCACCCAACCCTCATTATCAATTACTATATGTAAGTCATGATATGAGGCAGACTTAACTGTTTACTGTATCTGTCGTTGTCTTTATTTCTAGTTCAATTGGTGAGCTGCTTTCAACATAGTAACCAAAATTGAATTATTTAGTGAGAGAACGCAATTTATTTTAACGGAAAGCAAGTTAACAAATTTTGGTAATTTCTTTCTTTCTTCCTAAGAAGTTTCTGTATGCAGTCATTCTCCTCGTAGCGTAACTGATATGTTGTCAATCAAGAAATCAAAGACCGTGATTACTAGTATGTCAGTCTTAGAGAATTTGTTTGAATCAGAGGGTTTTTTTACTAAGATGGTTTCATCTCTCCCCTAGACAAGATTCTTGTATCTTCGTTCGTCATTTTCTATCACATGTATCATGAAACAAGGAAAAGTCAACTCTTCACGTTTTTCTTTCAATGCATCCCAAATCATTGAAGTATTTATGTTATCGATGTTTAAAAACCCATGACCGAATTTCATATGGTTTGAAAAGATGAACATTCTTGTACAAAATGATTAAATGTTTTTACTATAAAAAGGAATTAATTTGGTAGATATGTATATACCAGCTCCAATGGACATATTTTCTTCAAACTTCCACTCCTGTCAATGGACATATTTCTGTAAACTTGCAGTTTTTCCATTTTAAAAACTTGCATTTTACAAAAAATCGGCAAGTGCTGTTGCTTTATGTGTTGGTAAACAGTTTAAAATGTTGTACTTCGTCATTATCATTTTGTTGAAAAAAAAACTATTCAACGATTGACCTAACAACTTACTAATTTACAAATGAGCATAACATAATTTCATCTGTACTGGGACATAAACTGTCTATTATATCCAATGACGAAGGAATATTGCAATAAGCTTTTCATGAATACATATCTAAAGAAGCCAGAGATCAGAAATCAATATTGTTTGAACTAATTTTTTATTGTCGTTTTACTTTGATAAATATCTTCATTTTCTGCTTTTGTGTCTTTCCTGATAAAGATTTAATACAGAAGAGCGCTATAGACGCACGTAATTTATATCGTTATTTAAAAGAAATATGTAGTCTAAGAATTATATCAAGTCTAATTTTAACTGAATCTTTAAGCGGCAAAATCTTGTCAAATTTGTCGAAAACAAAGTTCGGTGATTGTTTTTTTCTCAATACAATGGGGTTTTAAAGTCTTTTAACATGCATCACATTTTAATGTTAAATTGTTGTTTCTTTATCGATTTTTATCAAGAAGGGTCTTTAACTCTGTACGTTAAAAGATCCCGTCAGTATGATATTGTTCTATTAAATGTCATTATGATATATTTCTATTATGAATTACTATATACGTTGAACCACGAACGTCAAAATCATTCAATCGCGTAGTGGAATCAACTATTTTTGGATTCTTCAAAATTCTATATAAATAACATTTGGACTAGTTTAAATCTCGGTCTATTTCTAAAATTTATTCTTACATACTTTTGATTTTTTAACCCTGTATGCTAACATTGCCTATGTAAATTCTAGAATTGTTTTTATGCACATTGAACGACAAATTTATGTGACGTATATAAAAAAAATTCTGACGTCAGACACCCAAATCAATCAATGTATTCGTAGATAGTAGATGTTTTTGTGTTCTGTTAAATTGTTCCTTTTAAAATTGTTATTCGATGATGACTGATGTACCCATATTTTGACTATTTTTGTTATTTAACGCATCAATGTAAATATAACGGAATTTGATCAGACTGTCATTAAAGTGAGAGGGTTAGCGCTATAGAACCAAATTTAATCCACTATTTTCTACATTTGAAAATGCCTGTACCAAGTCAGGAATATGACAGTTCTTGTCAATTCGTTTTTGATGCCTTTTGTTATTTGATTTTGCCCAGTGATTATGGACTTTCCGAATTGATTTTCCTCTGAGTTCAGTATTTTTGTGATTTTACTTTTTTTAAGATTTTCAGATGGAGATACCTAATGAAAAACATATAAAGGATTTTAATTCTACTGTTTGTTATTATGAAACTTTGTAGGATATTTTCATACTTCTGTCTTTTATCTTTTTATGTGTTTTGTCATTTGATTTTGCCATGTGATTATGGACTTTCCGATTAGATTTTCCTCTGAGTTCAGTATTTTTGTGATATAATTTTTTATTGTTGCACGTTTTCAATATAAATGAAGAAATATTTTCATCCGTATATAAACTGTCTAAGATATCCAAAGAGGAAGGAAAATAACTTACAGTCTTGAAAATATATACTACACAATCCTGTGATCATAAAACAATATCGTTTGAGCTTCAAAAGAAGGAAATAATTCTTAAATTGTATTTTACTTTACCAAATAGTTTTTTCATTCTTTCCTTTTTTTTATTTTTGAACATTTTTGTGAGACTTCCGGAAAGTAACCGTCAGGTAAGAATTTGTATACGCAGGACGCGCGTTTCTTCTACAAAAGATTCACCAGGAACGCTTGTGTTTAAACAACTTATAGGCCCCTAAAAATTTCTACGGGGTCTCATTGGGAGGGGCGTACAGATTGAGGATCCACAATAATTAGACTTGCACGTCTCGTGCTTACACACAGATTGGTCAATCCAGCATCGCATAGATCTCAATGATACACAACTTTATCCTGCCATGACTTGAAGACTACTTTGTTAAATATGATTTTCGCTTCTAGATGCTATTGACGAATGAATAACATTAACCTCTTTTAGTTTGTATGCCATAACGCCACATGTGTTATACATAATTGTTTTCAAGAAACGCGATCATCAGGTGACGTTTATTCATATCAAAAAAATTTAAAGAATTATTAAAAATGAAATTGGTATTGTGTTCCTTGATTTCCTATATTTTACTAGACAACTCAAAGTCAAATGACAAGGAAACCGGAAAAAGGAAGTAGATTTCTGCGTTCTGCGCAAATGTTGGAATTAAAAAAAACGACAATTTTTTTTAACGATTTTGAGTTTTTTTTTTTTAATTTTGATTTCAATGAAAATTTTGCGAAATTTGGGAAATTTTGACGATTTTTTTTTATTGAATTTTCTACTGTAATATGGGACTTCGTCCCCATATAAAGTCTATATATGAATATTGTGTACAAGTTGTAATGTTGTACAGATGTTTGTACAAGTTATCAGTTTTCAATTAATTGCTTTACACAAATGGATGATGCAAACACACAGTCTCTTATTTCACATATTTCTGTCATATTTTCACAACTACGTGATACAGTCTAATACTGAACATTGATACAATAAATCATCATATGACTACAAAAAGACTTTTTATGGTATAAGAGAGAAAAACAAAATTAGAATATAAACCATTTAGGTTTTCTCATTTCCAGTTTGCGGACAAGAAGAATAACACTAAATGTTAGATTGAAACATATAAATTTAAATTTAGAACATTAAACTGGTACATAAACTCATCATAGATACCAGGACTAAATTTAGTATGTACGCCAGACGCGCGTTTCGTCTTCAAAAGCCTTAGTATTTCAAAAAAATTCAATGACAATTCATGTCAGCACAAAAAGTGCTGACTACTGGGTTTGTGATACCCTCGGGGAAATTAATCTCCACCAGCAGTGGCATCGACCCAGTGGCTGTAAATAAACTCATCATAAAAAGGCAAAATAAAGTACGAAGTTGAAGAGCATTGAGAACCAAAGTTCCTATAAGTTTTGCCAAATACAGCTAAGGTAATCTATGCCTGAGGTAGAAAAGCCCTAATATTTCAAAAAATTCAAAAATTTGTAAACAGTAAATTTATAAATATAACCGTATCAATGACCTGTAGCACGTGGTGCAAGAAGGTATGTGTCAAAAATTATAACTTGTACACAAACCATGTACAAACATGACAAACTATAATTTGGACAAACTTACATCTTGTACACATCATATATATTTGATGATAACAACTGATTCAGTTTGTTATATAATTATGATGGTCCTAATGAGATGAACACATTCGATAACATGGTACAAAAATGAAAAAGAGAAAATCGAGCAATAGAAACAGTAAATAAAAAATAACGGGAACACACATTTCGGGAATAAGGATAGATTATAAAAGGATAAGGTAAGAAAATATTGATGACATAAAAGAATGATGAACAGATTAAATAATTATTTAATTACAGACGAAAGATTTTGACCACTTTTTAAACACTTAAGTGTATATTTCATTTGATTCAACTAGTAAATTTGAAAGATTTTAACTGATTTAGTCATTCAAAACGATCCTATTCAAGCTCTAATATGAAAAATCTACCAAATATGCCGAACAATGTCACTTTACAGATGGTTTTGTCAAAAATGAAAGTGGCCGCATCCGTGTTCATCCTCAACCTTTATATATGTTATGTATTAGCATAAAATACAACTTGCATTTCTATATTAAGGATGAACACAAATGCGGCCACTTCCGTTTTACACGAAAACCGTCTAAAATTTAACTAAAATGCTAGAATTGTGAAGATTTCAGTAATTTAGCATGACTTAATGGTGCTAGTACCCGATATATGTGCATTGCATTGTTAAAAACAGCCCATATTTATGTAGCAGAAGCATTCTACTCTCCAATAAATAACTAAAAGTTTACATTTTATTGATTTTGTAAAACTGCTATATTTTGGGGCTAAAAAGGGGTCTTACTAGACCTACTCCTTTAATGAATTTGACCCACGTCCTCCTTCACTGAAAACTGATGACAGCTCATCTGAAGAAGAAAATATTTACTTTTACAATTTACAATATCATTATTGTGGGAAAACTATGTTGTCAACTGTCCCTACTTACAATTATGAAGACTATGCAATAAATATCGACACAAAATTGTATCTGGAGACAAAACAAACAGAATTGTTGCATAACTTATCTGCATATGGTATTGATGTACCATATGAAATAGTTAAAAATCAGAGAAGTGATGAATAGTTCCACCAGAGAGCAATGAGGATAACAGCATCAAATGCAAAGTATGTGTCCACACTAAAGAAAGAATCTTCAGTGTTTAATAAACTGAAGAAAACTATGTATACAAATAATCCGATGAAAGCAAGAGCTATGACTTATGAAATCGAGCATGAGAATGATGCTTTAAAAGATTACGCATCAATGAAGCAAACAAAATTTTCTTTGCTAGAAGTTGCACAATGTGGTTTATGGGTTTAATCCGAAAACCCAAAGCTTGCTTGTAGTCCAGATGAATAAGTGAGGAATGTTTCTATTAATGGAGAAGATGCTTTTGGTTTGGTGGAATGAAAATGTCCACTTATGCTTTCAAAGTGTTCCGTAAATGACTTTGGGAAATGTTTACCATAATCTCAAGTAACAAATGTTTCCCTTGAACGCTTACCCAGTGGCCACATAAGGTTAAAAAGAAATAATGAATACTATTTTCAAATTCAGATGCGATAAGAAACAATGGGACTGCAGTGTTGTGATCTTTTTGTTTGGTTTGAATCTGACATGTTATTGAAAACAATATTTTTTGATAAAGTGTTCTGAAATAGCTTGATCAAGAAACTCGTTAAATTTTACCATACTCGTCTTTGTCCGGATTATTTTGAGATGAGATTAGCTAGAGGATTACCTCCTTTCGATTTACCAGAATCGTTGATTTTAACATGAAGAACATACTTTTTTCCTTTTAAATATTTGTGACTTGTTTACATTTCTCATTGCCATTATTATACATGTATGCATGACAAAGACCTTCGTAGTTTCTTTCTCATTTTTTGTTTATCTGATACATTATAAAAATTATAAGATTATAGATACATATATTTTTTGCACAAGTGGCTCCTGAAATTAACAAAACAACCAATTACAAAAATCATCTGTGAAAACACGGACTGGAGCGATAATGGTACAATTCTTTTGCAGGATTCTGTATTTTTTCATTCTTTCGATTGTACGCTCATCATGAATACTGTGTTTTGTAATGTCCTTGGTGCTTGCTGTTTCTTGTGGTGTAAATTTAAATAAAGTTAATAAAATAAAAACAAAATACAATCAAAAATTTTTTTTTTATAAATCACATGACTAATTGGACTATATTATTTTGTATGCTTAATGATCAGAAAAAATAATTAACAAATACTAGAATGTATTTATATACATCACTTGGAGAAGTGGTAGCAGGAATGGATCAGGGTCAGCATCTATATGACCTTTTCCACCAAAAAAATGATTACTGCATATGTATGTATCCTTTTTTACTCTGACAGTTGTAAAGCCGTCTTCTACATGCATGTATCCACATGTGCATTTTTCTCTGTCCCTCCATGGCTTTGGAAATCTTATAAATTCCACTCCCTTTGTGTGTATAAAGTGAATCACTATTACAAGTACCATAACAGCAATGTTTTGTTGCATCTTTCTTCACCAAATCATCCATAATTAACGTTTTTAATACAAGTTTCTATTTTATATCTCAGACTTACGAGAGTTAAAACAAATAAAGTTATTGTTTGTATAGCATACTACTATAGTGTATTGTAATACATATGGGAAACAAGTTTGTCCTAAAGTGAGATTGATTAATCAGTATGTAGATAAGGTAATCTATAAATAGAATAAACAGATAATCTGATCCTATGCTATCTCAAGAAAACTCAGGAGGCTCTCCGAATAGTGAGATGACGACCAGATATTTTAAGAAAATAATTTATAACAAACACTTTGATTGGTTGGCAAAAGTACAAAACTTACGGTATGGAATGAAAACTTACGGTATGGAATTGAAAACAAACGCGTTGGTTTTTCATACCGTCATAATTACGAATCAACGCGTTGAAAGTGAAGACCAACGCGTTGAAAGTGAAAACCAACGCGTTGAAAGTGAAAACCAACGCGTTGAAAGTGAAAACCAAAGCGTTGAAAGTAAAACCAACGCGTTGAAAGTAAAAACCAACGCGTTGATAATTAAAACCAACGCGTTGAAAATTTCAAACGGTATGTTCATACCGCTAATGACACGAACGGCCACTCATACACATCCGTCTATCAACCCAAATATATGTCAGCATTTTACTAAATATTGATTAAACAAGTCTAACTGCTCCATTTTATTCCTGCAAAAAGTTCTAAGGATAAAAGGGTGTAAATTATGCGCTTCTAGTGCAAATGCTTATTTAAAGTGTTGTACTGATTGTGTAGAAACAGTCGGTATACTCATCTCTTTATCAGAATATTTTATGACGTATATTTATGGACAGACTTATTTTTCTCGATCTATCAAGAGCAAAACTTTCTACTTAAAAAAAGTCGAAGAAGACAATTCAAACAATTATTGATATATCAATAAGCGTATATATCTCCGGGCTATATCCTAAAGCTTAAAACGTTCATTTGTTAGAGAAAACGTAGAATACAATAGAGAAAAGAAATCAAACAAATAATTATACATGCTAAAAAAACGAAAAAAAAAACCCGTATTCTTAATGGTTGTTCTAATCCAATTATTTTAGGAAAAACCCCTATGGGGTCCAATAAGTGAAGACGAACCGGATGACTTAAAGGGAACTGGTGATAGAATAGCTACCTGGCTCTTTTATGTAAGTAATTTGATGTAGTGTTTATCATGTTGATAACGTAAAAAATATATTTGTTTGATTTTTTTCTCTATTGATTTGATTTAGAAACACAAATAAGTTATGAATTCAGGCAATGTTGCGAAGTTGTTATTATCAAAACAATGTTTTGTAAAGTGGAACTCCTAGAACGATAGTATACCAACATGAGGGAAATCATAGATCAAAAAGCAATCCCTGACTAATGTCCCTGCTAGAATCATACACTTCGCACTAGGATAAAACAAAAGATATAACAATCCATTTTCTCTATATAAATCTGTCCGTAAGAAATATCTAAAGATACAGACTACAGAGACAGAGTTTGCGAGGTAATGGTCAAAGTCGAAGAAAAGCTGAGAGCGTTTAGGCAACAACAACAACAAAAAACAGTAAAAAACACCAATAAAACACGAAAGACAACGTGATAAACACAGGCAACAATAGTATACCGCTGTTCAAAAATCATCAATCAAATAAGAGAAAACAGATATGGGTTCCAAACTAAAACTGAAGTAAACTCATCAACTATAAAAGGAGACAACGGAACCACAGAAACATTTAAACAAATAAGCAGTACATAGAATATGAAGACAGACTGACATGAACCCCACAAAGAACTGGTTGGTAATCGAAATGTTATCGTAAAAAAATCATCTGGTAAAGAATTCCGGTATTACAGACAACAAAATAGCTACATGACTAAAATCATCATCAAAACACAAAAGATAACATAATAAAACAAACTAACAGTACATCAAAAAATGAAGACTGAACAACAAGAACCTCACCTTAAACAAAGGGACAATCTCAAGTGCTCCTGAAGTGTAAGTGTATTATGATAATCTGGTAAAGCATTTCACCTCACCTTAAACATAGGGATAATCTCAAGTGCTCCTGAAGTGTAAGTGTATTATGATAATCTGGTAAAGCATTTCACCTCACCTTAAACATAGTGATAATCTCAAGTGCTCCTGAAGTGTAAGTGTTTTATGATAATCTGGTAAAGCATTTCACCTCACCTTAAACATAGGGATAATCTCAAGTGCTCCTGAAGTGTAAGTATATCATGATCATCTGGTAAAGCATTTCACCTCACCTTAAACATAGGGATAATATCAAGTGCTCCTGAAGTGTAAGTATATCATGATCATCTGGTAAAGCATTTCACCTCACTTTAAACATAGGGATAATCTCAAGTGCTCCCGAAGTGTAAGTGTATTATGATCAACTGGTAAAGCATTTCACCTCACCTTAAACAAAAGGATAATCTCAAGTTGTCCTGAAGTGTAAGTATATCATGATCATCTGGTAAAGAATTTCGATATAACAGACAACAAAATAGCTACATGTACAAGTAAAATGATGTAAATTAAACCACACGCTATGTTCTGATTTATAAATCATGACTTCCGAAAATTATTTCCTTTCAGTTAAATGATGTTAAAGTTGGTGGAGCAACAGTATTTCCAAATATAAATACTCGGATTCCTGTTATTCAGGTAACAGCATATGCTCTTTATATTCCTTTCAAATTTTACCCTTTTCTCAACTGACGACAGCAATACATATTATAAGACTTAGTGTCAGTGGACTTTTACCCAAGAGTTTGTAAACGATATACTCATAAATAAGTCATCAATTCTAGATTTTCAGAACTGCAATATCCCTTTTATCCACATCAACAAACTCTAAAAAGTTGTTATTTATTTACCATCTTGTAAAGTATATGAGTATTCAGAAAGAATAAATGTTTCAGGGAATCCTGGATATAGCTTCCGAGATCTTCGTAGTTTGTGTTATCCCAGCCATTTCAATGTTTTTCTGGTCGAATTAAATTTTCTTATAACCATTTGCAGGTGATTTTTGGATCGTTGTTTTCTTTTGTACGAACACAATATTCTAGATATTTAATTTGACATTTATTTTATACATTTCTGCCCAATATTAAGTTTAAATGTTTCTGTTTTGTTCTTAAAAATCAAAGTGTTTACACATATGCAAATGACATTTAATGTACAGTTCGATAAAACTGTTTTGTACATGATTGTTGGCAGGTTTACATCTCATTAAATACTTAGTCAAATATAGAAGTATACAAATATGTTCTTAAACCTGCATAGATAAATGATTCGGTCGTAGAAAAATATAAAGAGAATCAAACTGACGACAGACAATGATGCACCGGAAACGACACCAGTGCCTTTTCCTGCATAACGTGATAAAAAAGACCGCTTATTGTTTGAATATCATGAAAAATACTTGGGTTTGGTTTATTTGTATTTTTTTGGGGGCTATAGAGAATTTTCTGAAAGGTTTTCCAAAATCACATCAATAACGCATGTAAACTACCTTCCAACCACTGATAACAAACACAATATTGAAAGGATTTCGTAAACATTATTTCATTTTAAAGGGGCACTAGCTACGAGAAATATTAAACATCTGATATTTAATTTTTTTGGCTCAATCATGAATGAAACACAAATAATAAAAAATAATTCATTTTTAGCTGCCAGTATGGTTCAATTTTGTCAAAATATGCTAAATAACATTGATTATGAATTATTCACTTGCAAGTGAAAAACTCAACCTTATTGAATCCGCCTTCATGTGAACTTCAATTTAACCCCTTAGCCGGAATTGAAAAGCACGTGATTTGTATGTGTAAAGTTATTGAAAGAAAAATAATGTAAACATTGAAAGTGAAACAAATGTAAATCATTTGATTGACTGATTCGATCCACAAAAACATTCTTTTAATAGTAAAAACAATGATAAACATTTATTTTTCATCTATAATATGAAATAAAATCGACCTAGAATAATCCAACAGCACGAATTTTTCTTAATCTATTTATATCTATACTTATGTTTACATCGCTTATATGGTCATCGTATGACTCATGAGGTCAACTCGATAATTAAGTAGATGGCGTTTGACTAAATTACACACGAAACGAAGCTTTGAATTTTCATGCCCGTGTCCTGTTAATTGTTAGTTTAGACTTTTAATAGTTTGGATAAATGTTTTACCCTGTTATAAATTATATTTAAGAATTTGATTAAATTCGGTGAACATGAATTTGAGAGCTAGTGCCCCTTCAACCATGTAGATTGTTTTGCCCTGCAGTTTATCAACTTATTGCTCTAAAGTTCAACCTGATAGATGTCAAAATAAGTAGATGGATATTTTATTATCTTGTTAGGTTAGTGTACTATTAAACATTCAAACTTTGTTCAGGGAGGTGCTGCCTTTTGGTATAATTTACTACCTAGTGGAGTAACTGATAACAGAACGATGCACGCAGGCTGTCCAGTTGTAATTGGTTCTAAATGGGGTGAGTAAATAATTCATCTTTTCTATTCAGTTTAGATATGTGTTCCTTAAAAAAAAGAAGACATAAAAAAAAGACAGTCAAAATCGTCAGTTGCAGGAAAAATGATTTTTGAAAAAAATGTAAAACGATAAAAAATCAAACAGTTTATTATCTTGTGAGTTTTCAAAATGACATATTTCTGATGGCTGGTTAATACCATTTTGCGTTTTCGTCCTTCATATTTTATAGGGCGAGAACGCTAAAACGTGAAGTCGAAAAAGCAAAACGCTAAATATCTTTTTGATTTCGTGTTTTTGACTTCGTGTTTTTGCATATTCGCCTATAAAATATAAAGGCCGAAAAAAATTTACATCAGCAATATATCGGATCAGTTTAATAGTAAGCGCCGCCGATTAATTAAATTCTCTTTCGAATTGATATTACTAGTCATCATTGTAAGTGCTCTGACGTCAAACTATTCAATCGGAGATTGATGAACATACTGTGAAAGATTATATTAACACAATCTTTAAAATGTTAATACATTAGCTCTGAATATTCCTAGAATGTTATTCCTGTTATAAATAAAGGCAACAGTGTATACAGCTGTTCGAAAGTCACACATCGATTGCGAGAATCCGGGTTACAAACTAAAACTGAGGGAAATGCATCGACCATAAGAGGAAAATAAACGAAACAACAAAACACCGAAGAGCAAAAATGAAAGCAACAATGCAACATAATCGAAACGTAAATGTAAATGAAAGAAAGCGCGCAATTTACAATTTCATTCGTTGTTGTTCAATTAAAAAGTAAAAACACAAAAATACTGAACTCCGAGGAAAATTCAAAAAGGAAAATCAAAAATCAAAAGGCAAAATCAAAAGTCCAAACACATTAAACGAATGGATAACAACTGTCATATTCCTGACTTGGTACAGGCATTTTCTAATGTAGAAAATGGTGGATTGAACCTGGTTTTTTAGCTAGCTAAACCTCTCACTTGTATGACAGTCGCATCAAATTCCATTACATTGTCAACGATGCATGAACAAAACAAACATACTCAAAGAGTAAAAATGTCAAAAATAGGGGTACAACAGTCAATATTGTGTTATCATCTTAATATCACTACATAAACAACAAATGTAACAAAGTAGCACAAAAAGGCATACATCAAATTTAACATTCTCATATTGCTTTTCTTATACGGCTGAATTTATCTATGTAAAGTCACACATCGATTGCGAGAATCCGGGTTACAAATTAAAACTGAGGGAAATGCATCGACCATAAGAGGAAAATAAACGAAACAACAAAACACCGAAGAGCAAAAATGAAAGCAACAATGCAACATAATCGAAACGTAAATGATTTTTTACAAAATTATTTTGGATCTGCAATATTTTGGACACAAACATCACTGACGAAGACATTAATTGTCGAAATGCGAATTTAATGTAGTAAAATTGATACGGTGTATGTTATTAATTCAGAGCTTAATAAAAATATGATTCAAATAGAAGTTCCGTCCTGAATATGCATTTTCACTATATGATAAGAAAACAGAATCAATCAATCAGAAGTTTTCCTTTTTTCTGTTTTAGTTGGTAACAAATGGATTCGTGAAGCTGGTCAAATGTTCCATAGACCGTGCGATCTACAGCCGTAATAGTCTTTCAATTACCAACAACAACTTACTGCATAATGCTAATTAATGAATGTAATACAGTCCTACACACAGCCCTCAAATTGAAAAGTTTTACAAAACTACTGTTTAGATAAAAACAACATAAAACTGAAGTGGCTGTCAACATTCATTTAATGAAATTTGTCAAATTTGTAATTTTATCAGTAAAATTAACATTACACAGGTTGGGTCAGTTCAAATATCTTGCTAGCTACAGTGATAATTTCTGCATCCTTTGTGATAAAACTGGTGTACACATAAATGGCATTGTTTTTGTGCAGAACATGAAATATAATTCCAGGTGTATATAGAGATAAAAGAATAAACAATTTCATGACTTTTTGTAAGGATAAAAAAGAAATCAACAGAAAGTAGATGTTTGGTATAAACATTTAAAATAGTTATAATAAATAAGAAGATTTTAAATAGATAACATTTTCAGGCCCGTAGCCAGGAATTTTTAAGGGGGGGGGGGGGGTTCGTTGGACTCACAAACTCGACTTTAACAGTCACAATTCGAACAGCACATTGACTTTAACAGTGCTTATTTGTTTTCAAGGGGGGGGGGGGGGGTCGTCCGAACCCCCCGAACCCCCTGGCTACGGGTATGATTTTACATGCAAAAATGCATGACAGGTGGCATTTTCAAAGTTCATCTTATCAGTTATTTTGCACTTTACATGTATCACACAATTTAAGTTATTAAAATAAAGAAAAAAAAGGGGGGTTGAAAAATTAAAATAAAAGTTTCATTTGAATTTTACTAATGAATTCGAAATCCATAAATAAGGATCCACAATTTATTCTTTTAGTAAATTTCACTAAGGCAGAATCTCCTCCCACTCCACACACACATCCCACAATAATGATCAATAATATTTCAGGACAAATGTAACTGTTATTTTGTCATCATTAGTCATCTGAGAAACAAAATTCCAATTCTGAGCTGACCACACTTTTGCAGTTACTCTTTTAATGAATTGTGCTTTATGGAGAAGTCACACAAACACCAATCTTATTTTGTATTGACTTAAGAACGTCTTTGAATCAAAACGTCCAGACTATAAAATCAATGATTAAATTTATTAAAAAGGAGGATTTTCCAGTTTTGGGACAGTTACTCATAAATGCTTTCAGCAATTCTCATGAAACTTTGGTGAATTGTTAATATTTATTGATGTAAGTTCCCTTTTGATTGTCATAAATTTCTAATATGACATTGTAAAGTAATTGAACTTTATTCTATTAAAATGTGATGCCACGCGGGCGTATCATGCACTCATGGCGCAGCTATTTATTCATAATGTGAAATCTTCATCTATGACAAACTGTAGTCAGGTAGTGTTTACATTGTTGGGAATCATATTACACCATCTTGTACATAGTTAAACTTTTTACAGATAAAAATTGAAACAATGATATATTTAATTGAAAGTGACAAGTACTTAGATAATACCAGCTTATCTGACATTTTATACTAGATGAAAGAGCGCTCCAGAAGAGCGAAAAATAGAGGACTGTTTGGTGGACTGAATAGGTAAAACTTGTACTAATTTTGACCTGTATATTTGCAGCTTAGTATTCAATAGATAAAGACTAAGATTAATATTTGATAAACAATAACTTGTTGTTTTACTAGAGCAAGTGAAGAAAGATATTTATTTACGTTCATTTTTCCGTTTTGATACGTTTTTTCTTGTATAGCGGAATAGAACTATCCTTCTTTGTTAAAGAATTGAATAGCGTCAAAACTGCCTTAGTTATGCAAATGGTTTTGCCATATGGAATTGAAGTTTTATTTTTATGAGAATAGAAAGTAATTTGTTTGCTTCGTTTTAAGAAGTCTTATTTGCCTTCACTTGTCTTGTTGCGTTATCTTTCTGAATAGATCAATACAGAAAAAACTGTTGTTACATGTGTTTCATTTGTTATAACATTATATGCAAAACGTAGATGTTTGGTATAAACATTTAAAATAGTTATAATAAATAAGAAGATTTTAAATAGATAACATTTTCAGGCCCGTAGCCAGGAATTTTTAAGGGGGGGGGGGGGGGGGGTTCGTTGGACTCACAAACTCGACTTTAACAGTCACAATTCGAACAGCACATTGACTTTAACAGTGCTTATTTGTTTTCAAGGGGGGGGGGGGGGTCGTCCGAACCCCCGAACCCCTGGCTACGGGTATGATTTTACATGCAAAAATGCATGACAGGTGGCATTTTCAAAGTTCATCTTATCAGTTATTTTGCACTTTACATGTATCACACAATTTAAGTTATTAAAATAAAGAAAAAAAAGGGGGGTTGAAAAATTAAAATAAAAGTTTCATTTGAATTTTACTAATGAATTCGAAATCCATAAATAAGGATCCACAATTTATTCTTTTAGTAAATTTCACTAAGGCAGAATCTCCTCCCACTCCACACACACATCCCACAATAATGATCAATAATATTTCAGGACAAATGTAACTGTTATTTTGTCATCATTAGTCATCTGAGAAACAAAATTCCAATTCTGAGCTGACCACACTTTTGCAGTTACTCTTTTAATGAATTGTGCTTTATGGAGAAGTCACACAAACACCAATCTTATTTTGTATTGACTTAAGAACGTCTTTGAATCAAAACGTCCAGACTATAAAATCAATGATTAAATTTTATTAAAAAGGAGGATTTTCCAGTTTTGGGACAGTTACTCATAAATGCTTTCAGCAATTCTCATGAAACTTTGGTGAATTGTTAATATTTATTGATGTAAGTTCCCTTTTGATTGTCATAAATTTCTAATATGACATTGTAAAGTAATTGAACTTTATTCTATTAAAATGTGATGCCACGCGGGCGTATCATGCACTCATGGCGCAGCTATTTATTCATAATGTGAAATCTTCATCTATGACAAACTGTAGTCAGGTAGTGTTTACATTGTTGGGAATCATATTACACCATCTTGTACATAGTTAAACTTTTTACAGATAAAAATTGAAACAATGATATATTTAATTGAAAGTGACAAGTACTTAGATAATACCAGCTTATCTGACATTTAATACTAGATGAAAGAGCGCTCCAGAAGAGCGAAAAATAGAGGACTGTTTGGTGGACTGAATAGGTAAAACTTGTACTAATTTTGACCTGTATATTTGCAGCTTAGTATTCAATAGATAAAGACTAAGATTAATATTTGATAAACAATAACTTGTTGTTTTACTAGAGCAAGTGAAGAAAGATATTTATTTACGTTCATTTTTCCGTTTTGATACGTTTTTTCTTGTATAGCGGAATAGAACTATCCTTCTTTGTTAAAGAATTGAATAGCGTCAAAACTGCCTTAGTTATGCAAATGGTTTTGCCATATGGAATTGAAGTTTTATTTTTATGAGAATAGAAAGTAATTTGTTTGCTTCGTTTTAAGAAGTCTTATTTGCCTTCACTTGTCTTGTTGCGTTATCTTTCTTAATAGATCAATACAGAAAAAACTGTTGTTACATGTGTTTCATTTGTTATAACATTATATGCAAAACGTTTGAGAAAAAATTAGACCCTTAGAGATAACATTTTGTGTTTATTAAACACACACGCATTCAATTCACATCTGTTTAAATATATTGTGCACGATAAATGAAATATAAATTGCAAATCTGACTTGTAAAATTGGATAGGGGCAATACATTTTTGTCATGAAACATTTGTTGATGTTTTACATGTATGTTTTTCGTTCATTTTTTGTACATAAATAAGGCCGTTAGTTTTCTCGTTTTAATTGTTTTACAGTGTCATTTCGGTGAATTTTATAGCTGACTATGCGGTATGGGCTTTGCTCATTGGTGAAGGCCATACGGTGATCTATAGTTGTTTTATCTATGTAAGTTTGGTATTTTGTGGAGAGTTGTCTCATTGGCAATCATGCCACATTTTTTTTATATTCAATTGTATCGAAATTAAAAGAACGCTTTTCTATTCAAATATATTCTATAAACATTTAAAGCACAAACAGTTTGACTAACAAACATTGCACTAAATAAAAACTTTCTAGCTGGACAGCTGTAAGGGGAGTTGAAATAACAGTACATTATACAAGTTCAACGACATAAACATAAACTACGCTCACAACCGCCGGCGAATAACTGTTCAGGAAATATAGCGTTGCAAAAATTACTGTTTTGACCACATTTACAATCACTGGGTCGTTGCCACTGCTGGTGGAGATTTATTTCCCCGAGGGTATCACAAGCCCAGTAGTCAGCACTTTTTGTGCTGAAATGAATTGTCATTGAGGAATTTCGTTTCTCAATGCTCTTCAACTTCGTACTTTATTTGGCCTTTTAAACTTTTTTGGATTCGAGCGTCACTGATGAGTCTTTTTTGACGAAACCCGCGTATGGCGTATAAACTAAATTTAGTCCTGGTATCTATGATGAATTTATTTACAACCACTGGGTCGATGCCACTGCTGGTGGAGATTTATTTCCCCGAGGGTATCACAAGCCCAGTAGTCAGCACTTCTTGTGCTGACATGAATTGTCATTGATATGGTTATATTTATAAATTTACTGTTTACAAATTTTTGAATGTTTTGAAATACTAAGGCTTTTATACCTCAGGCATAGATTACCTTAGCTGTATTTGGCAAAACTTTTAGGAATTTTGTTTCTCAATGCTCTTCAACTTCGTACTTTATTTGGCCTTTTTAACTTTTTTGGATTCGAGCGTCACTGATGAGTCTTTTGTAGACGAAACGCGCGTATGGCGTATATACTAAATTTAGTCCTGGTATCTATGATGAGTTTATTTGCACGTCAAGATGATAACAAGCTAGAGACGTCATTTCTCTCGTCTACATCTAAACAAAATTACGTCTGCCGCCTCAACATTATGCTAATACTTTGATCTGGACATTAACTTCAAGGAAGATTTATCTTTTTATTTAATTCAGTAATTCAGTATAATGGAACAGTTATGGCCCTCATGACAAGTAAATATTCAACATCAATAAATCTCGAGATATTATCCTCTGGACCTCGAGACATTATCTTTGCTCGATTGGATAATTGTGGATATTAACTTTTCATAAAGGCCTAATTTTATATTATTAGTATTTGACAAAAACCTCTCGGACTTTTGTGTATTCAATGGTTGTCAACGTCGTTCCTCACTTGGCCGTTTGAATCATGTTGATATGATGGTCATTGATTAGTCTTTTGTACTAGAAGCACTGGTCTGATGAACAAAGTTAAAAGTTTGATATCTTTGATTAACCATGACTGGGTCGATACCACTTATGGTAGAAGTTTCTTTCCCAATTGTTTAACCAACACAGTAATTATAAACACTTCTGTTTTGATATGTATATATCTTATGAATTGACATGGCAGATGACACATATTAAGCAGGATCCGCTTTTGTTCATGCATCGTTGACAATGTAATGGAATTTGATGCGACTGTCATACAAGTGACAGGTTTAGCTAGCTATAAAACTAGGTTCAATCCACCATTTTCTACATTAGAAAATGCCTGTACCAAGTCAGGAATATGACAGTTGTTATCCATTCGTTTGACGTGTTTGGACTTTTGATTTTGCCTTTTGATTTTTGATTTTCCTTTTTTAATTTTCCTCGGAGTTCAGTATTTTTGTGTTTTTACTTTTTACCCTTCCGGGACAACTTCGATCATGCCAAGTTTTTTTTAATGGGTTCACGTTGCTCAGTCTTTAGTTTTTCTATGTTATGTTTTGTAAATTATTATTTGTCAGTTTATCTATTCCTGTTTTAATCATGTCGTTGTCAGTTTTGTTTTCGACTCGTATTTTTGCCTTGTTTTTAAGATGTTTTGTCAAAATCTTTCTTATATCATTATACATAATTTCGTAATGAAGGTTTCTTTTCTAGATGTTGCAATCGATATATTTTAAATAGAAGACAATAACAATCAAAACCAAGGAGTAAACAAAGACTAAAAAAAACAAAGGACATTTACATCAACAGTTATAAATGATAAATACGGAACAACACGAACTCCACTAAAAACCAGGAGTGAAAACAGGTGCTCCGGAAGGGTAAGCATTTCCTGTACCGTATACGGCACCCGTCGTGTTATTTCTTTGTTTTGTTCGGTAATGATGGAAGGTTATTATGTCTGAGGAAGAATATCAGATATGATTTCTGACTCACTTTTGTCATAATGGCCAATCAGCTCATAGTCCTGTCTTAGCAACTTTATAGAAAGCAGTATTCCTCGTTCAACACAATCAACGTACTTTGAGCTAGCTCTAGAGTAACGTATCAATTGAGACACATATACTCCATATGCTGGTGCCACGGGGGTGTTGTTATACAGATATGGAAAGTTGACTATAGGAAAATTAAAATCATCACGTTTGTCATAAATTTTGGTATTCAACCTACCATCAGTAGACATTTCGAGAAATATGAAGCAGAGTTATCTGTGTCGGTTGTATCTTCAATTTCAAGTTCAATTGGATATATTAAATGTTAGTTTGTGAAGTAGTACATTGTTTTCTGTATTCATTTATCATGTCATTTTCCTTGATTGGTACCATTAACTATAAAACATGTTTTGGAAATTTTCATCTGATTTTGGGTAATTATATTTTGTTTTATTTTAAGGACTGAAAAATACGTAATTTAATTTATCAGAAAACAATTTAATATTAAAGAACAAACAACATATGGTTCTGTGCAAGCATTGTTATTTGTAAGTTGGAATTGTCTTTGAACGTGATTTCATTCACTGTGGATTGCATAACATGCATAAAATCGATATATTCGTTTGGGAAGGGATGAATGTTGTAGAAGTTTTTTTGCAGAAAAGTTGTCCTGCGTACCGATATCACAAGGTAATCCTTTTTCAACAGATTTGTATAATTTGCGTTAATGCTGACCTTCTAAATGTACACAAAAAAAAAAATTACCATGTAGAACGCCACATGCGGGGTGTCGGCTATGTTTGACACGGGGTGGCAATGTCGAAGTGGAGAAAAACTATCAAAGTAAGTTCAAGTATCAAAATTTCTTTTTATAGAATTTTTAGTACCATCTAATGTATTGCACGGAATGAATTGAAATATTATCTATTTCCTGCAAGCAGAATCAGTCGTTTTCAGTGCTCTGTTTCCTCAAACACCTCTTCCTAGTTTACCGTGTTACAGATTTTGAGGCTTCATATGCAAGTTTTTTTTATAAAAACCTCTTTAGACGACTTCCTACCGTATCATTTATATAGATTTTAATTCCTATCACGGAATTTAACCAATTACCAGCTTCTTACTTAAAATTAATTGGTTTTAAAACTAGTTTTTCGTCAAAATATGAAAGTGTCGCTCGGGGTGTCAGATTTTGCGTCTCACGGGGTAGAGGCTTTTAATTGAAATAGAATAGATTTGCATATAAATCGGTCTTTATCTGATACCTTTTGGTTCAAACACATCTACTATATTATGATAAGACATTGCAAACTGAATGTACTTCATTTTGCCTGGGTTTTTTTTGTCTTTTAAGACAAGTGCTTTTGATTTCGAAAAAAGTGAAAAATGACTCAAAATACTTTGTTTTAAAGCATGTATCAAGGAAACCATTTTTGCCTCGTGGAACATGATGAAAGGTTTCAACGTTAGAAACAAGATATTTAAAGCAGAGGTCAGATTTTGGGATATCAACGGCATAGCGGTGAAGTCTGATAGTATCTTTTGGCTTTGAACTGCAAAATTGTTTCCTGCGTTTTGGGGATCGATCATTCCGCGCTAACACAGGTTTTCTGTAATGTGTCCAATTCGTTTTGGTCCACCCATAAAATATAAAAAATTACCAAGAAAAAAAATCTGTTACCAGTTTTCCAAAACCTCTTTGTTGTTTCCCGATACCATCGATTTCCGATGTTATTCTTTTTGACATTAATCTGACTGTCTACAGGAAAAGAAAGAGAGAAATATAGTTTAAAAAAATATTTTTTCCTTTTACCATTTGAAAAAAAAAGATAGAAAATCAGCAGCCAGATTATTTTTTAAGATTTTGAATCTCTGTTTTGAAATCGTTAAGCACATTAGTGTACATTTTGAGAGTAACGCGGTGATGCCCTTAGATAGAGTTTGACTGTTGATGGCTTCGGCCAAATCTATATTGGAGGTCTGCTCTGTGATTTTCCTCTATGTTTCTGTGCATTGAGCCTCAACCGTGACTTTTTTCTGACCATAATAGTAACTGAAAAGGAAAATAAATCATTTTCTAGCTTTAAAACAAAGTATTTTGAGTCATTTTTACTTTTTACGAAATCAAAAGAACTTGTCTTTAAAGACAAAAAACAGGCAAAATGAAGTATCTTCAGTTTGTAACGTCTTATCATAATATAATAGATGTGTTTGAACCTGAACCAAAAAGTATCAGATAAAGACCGATTTATATGCAAATCTATTCTATTTTTATTAAAAGCCTCTGCCTCTTGAGACGCAAAATCTGACACCCCGAGCGACACTTCATATTTTGATGAAAAACTAGTTTTAAAACCAATTAATTTTAAGTAAGAAGCTGGTAATTGGTTAAATTCCATGATAGGAATTAAATTATAATTTACTGATACGGGAGGAAGTCGTCTAAAGAAGTTTTTTTCCTGAAATTTGCATATGAAGCCTCAAAATCTGCAACACGGTTAACTTGTGTTTGAGGAAACAGAGCACTGAAAACGACTGCTTCTGCTTGCAGGAAATAGATTATGTTTCAGTTCATTCCGTGCAATACATAATATGGTACTTTGAATTTTGAATTTTGATACT
Organism: Mytilus edulis; assembly: GCA_019925275.1. Classification (NCBI taxonomy): domain Eukaryota; kingdom Metazoa; phylum Mollusca; class Bivalvia; order Mytilida; family Mytilidae; genus Mytilus; species Mytilus edulis. The sequence continues at coordinate 90,014,531 of CM034362.1, forward strand.
TGAACTTATTTTGATAGTTTTTCTCCGCTTCGAAATTGCCACCCCTTGTCAAACATAGCCGACATCCCGCATGTAGCGTTCTACACGGTGTAAATGAGACGATTAAGCGGTTACGGTTGTGTTTCAGCCCGTCTCGTGACTATCCCGAGTGTGTAGCCTGTACTATAATGGTCGACGTTCGTTTTCGTCTTCTTCAATGTTTTTTTTTTACTGTTTTAGCAAAAACGGATTTTTGTTTTCTCCATTTGAACATGTTGAATTATTTTACATTTTATAACATGTATAATGCCGATTGATTGCATAGCTTACTACCGAATTAGACTATTTACCGGATATGTAATCACATAAGCAAAAAATTCCAAAAAGTTGTGCCAAATACGGCTAAGCTAATCTATGTCTGGGATAAGAAAATCCTTAGTGTTTCGAAAAATTCAAAGTTTTGTAAACAGGAAATTTAGAAAAATGACCACATTTTTGATATTCATGTCAACACCGGAGTGGTGACTACTGGGCTGGTGCTACCCTCGGGGAAGAAACGTCCCTACCAAAAACTGATGGTGATCGCAGGTGATACGAAAGGAGAAAGAGATCCTGCTCTACATGTGGCACATGATAAACTAGCTCCTAGACAATAAATTGATATGTTTGATAAGTTATGTGATAGATTTCCCTTCACCTAGACCCTATTTCGACTTTTTTTAATAACAAGATTTCGACGATTATATTCATACGAGAAATCAGCAAAAATGAAAGTCGTCGCTATTCGTCTTTGCTTCATTGGTAATGTTCAGGTATCAGTAAATCTTTTTTTTGTTTCTTGAGATTTCAATATACATAGGATATGTGCAACATTTATTATACATTAGAGTGTAGTGACCTAATTATTTTCATCAATAGGGTTTTTGTATGCGTTATGAGTTTTTTGCACTAACTTCGAGCATTTTTTTTACGGCATATTATAGTTTATTTATTTTTAGATTTTAGATTTTATAAAGTTCATTGTTTAAACTAGTTCACTAATTGCTATTCAAAGAGGTTGGGGTCACATCGACAGTGGTTGTCTAATATATTGGAGGTTGCAGGTTTATGAGTCTCACTTTTTAAATTTAGTATTTTTAGTCTTGTCTGATTGTTTCCGTTACTTTTTGTTTATATCTTCATGAATAGGTGACCGCATGTGTCTTGGTTTACACTTATAGTAATATTTCCTCATATTCTTAAACCTGAAGCATGTGTAGATACTAGAATACATGTAGTTGTTATATCTGTCATATTTATCGATTTTGATACATTTTCCCAGCATTTTGAATATATGAGGAAATGCATGGTGGATTATTTATTCATAGAAAGAGAAGCTACAATGGCGACACAATGTCTCGCGGCTTGTTGTGGGCATGAATTTCGAAGTTCCCTTGGATATTTGTGTCTTGTCTATCACTTTATGTCATTAGAGTATCGGTTAACTACTGTTGCCTGATTCAGAAATGTTAGATACACCAGCGCTTGAGATGTTTTTTAGGCAGCAGTTTATTGTTGGCGACTTTGTGTTACACTTTACATATTTTCTTATTTTTATTGTACCTTGTATGCTGTCATTCAATTCAAATCTATGGTTTGTCTTAATGAATTTGTGTCTTCGGTATACTTTATCAAATTTCACTGAAGTGTGGTGCTTGATGTCAGTTAGGAACTTTGAATTTTGAAGAGACACCAAGAATCATTTGAAGCCAATTTGCATTGCTTTTCTTGACGGAAATTGTTCAATAAATGAAGAGTCTAAGCTACACGACACACATAGACATACAAACAAAATAAAAAGAGAGATTAAATTGTTGATTGATAATAATTGTATTTTCGATGTAACGTTTTCCGATTGGTTGACAATGTTTTGTCTATCAGCTCATAGATGAAATTGTGTCATGTAATCGAGATGTCATCAAGGTGTTTTCATGATTTTTTAATATTTTTTCTGTCTAATCAAAGTAACATAAACAAATGTGGCGCACACTTCAAAATAAACGGCTACGGCTGTTATTCAGTGTGCAATACTTTTTTGATGTTATTTCTGCAAAAAAGGGACGAAAGATACCAGAGGGACAATATAACTCATAGATTGAAAATAAAAAATAAGTGCACACCGATACATGTTTTATAATGTTATTATTTCACTCGTTCGTTTTCTAACGAGTCATGTTTCCCAACATTGCAATTTCGCGCCTGTTCTATGCCAGACCCCTCTGGCTTCTGTAAGACTGGTATATATCTTTAATGTTGGTTTTTATGTGCGTATATTTATGCCTTTACTTTTCTACATTGGCTAGATGTATAGGGAGATAATTGAGATCTCATGAACATGTTTAACCCGCCGCATTTTTGCGCCTATCCCAAGTCAGGAGCCTCTGGCCTTTGTAAGTCTTATTTTTAGGGGCCAGCTTAAGGAAACCTCCGGGTGCGGGAAGTTCTCGCTGCATTGAAGACCTGTTGGGGACCTTCTGCTGTTGTCTGTTTCTGTGGTCAGGTTGTGGTATATTTGACACATTGCCCATTTCCATTCTCAATTTTATATCATCCATTTGTTTCTGAGATTTGTTTGACCTCCATTTTCTCTAAAGTGGTACACATTTCGTTTGTGGACCAGTTGAAAAAAATGCTCACTGTGTTGAGGACTCAATGTGGCCGTAAGTTGTAATAATCTCTTTGGTCGGATTAATCACTCAATGACACATTCACCGTTCCATTCCAAATTTTATTGTTCTCTAAAGACCTATATGTATTTGACCAAGCAAATTATTTTATATCTTGATTTATTTTTCTAATAGGTTTCATTGTCTTATTTAGTTATTTTACCATTTTCTAAAAATAAAAGGTGTTACTGCATTCTCTTTTTCTTCTAGTATGTAGATATATTACACAAATCTACTGTTAGCCTTATATGTTAATCTTATTCACAGCTGTTAATGTTCCCCATAGCGCGTATTTAGAATTATAATGATGCCTTTGAAAACAGTGTGTTCCTTTTTTAAACTAGTAAATTTATAAGATTCCATGGCTTGTATACTTTTCTGAACGTTTTGAAAAGCATGGGTGTATTACGCACACTCTTAAACCCAGTTCTTATCAATTGTTATCTAAAAATACCACATTCCCAATAATAAATCAACAATTAACCACATGGTTCGTTTTTATGTGTTTGGCGTTTGTTTTTGTTGTTCTTCGATGACCCTGCTGTTCCCTTGTTTTCCTATTTTAGTTGATGTGTTTCCCTTGGTTTTGATTTGTAACCCGGATTAGTGTTTTCCCAATCGATGTATGACTTTTTAACACCGGTATACTACTGTTGCCTTCATATGACCTAAAATAAATTATTAGAAAGGACAATTTTTTTATTGAGTTTTATGATCAAAATTTTGGGATTATTTCTTGTGGAGAGTGACATTTTTCACCATCTTCCGGGGTCCAGCAATTTGCGAAAAAAGTAATCTCACTTGCCACCCCGAAAATTTAACCAGACATGTATAAATGTATCAGCTTCGATATGAGCCATCATACATGTTCAAGTAAACGATATGGACTGAGCAACTGAGGAAAACGTTACCATTACCGCCTATGTAGAATTAATTAAAAATGTTGACCCATATGTTTGATAAGTTATGTGATAAATTTCCCTTCACCTAGACCATATTTCGACTTTTTTAATAACAAGATTTCGACGATTATATTTATACGAGAAATCAGCAAAAATGAAAGTCGTCGCTATTCGTCTTTGCTTCATTGGTAATGTTCAGGTATCAGTAAATTTTTTTTGTTTCTTGAGATTTCAATATACATAGGATATGTACAACATTTATTATACATTAGAGTGTAGTGACCTAATTATTTTCATCAATAGAGTTTTTGTATGCGTTATGAGTTTTTTGCACTAACTTCGAGCATTTTTTATACGGCATATTATAGTTTATTTATTTTTAGATTTTAGATTTTATAAAGTTCATTGTTTTAACTAGTTCACTAATTGATATTCAAAGAGGTTGGGGTCACATCGACAGTGGTTGTCTAATATAAAGTCCTTTTGTTTTTGGAGGTTGCAGGTTTATGAGTCTCACTTTTTAAATTTAGTATTTTTAGTCTTGTCTGATTGTTTCCGTTACTTTTTTCATACCTACATGAATAGGTGACCGCATGTGTCTTGGTTTACACTTATAGCAATATGTCTTCTTATTCTTAAACCTGAAGCATGTGTAGATACTAGAATACATGTAGTTGTTATATCTGTCATATTTATCGATTTTGATACATTTTCCCAGCATTTTGAATATATGAGGAAATGCATGGTGGATTATTTATTCATAGAAAGAGAAGCTACAATGCCGACACAATGTCTCGCGGCTTGTTGTGGGCATGAAGTTCCCTTGGATATTTGTGTCTTGTCTATCACTTCATGTCATTAGAGTATCGGTTAACTACTGTTGCCTGATTCAGAAATGTTCGATACACCAGCGCTTGAGATGTTTTTTAAGCAGCAGTTTATTGTTGGCGACTTTGAGTTACACTTTACATATTTTCTTATTTTTATTGTACCTTGTATGCTGTTTCATTCAATTCAAATCTATGGTTTGTCTTAATGAATTTGTGTCTTCGGTATACTTTATCAAATTTCACTGAAGTGTGGTGCTTGATGTCAGTTAGGAACTTTGAATTTTGAAGAGACACCAAGAATCATTTGAAGCCAATTTGCATTGATTTTCTTGACGGAAATTGTCTAAGCTACACGACACACATAGACATACAAACAAAATAAAAAGAGAGATTAAATTGTTGATTGATAATAATTCAATTTTCGATGTAACGTTTTCCGATTGGTTGACAATGTTTTGTCTATCAGCTCTTAGATGAAAATTGTGTCATGTAATCGAGATGTCATCAAGGTGTTTTCATGATAAGAAAGTAAGTAAGTAAGTAAATTTTATTTAGAGCCGGCATATATATACATAATAACAGAGAAAACATGAGCTCTGGTGAACTCTTTAACCGACTATCACATAAAAAACATGCAGCATCATGCAAATACTACCAAATAAAACTAAAAAAACATGCAATATAATGAAAGCAAATCTATATAATGATTTTTTAATATTTTTTCTGTCTAATCAAAGTAACATAAACAAATGTGGCGCACACTTCAAAATAAACGGCTACGCAGGTTATTCAGTGTGCAATACTTTTTTTATGTTATTTCTGCAAAAAAGGGACGAAAGATACCAGAGTGACAATATAACTCATAGATTGAAAATAAAAAATAAGTGCACACCGATACATGTTTTATAATGTTATTATTTCACTCTTTCGTTTTCTAACGAGTCATGTTTCCCAAGATTGCAATTTCGCGCCTGTTCTATGCCAGACCCCTCTGGCTTCTGTAAGACTGGTATATATCTTTAATGTTGGTTTTTATGTGCGTATATTTATGCCTTTACTTTTCTACATTGGCTAGAGGTATAGGGGGAGAATTGAGATCTCATGAACATGTTTAACCCGCCGCATTTTTGCGCCTATCCCAAGTCAGGAGCCTCTGGTCTCTGTAAGTCTTATTTGTAGGGGCCAGCTTAAGGAAACCTCTGGGTGCGGGAATTTCTCGCTGCATTGAAGACCTGTTGGGGACCTTCTGCTGTTGTCTGTTTCTGTGGTCAGGTTGTGGTATCTTTGACACATTGCCCATTTCCATTCTTAATTTTATATCATCTATTTGTTTGACCTCCATTTTCTCTAAAGTGGTACACATTTCGTTTGGGGACCAGTTGAAGAAAATTCTCACTGTGTTGAGGACTCAATGTGGCCTTTAGTTGTAATAATCTCTTTGGTCGGATTAATCACTCAATGACACATTCACCGTTTCATTCCAAATTTTATTGTTCTCTAAAGACCTATATGTATTTGACCAAGCAAATTATTTTATATCTTGATTTATTGTCTAATAGGTTTCATTGTCTTATTTAGTTATTTTACCATTTTCTAAAAATAAAAGGTGTTACTGCATTCTCTTTTCCTTCTATGTAGATATATTACACAAATCTACTGTTGGCCTCAAATGTTAATTTTATATACAGCTGTTAAGGGTAGACATTAATATTCTCCATAGCGCGTATTTAGAATTATAATGATGCCTTTGAAAACAGTGTGTTCCTTTTTTAAACTAGTAAATTTATAAGATTCCATGGTTTGTATACTTTTCTTAACGTTTTTAAAATCATGGGTGTATTACGCACACTCTTAAACCCAGTTCTTATCAATTATTATCTAAAAATACCACATTCCCAATAATACATTAACAAGTAACCAAATGCTTCGTTTTTATGTGTGTGGCGATTGTTTTTGTTGTTCTTCGATGACCCTGCTGTTCCCTTGTTTTCCTATTTTAGTTGATGTGTTTCCCTTGGTTTTGATTTGTAACCCGGATTAGTGTTTTCCCAATCGATGTATGACTTTTTAACACCGGTATACTACTGTTGCCTTCATTTACATGCTTATATCGGCAAATGAATAAATAAATATACTCTATACAAGACGTAGTTTGAAAAAAACCATCAATAGAATATTAAAAGAGGGACGAAAAATACCAGAGGGATAGTCAATCCATAAATCGAAAATGAACTGACAACGCCATGGCTAAAAATGAAAAAGACATACAGACAATATAGTACACATGACACAACATAGCAAACTAAAGAATAAGCAACACGAACCTCACCAAAAAACTAGGGGTGATCTCAGGTGCTCCGAAAGGGTTAGCAGATCCTGCTCCCCATGTGGCACCCGTCGTATTGATTATGTGATAACAAATCCGGTAAATTGTCTAATTCGGTAGGTCACATTCATAAAAGGGGAGGGGATTGTAGTTACGACGTAAGGAACATATCCGATATCATTTTTGAAACGGTTATTCCATAATAGTCAACCAAATCGTGATGGCGTCCGTAAAATTTACGAAGGGATGATTTCAACTCCACCATTTGGAACTCTTGGTTTAATAGCTTCCTTGTGAGCAGCAACCCTATATAAAGGTACCATGATAGGAAATGCAAGCACAATAATATCGTATCAATTGGGAGATTTATACTCCGTATGCAGGTGCTGCTTGAATGGAACTACTTAGAGATGGAAAGTTCACAATTGGAAAGCTGAAATCATTAGTGTTTTGTTTTGTAATGTTCCTAGAATATACTACTATGAATTCTTAATTCATCTCTTTCTATGTGAATGCTGCTTTATGGTATAATTTATAACCTAGTGGTCATACAAATACATCAAATAGGGAATCAAAATTGATAATTCATAATAAGAAAAAAATGTGCGACGAAAAAAGACACGAGACGAAAATGAAAGTCTTCAAAATCTTGTGCGTACTAGATAACAAAAGTCAATGAAAACGTCCAGTTGGTTTAACTACAGAAAAAAATAATCGTACCAAATTGAACTACTATTATTATAAAAGAGGGACGAAAGATACCAAAGGGACAGTCAAACTCATAAATCTAAAACAAACTGACAACTCCATGGCTAAAAATGAAAAAGACAAACAGAAAAACAATAGTACACACGACACAACATAGAAAACTAAAGAATAAACAACACGAACCCCACCAAAAACTAGGGGTGATCTCAGGTGCTCCGGAAGGGTAAGCAGATCCTGCTCCACATGTGGCACCCGTCGTGTTGCTTATGTGATTACAAATCCGGTAAATAGTCTAATTCGGTAGGTCATATTCATGAAAGGGAAGGGGATTGTAGTTACGACGTAAGGAACATATCCGATATCATTTGTGAAACGGTTATTCCATAACGGTCAACCAACTCGTGATGGCGTCCGTAAAATTTACGAAGGGATGATTTCAACTTCACTATTTTGAACTCTTGGTTTAATAGCTTCCTTGTGAGCAGCAAACCTCTATCAAGAAAATCATGATAGGAAATGCAAGCACGGGAATATCGTATCAATTGGGAGATATATACCCCGTATGCAGGTGCTGCTGGAATGTTGCTACTTAGAAATGGAAAGTTCACAATTGGAAAGCTGAAATCATCTCTTTTGTCGTAAAGTTTTGTTTTCAACCGACCCTCATTGTCAATTTCTAGATGTAAGTCAAGATATGAAGCCGACTTAATTGTATCTGTAGTATCCTTTATCTCTAGTTCGATTGGATAGATGCGTTCCACATAGTCACCAAATTTTGAATTGTTTAGTGAAAGAACATCATCTATATAGCGGAAAGTAGAGTTAAAGGATATTGCTAACTTCTTGTCTTTCTTCCTAAGAAGTTCCTGCATGAAGTCAGCCTCATAATAATAAAGAAACAAGTAGGCGAGTAGAGGGGCACAGTTTGTTCCCATTGGAATGCCGACAGTCTGTTGAAAAACACGTCCTCCGAACGTAACAAATATGTTGTCAATCAAGAAATCAAGCATCTTGATGATATCAGTTTCAGAGAATTTTTTGTTTGAATCAGAGTGATTCTTTACAAAGTAGGATTTATCCCTCCCTAAGACAAGATACTTGTATCTACGTTGGCCATTCTTTTTTATGAAGCAAAGTAATACCAACTCTTTCAATTTGTCTTTTAGTTTGGAATGTGGAATACTTGTGTACAGAGTAGAAAAGTCAAATGTTTTAATACTGTTACAAGATGAAAGAGAGTTAGATTGTATGTACTCTAAAAGATCTTTTGAATTTTTAAGTATCCACATCTGATTCACGCCACCTCTAGAATAGGCAGTTTCACAATAACTTTGAAGCCCGTCTTTGATTGCTGATAACATATAATAATGATAAAACTTATAAGAAAGGTTACTTTCATGATTTTTTATAAGTGTGACAATAAAACGATGTGCCTAATCCACGTGTATTTACTTGACTCAATTGTAAGTTCATGAAAATCAAATTACTGACTTTTTGTTATATTAATGCAAATATTATATAATGGTTTACTTTTATGAATTGTGACTTAATGGAGAGTTGTCTCGTTATCACTCATACCACATCTTCCTATATCTATATACATATTTCGATGTACATGCATCAGCAATATTTTGATCGAGATGGTAACTCACACTATACGAGTAGTTTATGGAGAGCAATACCCCTTGAATTTTTTTTTATAATATTGAAATCAACATTATAAGCTCTCTAACACCTACATTTTGAAATATAAGTGATATGGAAATACCGTCCTGAATATGCATAGATGTTTTAAAAAAGGATCAACCAATCAGATATGTTCTTTATTTTCTTTTTTTCTCAGTTTGTAGCAAATGGATACGCTAAGCTGATCAGATTTTCCGTTGACCGTGCAATCTGCATCCGTAGAAGTCTTAACAATGCTCTACCTTGAGTGCAACCGAATAACGTATACATCATTTATTTTCCCTCAAATTTTCTATTTCTTATTAGCATAGTTTATAATATTCGATAGGTTGAAACTTACTTTCGTTGTAAAACATTATGAACTGGCAAAATGCGGTTAATAAGACCGAATATGAACTTGTTTGCAAGATGTGCAATTGAAGTTTTATTCTGATATCAATATATAGTTAGCTAATTTGCTTATTTTGAAGAAGGATAATATAAGGTCACTCTCTAACTAGATAAATAAAGCCATATCTGGTGTTTCAGATTATTAATTGGTTAAAATTCTACTAGAAGATGCGTAGCAATTATGGAAAAAAGACGAAATTAGACACGGGAAAAACATTCATGTTTATAAAATTCCACACATATTTATGCCACATATGCTAGAAGATGATATGCTCCATATACATTGTATACAAGATATATTATATAATAGTTAGAATAAACTTGATGCAAATGCTATGATTATAAGCATTCAATTATTCACGAAGATACAATATGAATTGTATGTTGCTGTACGTTAATGTTCTGTAGCGATTGTTGGTGTCGGATTATAAAAAGCAAAACTTCTTCCTTAATGATGACTGGAATGTAATAATAGGATGATCATACTGTGCATTTATCCGTGTCAAAATATCTATTATATCTGCAAATCGATTGCGCCGTGTAGCTTTCACAAAATCGTCAAATATATTCTTCTCTTCATAGTATCCATACGGGCCTAACAAAAATATAAGATTTGATAACATTTTTACATATGCATTTAAAAACTTACAAGAGTGTGTGATGGTCAACTATTTTATCTTTAATATATATTGCTCATCCTTCAAGAATATTTGAAGCGAAAAAAACACGTCTGCAATCTGATACGAATATTTGACGAACTGGTAAAAGCAATGTTTTAATATAATTTTAAGTTATGATTTAATGGGATAAAATTAGCAATTCAAAAGACTTGAAGGAAACCACATGGACGCATTAGATAGGTAACTCTTGCGATGCGAATCCATTTTCAAATTACAAAAATAAGGAATAAGATGCAATTGGGTAATTTACACATAATACGACTTTTCTTTGTTCTTAGGACATACGACGCAAAAACTTGTCACTATTGACATATAGTATCGGTTACAGAATGCCTAAGATAGGCGTTACAGTGAACCTTATGTCGTTCCTTATTATAAATGCGTCGGAGCAGTTTTTATGTCAGTAGCAAGAAACCTTCAATAATTATCTTCTTGAAAAAGATCGAAATTGTTCAGGAATTGAGAACTTTAAGATTACATTTCCGTCAGGCAAATGTATTAGTAAAATGAATTGCTCTTCGTGGTCCCCTGAGGTAAAATAACCAATGTGAGACATCTAATGTATCGAATGATGGGAAATACCTCAGTGTTGTCATAAATGTCTATAATATTTTGAACAATTTGATTCTTAAAAGTTAGACTAGAGAGTATGATTTATGAAAAACATATGATATTACAGTAATGTTTTGAAAACAGTTTCTATATATTGTTTATCATTTATTGTGTACTTCGGTTCATTATTCAAATGTATTGAGATGGAAATGCATACCTATACGTCCTTGCCTAGTCGGCTGCACTATCAATATGTCGTTGCTCTTGTAATTATCAGCAATATGGTAAACAGGTAAGGTAAAATCAGACATAATAATCACTGGTTTACCTAAACAAAGAAACGTAAGTATAATAGGTACGCACATACATTTATATATAATGCTCTTATCACCGATTTGTATACAAAGCGTTTTTCCCATTCAAATAAATAATATCCAAATATTCATAATGAATACAGGTGCTTGACAAAAAAATAAATACAATTGCAATTTGAAAGACGCGAGAGATTTAAATGACGATGTGCTAGACCGTTCCTCATTATGAGGTAAGTTAACACATTTTAAACATGTTAAATCGTTAACATTTTGTATCTGAATTCTACCAAAGTACTTGTGTTGCTTAATTTATAGTTTTCGCCGAAGGTATAAAATGATTTTTTTTTTATTTTAGAAATGTCGTCCATTGTATTGTACTTGAATTTTTCTGGAGACCTTGCTTCAATTCTTTATTTACTTTAAACAATACAGTTTATTAGTGCTTATATTGAATATATGTTCATTTGCTATCCTCTAGCAGAACATGAGAGGAAAATCGGAAAACATATATTTAGGATCAACGTTTACAGTTCTCTGAAATACTTCCGTTAAAAAAACAAACATTCATACTGTACTGATGCGTTACTTTAATTTATGAAATAATATTATGCAAAATATAAAAACAACAAACGACTGTCGTTAGTGAAATAATTAGACTCAAATTGGACAACGACTACAAGCGGACTGTGAAGGCGTCTCCTATAATTCACGTTTTCCAAGCGTTGGAAAATTAGGAAATGTTATAGGTTATTACAATGTAATGAAATGACCAGAGTTCAAATGAATTTGACTAAGAGCTATTAGTGCACACCATGGCCTTTGAATGTGAGTAAAACTTAAACTTTAATTGTATCTGACATAACAGAATATTAAATGAGTCAATAGGATTATAATTTAATACGCCAGACACGCGTTTCGTCTTCATAGGACTCATCAGTGACGCTCAGATCAAAATAGTTATAAAGCCAAACAAATACAATGTTGAAGAGCAATGAGGACCCAATGTGTCTGATACCCATTCATGTCAAAAGATAAACTGTTATCCAAATGATGAAATATGTTAACACCAAAAGAACATCGTGTTGTGTAGTTCTAAATGCTATCATAACGAGTTCATTTTCAGTTATGTAATCGTTAATGGTCTCAGTCCCTGCCTTTAGCCTTTTTAAAAAATAATTTTGTACTTTGAGACCGATCTTTCGATTGATTTCTTTACATCATTCCACTTAAAAAAATTTAAGGTTTTAAATGTGAAACTAGTTACGAACCAATCAGTTTTAGAAGGAAAACTTCCTCTTTTTTGCCCCCAAAAAATATCATTAATAGAAACAATATATAACAACTGTTTTATTCCAGGCATAGCTGTATTTGAAACAACCTTTTGGAATTGTGGATCCTCAATGTTTTTCAACTTTGTACTTATTTGACTTTATAAATATTTTGATATGAGCGTCACTGATGAGTCTTATGTAGACGAAACGCGCGTCTGGCGTACTAAATTATAATCCTGGTACCTTTGATAATTCTCTTTAATAGCAAGAAAGAAGAAGATTCAATAAAACAATTGTTTAGTATGTGATATTTTGATTATGACATGTTGACTGTGTAAATTTGGCATTGCAGGTGAGTCAATTCCCATCAATTGAATAGGAAGAATTAAATAGTCACAATTGTCAACAGTATGCTTAAAACACATAGCGAGAATCCTTGTCTAAAACATCGATTACCACAAAGTTAATCAAGATATGATTAAAACTATGTACAAGGTAAGGTTGACGACACTCACAAGATATATTTGACTTAAATGAATACGTCTTACCTATGCTTCCATGCGACAAGCAATGTCGGATGAGGATCGTGTCTTCGTACTCCTGAATGTTAAAGATGAAATAGTTTATTTATCATTATTTAAAGATTACTTTGTACTTTCATATTAGCTTAAAATAAAGATTATCAATTTAACCATAGCATATTAAAATGGTTCCTCTGATTTCAGCGTTTGCTTAAGAATTACAGTAATGAAATACATTAGAAAAGGAATTGCGGTCTTGGACGAAAATCAATAGACCATTTCCAGATTTTTATGCAAGTGTCAAACTTAACCACCCTGGTAATTATAGACATTTCTCTTGCGTTTACTGCAATACCATTCAGTAGTATTTTAAAAGTATGGTGGTAATGTCTACTGAAAAGTCAAAAACATGGATTCGACATATCTCATTTCACTGCAAGCGAATCGTCTGAACAGTACTGCTTTAACCGCAGTAAATAATTCGAAACTTGACTAATTGACTTGAAATCACTTCATTATTGATAACTGTCTCATAACAGCTACTTATATCCAAATGACTGTTTCAAATAAAAAAGTGTTTAAGAGTGAATGGTAAGATATGGCAAATTACCATTTAGTCTCTGGTGGGGAGTTTGTTAGTTGATTAAAAATTTCAGTCTTAGGGTTGCGCGCTATTTGGTCTCTGAATTTGTTTTAATATTCAAATAGCGCTTGAGTAGTGTCCCGTTGACATAGTATAATCTATCGATAAAACATATGTCCCGTTATTGATAGTTAAAACTGAAATCATGACTTTGTACATGGATTTCAGTTTATAGATGTTGTTATATGTCAATTACAAAGGAAAGACAATATTAAGAGACAGACTTTCTGGAGTCGGTGGAATATTTAATTCCAAGATTGCATAGATACATTTATATATGACAAATTACCCAAGGAAAGGAAATATATCTTAATGCATTTTTTCTTTAGTTCAAAGCATCATTCTTGATTGAACTTCAACAGGAACGCATTTATCAAAATATTTGACAGCCAGGGATATATATGAACTGAATATACCAAGAGCTAACAAATGAGATGAAAGAGATTTTTTAGATGTTTTACTAGGAAATATGCAGTCAAGTACAAATAAGACTTATATAAGTTGACGAACTCTTCCTGAATATTCAAAAATAGTTTGTAAAACCCAAGTCATATTTCCACAGCTGAAACAAAATTTATATGTAGTACAATTACTGAAACGTGGAAATTGCACTTTACCTATACCGAAGGGCTATATTTCTTAAAACGACAATAAATAAACTCGGCATAGGTACCAGGACTATAGTTTGTTTTTACACCAGACGCGCGTTTCGTCTACAAAAGACTTATTAGTGACGCTCGAATCCAAAAAAGTTGAAAGGCATTGAAGACCAAAATTCCTAAAAATTTTGTCAATTACAGCTAATGTAATGGATACATATAACGAGAAGGCAAAAATGTAATCCATAACTTAATTATTTTGTCAAAAGAACGAATATACTGCGTAACATTTGCCACATTAGAAGGTTCACACTGATACAATTTAAGATAAGACCTGTACTTTGACAAGATCGTTAAACGTGGAATCATACATCCGTCTTATTTTCTAATTGTTGATGTATATTAAAGTATGCTGTATATATTTTATTCACGACAATAGCTGAATATAATCATCATCAAGACGCAATAATAAAATCTACATCTTAACAAACTTTCCGTTTTACTTAAGACATAGTTGCGTAGTGTGTGCTAACAATGCATTGTGGTTCTGATTTAAGTTTTAACTGTTTGCTACAACAACAACAAAAAAACACAAGTAAAAGCTCGTATAAAATGCAAAATCATTTCGTTATGTTACATATGTATAATACAAGTTTCAGTTAAGCAGACATACATGTAGGTCAACAAGTATAATTTCAAGACCTTATGGCATACTTTCGTTCACAGTTAAATTTAGTTAACGATAACAAAATCAAAGGATGAATTTTAAGTCATCACTCTATTATAGGATTGAAAGCATTAAATGATTTTAATGGTGTATAAACTCGAGCAATTCACTTACAAACAAATAAAAGTCAATGATTTTTATGATATGTTTGTGAGTGACTTGGTCTATTTATACATCAATGAATTCCTTTAAAAAGGCTTTAATCCTTAAAATTCTTTAGGACTGGAGATAAGGAATATATTTCCCATACTCGTAACCTCTATCACACGTAAAGTGTTTATATTTGTGTCATTAAATAGGCCTCTCGAATGAATATATGTTGGTTAACACGAAAATATGTACACTTTGAAATATTCTATGTGACGAAAAATAAACTACAAGAAACAAATGTTTTTTGTTTTGTTTATTATTTAATTTAACGATTAACGTGAAGTGAAAATAAATTTGTCCGGATTGTGTTATTATCGCCGCCATCTTCTTTACATTGGTTACGAAAAGAAGTTTGGTCAAGGTCGTCTATCGAAAAATAAAAAACGTCAAGAACATTACTAAGATTAAGATAATTTCGATTATTATATAAAAATGCAGTATGATTGGTTTGTAATAATTCTTTTATTTTTTTCCCGAAATTTAGATGCAAAAAAAATCCTCCCAATTGTACTAACTCGTTAGTTGATCTAACGACAATAAATGCTTTCTGACATCCAGGTTCAAATGTACACTAACTCTGGTATAAGTTTTGTTTTAAATAGAAAAAATGGAGTTTGTTTCAAAACAAAGTATTTTGATTACTATATCATGTATATATTTAGGCAGCATTAGTTCAACATGATTACCGATTTTCAAACTTTTTGGCACTTTTTTCCTACATATTCTAGTTATTGTTATAAAATAAATTAAATAACATAATGACAGACCTTATGTTGAATTAATCCAATGTTTACATCTGACGTCACTTTTTGACGTTGGCGTTGTCGTTGATCCAGACGTGTGAAAGACATTGCAATAAAAGCGAGAGGTTTAATTGGCTAGACACAAAACCCGGTCAAGTCCACTATTGTTATTTTCAAAATGTCCTGTACCAAGTCAGGACAATGGCAGTTGTTATCTTATCAATTTACTACAGATACAGTTAAGTCGGCCTCATATCTTGACTTATATCTAGAAATTGACAATGAGGGTTGGTTGAAAACAAAACTTTACGACAAAAGAGATGATTTCAGCTTTCCAATTGTGAACTTTCCATTTCTAAGAATCAACATTCCAGCAGCACCTGCATACGGGGTATATATCTCCCAACTGATACGATATTCCCGTGCTTGCATTTTCTTGACAGAGGGTTGCTGCTCTATGGAAAAATACATAAAAGCTGCATTTTCTTTAAGATTATTGCATAGAGATCAATGAAACTGTATTGATATATAACATGACATATGGCAATGAGATGCCTGCTTTTAGAATTTTGGAATTATCTACTGTAACCATGGAAACAGTGAAAATATCAAAATTTCCAAAAAAATCAAAATGCTGCAAACTGGATGAAATTTTACAGAAATGATAACTGGCATGGGCAGAATTGCATTTTGGAGTTGGAAATTTCAAAATGGCCGCCGTTACCATGGAAATGACTAAAATGAAAAAAAAATCAAAATGCTCCAAACTCAACGAAACTTTACAAAAATGATAATTTCCATGTGTAGATATGCTCTTTGACTTTGGAAATTTAAAAATGGCTGCCTTTATCCTGGCAATGGGGGGACGAGGGTGCCATCCGTTATTGCTAGCAATTACAAATCTAGTTGTTTGTCTTTTTCATTTTTAGCCATGTCGTTGTCAGTTTGTTTTAGATTTATGAGTTTGACTGTCCCTTTGGTATCTTTTGTCCCTCTTTCATAGTTTCTGTACTTGTACTTGTTTGGTTCTTCAACTTTGTACTCGTTTAGTTGTATGAATATTTTGATATGAGCGTCACTGATGAGTCGTATGTACACGAAACGCGCGTCCTGCTCACTAAATCATCATCCCTGTACCTTTGATAACAAATTACACCACTTGGTCTATGCCACTGCTGTTGGACGTTTCGTCTCCGAGGGTATCACCAGCTCAGTAGTCAACACTTATGTGTTGCCATGAAAATCAATTATGTGGTCATTTTAATAAATTTCTTGTTTACAAAACTTTGAATTTATCGTAAAACGAAGAATTTTCTTATCCCAGGCATAGACTACCATAGCCGTATTCTGCCCAACTTTTTTTTGAATTTTGGATCCTCAATGCTCTTCAACTTTGTACTTGTTTGGTTTTATGAATATTTTGATATGAGCGTCACTGTTGAGTCTTATGTAGATGAAACGCGCGTCTGGCGTACTAAATTATAATTCCGGTACCTTTGAAAACTATTTACACCACTGGGTCGATGCCACTGCTGGTGGACGTTTCGTCCCCGAGGGTATCACCAGCTTAGTAGTCTACACTTCTGTGTTGACATGAATATCAATAGTGTGGTCAATTTTATACATTTCCTGTTAACAAAACTTTGAATTTATCGTAAGAACAGAGGATTTTTTTTTATCCCAGGCATAGATTACCATAGCCGTATTTTGCCAGAACTTTTTGGAATTTCGAATCCTCAATGGTCCTCAACTTTGTACTTGTTTGGTTTTATGAATATTTTGATATGAGCGTCACTGATGAGTCTTATGAAGACGAAACGCGCGTCTGGCGTACTAAATTGTAATCCCGGTACCTTTGATAACTATCTTTGTGTTGCATAGTTATTTTTTGTTGTTGTTGTAAACGTCAAAACAAGAAAGGCGAAATATAACAGAGGGACATTCAAACTCCTAGTTCGAAAATAAACGGACAACGCGATGGCCAAAAACGCATACGACAAACAAATACCTGATAGTACAAACGACATAACATAGAAAACTAAAGACTAAGCAACACGAACCCCACCAAAACTGATTGCATTAAATGATGTGTTGAATATACATGTTGAATCAATTAAAAAAGATTGGACATAGACAAGAACATATTTGTCACAGGTTCATAGTAGATTGGGGGTAAATCATCAATTAAGAATACACTCTGCATACTAACTGTGAAAAAAACTGTGGCAAATGGTCAATTTTTGTTATAAGACAACCAGCATAGTTAACCTTATTTTTCTGATGATTTATGTCAAAGTCACATCCATAAAAAAGTTATTTTAATTTTACATACCCTAAAACCAGCATAAGACAATAATACGATAAATATGCAATAAAATTGTCCATCAGTCATATAATTCGACAATTGTTGAAGGTCACCTTCTCCTATAACAATAAATCCTATTTCTTCAAAGAACTCTTCTAAATGAGCTGTGTCATGATCTGAAATTATAAATGGACCTTTATCCTATGATTTAGACTCAAAATTATTCTAAAAATCCTTGTAGGAACAGATAGTTATAGGAATGAATGATTTTCACTGTTTGATTAAACATGCAACTTAACGTTTGTAAATAGCTATAATTATATAAACTTATGAGTTACATGTAAATGACGTACAGCAGTCAAGTTTGTATGCAATTATATATTTTCTCTCGAACAACAAACAACATCAAGTTGATATAGCCAAACAACGAACAAGCGAATACGTTGCAATGAAGACAATTATATATGTTGCAGTTTCCATTGAATTCATGTCGGATTAATTCAATTTTCTACAATTGAAAATCACAATATGATATCAAAATAGGTTACATGTTGAACATTAAAAAACTCATATAGCTTCTAGTACATTTATATTAGGATAATCAAATGTGTACTAGAGAATTTTACCATATACGATGTCAACACAGATATAAATGGATAACAAACATCGAACACGAATTGCAAATGCCATAAAAAAGACCACGACTAAATGATAAAAAGATGTATAAAAACATCGAATAGAAAAGTATTAATTGTTACCATTTTTGTGTGGAAACCATCTTATCTTATCCTTTGAAAAAATGATTGCGAGTCCCTTTTGTTCCGCTGTTTTTGTGTAAAAATTTCTAGCTATAACATAAAAATAAAAATCATCAGTACACATTTTAAAATTTAGGGATACATAATGTTTTGATACTCCCCCCCCCCCCCCCACACACACACACAAAAAAAGAAACAAATCAAGCAAAACCTAATTAGTGATTTTGAAATATTAATCAATAAAATATATTACACATTTTCAATCTAAATGAAAACTGATAGACGATCAAGTGCATATGGTGGCTTTAATCTTGATATCGCTCTCTGAAACTCAAACCTTTACGCAACATATTCTTGGTCTGTATTGTGTTTCATCTTTTGATTTCGTCATTTGATTAAGGACTTTCCGTTTTGAATTTTCCTCAGAGTTAAGTATTTTTTTTAGTTTTTAGTCTGTATGGTACATGATGTGAAATTTAAAGTAAAAAGTGTATGTTAACAAAGTCATAGCACCTAACAATATAGCTTTCCTACCATATTCACGTTTTATTTCCAAAAGTCGACTATTGACATCGCTTTCCTCACTTGGATGGTATGGTTTATCCAATGAGCCTTCTCCAGACTGTATTTCAATGTCTTCCCTGAGTGTCTTTGTCCTATTATGATGTACGTCAGAGTCTACAGCCACTTAATAAAACAGAATTAAATAAACGGTTTTGCCACTGAACTTGCGATTTGAATCAATTCAAAGGCATTATATAAATATAAAAGCTTTTACCTAATCTTAAGAAGCACCATATATCACTCTTGATAATAGATGTGCGTGCTATTCAAGCTATTGCTGTCTGTGAAAGTACCAGGAGTACCGATTTGTTCCTATTTGTTTTGAACAGAATACAGCAGCTAGTCTCGTTACATGAACCAAAAACCGCCATCACATTATATCGTCATTTTGATATTTTTTAAATATGTTTTATCTAAGTACGAATAGTATTAATCACCAAATAAAACATAGGTCACCGTGTTTTTTCCAAGACATTTGAGGCTGAAAATGGGGACAATTGCAATATAGCAAAATTGATGAGCAAATTGATAAACATTTTGGTACAAGTATCCTTCTTCATAAGCTGATAAGATTTGATTCACGCTAAAGCTGTTATGACTGATAATAAGGGGGAAGTATATCCAATCTTCAATGACTTGTTTATTTTTTCCACATTCAAATGACTTTTATACATATCATAATTTGACTTTTATTCTTAAAATCATTTTTTTATTCGGAAAATTGATAACAATAACTTACAATAATTATTAAGTATTAAGAATTTCATAATAATTGAGCAGGCAAAATGATTCAATTTATATCTAAAACTAGAGGCTCTAAAGAGCATGTGTCGCTCACCTGCATTTACTGATGCTTTGGAAATCATGTAAAATAAGGTTAAAATCATAATGTATAGTATAAGATATCATTGGATACTATAATAATATCTTAGATATTACCAAAAAACTGCAAAATTTTCATTAAATTTCTAACTCAGGGACAGCAACCTAACAACTGGATGTCGGATTTGTCTGAAAATTACAGGGCAGATATATCTAAATCTGATAAATATTTTTGTCACCAGTCAGATTTGCTCTAAATGCTTCAGTTTCAGAGATTCATAAACCAAAAACTGCATTTTACCCTATGTACTATTTTTAGCCATGTCTGCCATCTTGGTTCGCCGGCAGGGTCATCAGACATATTTTTCAAACTAGATACTCTTATGATGATTGTGGACAAGTTTGATTACATGTTGTCTTAGTAGTTTTAGAGAAGAAAATTTTTGTAAAGGATTACAAAAGTTGTAGAAAAATTGGTAAAATTGACTATAAAGGGCAATAATTCCTGAAGGGGTCAACTGACCATTTTAATCATTTGAATTATTTGTAGATCTAACTTTGCTGAATAATATTGGTGTTTATCGTTTATCTCTATCTGTAATAATATTCAAGATAATAACCAAAAACGTCAAAATTTCCTTAAAATTACCAATTAAGGGGTAGCAACCCAACAATGGGTTGTCCGATTCATCTGAAAATTTCAGGGCAGATAGATCCTGACTTGATAAACAGTTTAAACCCATGTCGATTTTCTCTAAATGCTTTGGTTTCAGAGTTATAAGCCAAAATCTATAGTTTACCCCTATGTTCTATTTTTAGCCATGGTGGCCATCTTGGATGGTTGGCCGGGTCAACGGATACATTTTTTTAACTGCACCCTAATGATAATTGTGGACAAGTTTGGTTAAATTTGTCTTAGTAGTTTCAGAGGAGAAGATTTTTGTACAAGATTACAAAAATTTACGAAAAACTGTTAAAAATTGACTTTAAAGGGCAATAACTCCTTAAGGAGTCAATTGACCATTTTGATCATTTGTCTTATTTGTAGATCTTACTTTGCTCAACATTATTGCTGTTCACAGTTTACCTCTATCTATAATATTCAAGATAATAACCAAAAACGGCAAAATTTCTTTAAAATTACAAATTTAGGGGCAGCAACCCAACAACGGATTCTCCGATTCATCTGAAAATTTCAGAGCAGATAGATCTTCACCTGAATAACAATTTTACCGCTGTCAGATTTGCTCTAAATGCTTTGGTTTCAGAGATATAGGCCAACATCTACATTTTGCCCCATGTTCTATTTTTAGCCTTGGCGGCCATCTTGGTTGGTTGGCCGGGTCACAGCACACATTTTTAAACTAGATATTCCAATGAAGATTGTGGCCAAGTTTGGTTTAATTTGACCCAGTAGTTTCAGAGGAGAAGATTTGTGCTAAAGCTAACGACGGACGACGACGACGACGGACGACAGACGCCGAGTGATGAGAAAAGCTCACTTGGACCTTCAGGCTAGGTGAGCTAAACACGGGACACGTTACTACACATGCTTACAACATAACTTCGGTTTTTGTTTTTATGTCTTACTACATTGTAGTTCAACTTCCAAAATGTCAATATATACTGCCTAAATTGCAATTTTAAAGTCACATCAAGCATTTAAGGAGGATGTCTTTCGTCATCTTGTTTTGTAAAAAACAGAGAACTAAAGTCTAGATTTTCAATCGAGTTAGCAAAATTTGATGCAGTTATGCGAAAAAGTAATGTGAATTTTCATTAAAAGGAACAAAGGAGTATGTTCGATAAAGCCCTAAAATGGCCCCTCTTTTAGCCTTAATTTCAAACTAAGATTAAGTTACCAATATCACAATGGATCATAGCTAATACATTGAAAACATAGAGCACATACGTCGACCAAAAATCTCGAAACTTAATGTCTAAACAGACATTTTACATGTATAGTTTGAATATTTCGGTTGTCGACGTCTGCGCTCCTTGTTTCTGGTCCTAAATTTGACTGAAATCTAGCCGATGTTTCAAATTTTGCCAAATCTCTTATTTTGGATGTAAAAATCTACGCTTTAGAATACAATTTTGACAGTAATAGTTGTATTTAACTTTCTCCCATGTCTTTAAGTCAAGCTAAAACTTTTTTATCTTGTAACATTGAACATTATTATCGGGGCAAAACATGGCCCTTATCAAACCTACTCCTTTATAAGGATATATTAATAAATAGAAGTATAGAAGATTATTTTTGCTTGATTTTTTTTGTCTTTTTATTGGCATTTTAAGGGAGGTAACTCTGAAATAGTGTATTTTGTCCATCTGATGAGTTTAGCCTTTTTTAACTGATTTTTATAGTTCGTTCTTATTTTGTACTGTTATACCACTGTCCCAGGTTAGGGGGAGGGTAAGGATCCGGCTAACATGTTTAACCCCGCCACATTATTTATGTATGTGCCTGTCCCAAGTCAGGAGCCTGTAATTTAGTGGTTGTCGTTTGTTTATGTGTTACATATTTGTTTTTCGTTCATTGTTTTTATATAAATAAGGCCGTAAGTTTTCTCGTTTGAATTGTTTTACATTGTCTTGTCAGGGCCTTTTATAGCTGACTATGCGGTATGGGCTTTCCTCATTGTTGAAGGTCGTAAGGTGACCTATAGTTAATGTCTGTGTCCTTTTGGTCTTTTTGGATAGTTGTCTCATTGGCAATCATACAACATCTTCATTTTTTATGATTTTCTGAAGGATCTACATAGAATTTTGTTGGAAAAAACACACGGTGACTCTGTCTTTTCTTTTTATATTCTCAAAGAATTTTTAAAAGCTATCTTTTCTTATAATTTTTTACAATTCTATTATTTGATTTAGCTTCTAATCACATAACGGTGTTTTTTCCTGTAGAATCCATACCAAATGTGACATTTGATTTTTACTTTATCTGAAGTTTCAAGACTTTGACCCACATTGATATTAAAGTAGCTTATTATTTAAATGCGCCGTAACATCATTTTTATGTGCTATCAGAAATTTGATACAAATTAAGATTTGATCAGGAATGAATTATTATACAAAATATAACTGGGTTGCATTATGTTAACACAAAAAAGTCAGTCTTCTTTAAATTGCTTATTATACATTATTTTGTTGACTTCATTGTTCAAGACCCCACACAAGCTTCAAGACAAGGACCAGCAAGACCAAAAATTTTATTTATTTCTTATGATGTTATAAATAAAAATGTAAGACATAAAAGCGTTTATTTTAAAGCTTAGACGCTGACGTGTATAAGCAACATAAGTTAAAGCATCATTCATACTAAATACCGTTCAAGCGTTTTGTTTTTATTACGGAAAGTTTCACGCAAGACGTTTTAAGGGATGACGAACGCTTTTACGTCGCGTCATTAGTTATTTCCATTGAACTGA
This sequence comes from Mytilus edulis, assembly GCA_019925275.1. Lineage (NCBI taxonomy): Eukaryota > Metazoa > Mollusca > Bivalvia > Mytilida > Mytilidae > Mytilus > Mytilus edulis. The sequence goes on from CM034362.1 coordinate 90,038,140, forward strand.
ATCGGATGCCCTTAACAGCGTACTGAACATTGATCTCTTATAGAAAAGAGGTACAACTAATAAACAAGTTATTTATAAAACAAACAAAAACAAAACCGGATGAAATATAATTACCCCCTCCCCCCCCCCCCCGAGTTTTTGCATGAATTGCGTGGCCTAAATCATTCAGTTAGACTTGATGTGTTGATAACGTTAGTGTTCCTGCTCTGCATTTATCATTGATTAAGTCAATCAACATTAACATACTTACTTCATAAAAAAAGAATGGCCAACTTGGATACAAGTATCTTGTCTTAGGGAGGGATAAATCCTACTTTGTAAAGGATCACTCTGATTCCAAAAAGTTTTTTTCTGAAACTGATATTATCAAGATGCTTGATTTCTTGATTGACAACATATTTGTTACGTTCGGAGGACATGTTTTTCAACAGACTGTCGGCATTCCAATGGGAACAAACTGTCCCCCTCTACTTGCCGACTTGTTTCTTTATGAGGCTGACTTCATGCAGGAACTTCTTGGGAAGAAAAATAAGAAGTTAGCAATATCCTTTAACTCTACTTTCCGCTATAAAGATGATGTTCTTTCACTAAATAATTAAAAATTTGGTGACTATGTGAAACGCATCTATCCAATCGAGCTAGAGATAAAAGAGGGACGAAAGATACCAAAGGGACAGTCAAACTCATAAATCTAAAACAAACTGACAACGCCATGGCTAAAAATGAAAAAGACAAACAAACAACAGCACACACGACACAACATAGAAAACTAAATAATAAATAAAGGATACTACAGATACATTTAAGTCTGCCTCATATCTTGACTTACATCTAGAAATTGACAATGAGGGCTGGTTGACAACAAAACTTTACGACAAAAGAGAGGATTTCAGCTTTCCAATTGTGAAATTTCTATTTCAAAGTAGCAACATCCCAGCAGCACCTGCATACGGGGTATATGTCTCCCAATTGATACGATATTCCCGTGCTTGCATTTCCTATCATGATTTTTATTGATGGAGGGTTGCTGCTCCCATGGAAGCTATTAAACCAAGAGTTTCAATGGTGAGTTGAAATCATCCCTTCGTAAATTTTACGGACGCCATCACGAGTTGGTTGAACGTTAATTTCACAAATGATATCGAATATGTTTCTTACGTATACGTCATAACTACAATCCCCTTTCCTATCATGAATGTGACCTACCGAGTTATACTATTTACCGGATTTGTTATCACATAAACAACGTGACGGGTGCCAAATGTGGAGCAGGATCTGCCTCCCCTACCGGAGCACCTGAGATCACCACTTGTTTTTGGTGGGGTTCGTGGTGTTTATTCTTTAGTTTTCTATGTTTTGTCATGTGTACTATTTTTTGTCTGTTTGTCTTTTTCACTCATTTTTAGCCATGGCGTTGTCAGTTTATTTAAGATTTATGAGTTTGACTGTCCCTTTGGTATCTTTCGTCCCTCTTTTTAATACTAAAAATGATACATAATCATGTTACTGGCGCTTAGAAGTATAGCTGAACTTACTTTTATCTGATCTTAGACTGTAAATGTTGCTCTTAGTTTCCTTTTCTGCTATTCTTGTGCTTTCATCTGCACAAATCGTATCGGCGGCTAGAGTGATTAGTTTCACTAGATCTCCTTGTTGACATAAAATGCAAAATACAAAAAAAACCACATTTTTTTCTTTAAATGACTTGTACCAAGTCAGGAAAATGTCAGTTGTTATTTAACAGTTCATTTCTAAGTATGTTGCGTTGTCATTTGTTTTTTCTTGTATTTCAATGTTTCAGTTGTTTCGTGGGTTTCCTCTTTTAGTTGATGTGTTTCCCTCGGTTTAAGTTTGTAACCCGTATTAGTTTTCTCTCAATCGATTTATGAATTTTGAACAGCAGTAAACTACTCTTGCCTTTATGTACTATAACATGTTTGAAAATTGAAATTGAAAACTGTACGATGCATGACAAGCAGAATGTTTGATTAGAAGCTAACGGATGATTGTAAAAAGAAAAACAAAACATAGAATCGGAATATTATGTCAATCTTAATACATCCCGTCTTTTTGTTTAAATTTGCCATATGATCAGGGACTTTCCGTTTTGAATTGTAAATGTAGTAGTTTTTTGATTTTACTTTTTATGAAATAGAAGCATATCTCGAAACGTACTTACACGTTTTTGATACACAAGAGTTGTGAAATGAATGTCTACTGGTCAATATTAGAATATTGAAATATAATTAATATAACGTATCATGTACATGAAGTAGTTAGTCCTAAGCGTTTAATTAATCTTTCTTACTGAAAAAAAGAACTGTAACCCTTGCACAAAAAAATAGCACACACAACCGACATATAAAATTTTATTTGTATAATTCAGTGCACGAAACAACGCCTCTCTGTGAAATCATTGATGTGGCAAATACATGTATTACATTACAATCGGAAAACATTTTCCAGAATTAATGATTTTGATTTTTAACAGTCAAATATGAGTACTGAACACTGATATGCTTCCAAAAAAGATTTGTTTCGTGCAAACTTATTTTCATTATTGATACAATCAGTACAATAGTGTTCGAAATTCAAAATATATTATTGAAGGTTAAGTGTTTCAATATGGCAAAACAATATCTGTTTAAAGTCTTCCAATTTGTTGGACAGTATTAGTCTTTTGACCTTTAAACACCGAAATTATTTGTTTTTAGTTTTTTGCAATGAATATTTCTTGTTTATCATCATTTGTAAAAATAATATATCCGTTATAATGGTCGATAAAACTAATTACATATATTTCATAACCAGATATGTAAAATAACAAACAGCCTTAAAGTAATGTCACTTACCCTCTGATACTGATTTTTCTAACTGGTTTTCTTTTATTTGAAATAGATGTCGTCGTATTTGACATAACTGTCTGTCTAGTTGTATAATAATATCATCTTTTTCGAAACAATTTCTACAATTGTACGGACGTATCGTAGAACCTACACCTAAAAAGGAGATATAAACTCAATTTCATATTTTTATATAGAAAACAGGAAACTTGAAATATTTACAACTCATAAGTCGAAATCAAACAATGGAAAAAACCAAAACGACAAATGACAAGCAACAGTAAACAAAACGCAGCCCAGAAAGCTTTAGACTGATACGGAAATTAATGACCTTGTTTGATAACAAAGAAATGAAACTTTAATTAACTTTGATTTCTTTTTTAATTCCGTTATTTATATATATTCCATCAAAACGATCTCTGATGAAGTTTGTTATTTTATATATAAAGGCAACAGTTGTATATCGCTGTTCCAAATTTATAAATCGATAGAGAAAAAACCAATCCGGATTACAAACTAAAACTGAAGAAAACGTATCAAATATAAGAGAAATACGACACATTAGAGACACAACACAGAAACGAACTATAATGTATATGACAGAGTAGCAAAAACCTTAACTGAAAATTGTTTTAATTCGAACACTTCTAAAGAAACTTTGATTAAGACATATTTGTCTTATATAATAAATTCAAAAACAGTTTTTAAATTCCATAAAAGGTAGTTTGCAGTATTTCGAAAGCTCTATTGTGGGTATTGATATATAATTGCTAATAATTTAGAACTTCTTTATCAGCTTCGATATGATCATAGCGTATTTTTTTCTTTTCACAGAATATTTGTATTTTGATAAAATCGTTATATCACTTGTTGACCAATCAATTTATTTTATTTGTGTAGAAATAAGTGGTTCGTTTACGCAAAAATAAGAATTACCAATAAATATAACCGTATTCATAATTGTTACTTTCAAGTTATCGTATCAATATTTAATTCTGACAAATGTTGATTCAAAAGCTAGAATTGTCATCGATTATGTGTCATGATTAAATACTCATCATATGTTTCCCCTAGTCATCAGTAGGCAATTACTAATATTTCCGTTAATAGTTTTTACGAAATCAACATATTACTCAACCATCTTTAAAAAAAACTCTATGTGATATTATGGTAAATCTTAAATTTCTTTGTTTAAAAACACAATCAGACACAGTACCAGTGAGATAAAGTTTGTATTTTTTGTTATTCTGTACCAATATTTGCCTTCTATTATTTTGTTAAATTAAGTGTTTGATATTTATTTATACCTTGTAATTTGTATTTTGCTGTAATCTTTTGGTTCTCTTGCACCTTTGCCTCAATTGCTGCTATCTGTTTAAATTTCTCTTCAAGTGACTGATATGTTGGTTTCCTAAGATATTCGGATTTTCCTTCAATTCTTCAAGGAAGAAATATAATTCAAAGGACAAACCAGCTTTCTGGTCCTATATTTTTCTTTCTATGAAAATATATCCGCTTTTTATATTGAAAATAGATTTCAAAATACATTCAATGTATATTTGAGAACAATAATGAGTTTCTCTTCGCACCGTATGTGTTTAATTCATTCGATGCACATTTAACACAAAATAGTATAATAGTATACTCTAAACTAAATATTATATCCAAAAGCGTTCTAAAAATATTCAATAATAGCGAAAAGGAGTCTAAAAATCGTCAATATTCGTTTAGATAGAGGTAGCTAGTGTATCAAATATTTTAGCAATTGTATTGGTCATATGTAAATGATGTATCCGAATGAACTTAAGTTTGAATAAAACAGATTCATTTACGTATACATCATGGAATACCGTAAGTTACACATACACAAAATCAATAGTAATTTTCAGTTTAAATCACAGAAACATGATCTTTCTTCATTCACATAAAATGCCATTACTTCAGCAGTAATTGTTTAAATAAGTCATACCTTGGTATAAGGAGGGACGTTATACCATTAAACCGTAAATTTAAGGCGTTATTATATTCTAAGTAATATTATTTTTAAGTCTATCTCATTGTCCAATATACTGAATCAATGAACGATAAAGAAAGTGTGATTGAAGATTTTAACTGGTAACCCTATCTTTTCTGTTCATATTCTAGAAAGTAAAAATACAGGAGGAACCTAAAATCTTGATAAATCAAACATACGTACATATTCCATTAAAATTGTGAACATGAACCGTAAGACCCCATGGGACGTACCTAACCACAAACAGGTAATACATGAAACAGAATTCTTTTTGTAAATTCATAATTTTAACGTTCTTATTTTGTAACTTTAGATAGAAATAGGTGTTTTCAATTCCCTTTGAACCAATGCCTTATTAAAAAAAAAACGAGTAACAAATTGACTCTATAATCAAGCAACCCCCATCCCTACACAAAAAACAAAGAGAAGAGATGAACGGTAAGTCACATCTGATAGACCAGTCAAACTAAGTTTGAACCTTAAACTAATTGCAACAGAAAATGTGTTAGTTCAAATCTATAGCATCAAGCTCCATACATACTCGGAGAAAAGTCCAATAAAATCTAACTTGATGAAAATTCCAATTTTGCATTTTTAATTCTTTATCGAAATAAAAAAAAAATTAAAGGGAGATAACTCTGTAAACATAAGTCTTTATTTGGTCACTTTTTGTTGACTTTTAAAAAATTCATCTAAAATATGATATTCTAAGAGGGTTTTAAGTTCGTATTATATAAACTTCTGCTCATGAAATATACAAAAACCATGTGTTATGGATATTTTTCTTTTTTTTGCATATTTCTCATTAAAGATCTTGCAAATTTATGGCTTATTATGTCAATATTTGGTATTGTTTATATCTCTAAATAGTATTTGTTTAGCATCTACATTGTTTAAAGAAACGTTAAACTACAAAAAGAAGAATATATGCTTAAATAGATTTTTCAATTTGACATTCTTGACCTTGACATGCTGAACAATCTAATAAATGATCAACTATCGAATTGTAAAATCTAGGTTGTAGCTTGATAACAGATATGAAAACACCTTTAGAGTTGTTTTTTGTACTCTAAAGACGGCTGAAATATCTAGAATCAATACATTAAAGTAATAATTTTGTACAATTTTTATTGATATTTCTGCATGTTTTTGCACAGTTGTCTCCCATATCAATGCAAATCTCCATAGGCATTTTAAAATCTTTATTTTTTAGTTTTCCTCAAGTTAGATTTGATGGGTCTTTTTTTGGTTTATATTTGGGGTATAATGCTAAAAATTAAAAATTAAAAATCCGCTGGTCAAGTTTAGGGTCAAATTTATGCTAGATTGACTGGACTATGGTTCAGATATTAAAAAAGCTGGACTCAAGACAACAAATATACACATGACGTACATTACACAGAATAGTTTTAAATTAAAAAGTTACAAGGTACCGATCATGTCCGCTGACACACTCAGAAATGAAGCGATTCGTGAACCTACATCATGTAATTGTAAATTATAGTTTTTGAGCCCGACAGGAAAAAAACTTGAATTCCTGGATGCGTCACCTCATAGTACATATGGAAATAATTCCTTGAATTCCTATGATTCTACGACATACCATAATTAATAAATAGAAACTAAATATCAAATCGGCCGACTTTGCCGACCTTTAACCCCTTAATTAACCATTTTCCGTATAAAGTAAAGTAAACAGAAGGTGGCACAACCATATCCGATATAGCTCTTTTTTTACAATCCGTGAAACTGTTTATGCATTTTTTATAACCTTGTCGGATAAAAGAAAAACCGTCAGCTTGAGAAGTAATTTTGACACTCGATTACGACTAAGTAAATCCCTGTTTGTGTTGGTACTTTGTGGTTTACAGAAATCACGTGGTTTTTTCTCACAGCAAAGCCGTCTAGATGGCTATAAAGAATTGATATTCTCAATTTAAAATCGATGCTGATCTCTTATTCAGGAAAGTAAAACGTTGATTTTGATAAATTTGAACTTTTTTTTATACATTGTGAAGAGAATATCAGTTTTTCTTCTTTTTGCGAAGTTTTTCAGCAATCCATGATGCATCGTTAAAGAAATCAATCGAGGATTTCAAACTAAACCATATGCCATATCTTCACAAATTTATATATAGGTGTAACACCACCAATTCAGTCCCGGCCAGGAAGCACATATCAGAAAGTAGTACATATTTAACACAAAATAGTTCCTTCGCATGAGTGTAACTTTCAAAATATGTAGGATATTTAGGTATTTTTGGCGTCAAATGAAAGCTGAAGAACTGGTGATTATTGTTGAACACTTTTGGACTCATAAAAAAACTGCACCAAATTTTAAAAAGTGGGTACATTTTGTCTGTTTGTCAGATCTGAAGTACCTGTTTTGGTACATCCTATTTTCCGGGAACCAGTTCTTTCTTATATGCCATTAAAGGTATGTTGATTTTTGAAGTACAAGACACCATAAAGTGTTGCTTTGAAATGCAATAATTGCCACTTTATTTGAACTTACAATGAAAGAGGTGTACCTGCTTGAAATGGAGGAATTTAACATAGAAGGCAACGGGACAATGAATTAGTAGTGTACTTACCATTTTCTACATTTGAAAACATTTGAAAATGCCTGTACCAAGTCAGGAATATAACAGTCGTTGTCCATTCGTTTATGATGTGTTTTGTCATTTGAATTTTGCCATGATTTGGGACTTTCCGATTTGATTTTCCTCCGAGTTCAGTATTTTTGTGATTTTACTTTTTCCTATATATATGTTCTGTGATTTGTATTATTTTTGATTACATACACATTATCTGTTTCACCTTAATACCGCTTTAAGTAAGTAGATGAAAATTTAATTCCCCTCCCAGTTTAAACGAGCAATCACAAAACAACCTAATAATTAGCAAAGATTATACATGTTGATATTGATATCGTCGTCAATGTGAAACCTTTGTTTATAAGACTAATACATCAGAAACAGAACCAGTGAGGTAAACATTGTGTCCCGATATGTCCATTGATACCTGTCATACAACAGATACAGTTAAGTCGACCTCATATATTGACTTACATATAGAAATTGACAATGAGAGTCGGTTGAAAACAAAACTTTACGACAAAAGAGATGATTTCAGCTTCTCAATTGTGAACTTTCCATTTCTAAGTAGCAAAGTTCCGGCAGCACCGGCGTATAGTGTATATATTGATACGATATTCCCGTGCTGGCATTTCCTATCTTGATTTTCTTGATAGAGGGTTGTTGCGCACAAGGAAGCTATTAAATCAAACAAATGGAAGCACAAGCTTCATAAATCAAACATAAAACAAAACTTTGCGACAAAAGAGATGATTTCAGCTTTCCAATTGTGAAATTTCCATTTCTAAGTAGCAACATCCCAGCAGCACCTGCATACGGGGTATGTGTCTCCCAATTGATACAATATTCCCGTGTTTGCATTTCCTATCATGATTTTCTTGATGGATGGTTGCTGCTCACAAGGAAGCTATTAAACCAAGAGTTTCAAATGTTGAGTTGAAATCATCTCTTCGTAAATTTCACGGACGCCAACACGAGTTGGTTGACCGTTATGGAATAACAGTTTTACACATGGTTTTGGATATGTTTCATACGTCGTAACTACAGAAAAAGACTATTTACCGGATTTGTAATCTCATAAGCAACACGACGGGTGCCACATGTGGAGCAGGGTCTGATTATCCTTCTGGAGCACCTGAGATCACCCCTAGTTTTTGGTGGGGTTCGTGTTGTTTATTCTTTAGTTCTTTATTTTGTGTTATGTGTTCTATTGTTTGTCTGTTTGTCCTTTTCATTTTTAGCCAATGGCGTTGTCAGTTTATTGTCGTTTTATGGTTTGACTGTCCCTCTGGTATCTTTCGTCCATCTTTTGGTTAGATTTAGTTTTTGGTATTATACATACCTTGCAATTTGTTTAATTCTATACTCTTTTCGTGTTCTCGAGTCTTTTCCTCGTACGCTTTTATCTGTTGGTCTTTCTCTGCACATGCCTTACATAATGGTCTTGTTACAGCTTCAGATTTTTCACAACATATTCAAGGTAGAAAATTAATTTAACGGATAAATCAGACACATCTTTTTGGGCATACAATTTTCTTTGTATGACATAATATCCGTTTGTTATATGGAACATAGATTTCAAAAGACAGTCAATATATGTTTTGGAACTACAATGAGTTTTTCCTAGAACCGTCTTTATTGTTTTTATTTGATGCACACGTTATTCATAAGCATCTTGAGCACATTACAGATTAACGACAATAATTCACTAAAATAGACCTTTGCGTTTTTCTAGATAGAAGAGGCTTGTTTATTGAAGAAATTGATAATTTTATGATGTTATGTATCCAATGTAACTTTTAAATTATAATTCATAGAACAGTTTACATACTCAAAATCAAAAGCAATAATCAGTTAAGACAAAAGAAGAGCTATGTTGTTTTTTTTCATTTACATGGAATGTAATTTAACTAGAAGTGACTGTTTACCATTCCACAGAATTTCATCCTCGGTCTTAGGTGGGAAGTTATGCCGTTAATTTGTAAGTTTGATGTGCGTCATATACGTCTTTGTACCTTTCATAACTATTTACACCACTAGGCCGATGCCACTGCTGGTGGTTGTTTCGTCCCCGAGGGTATCAACAGCCCAGTAGTCAGCGCTTCGGTGTTGACATTTATATCAATTATATGGTCATTTTTTTATTTATTTTTTTAAAAGAAATTCAAGATTTTTTTTTATGTCATAATTTAACAAACAACAGACATAAAATAAAAACATATCAATCATCACTAAATTTAGATATTATCTTTTTTTACCCATTTGACAGCATTTGTACTTTAAAAGGTGCAATTCTGTGGTTACATGAATTAATTTTATTGCTATACTCACATGCTAATTCATTTTCTAAATAACCATATTATATATAGACTCCAAGCAATTACTATTATTTTTTATCAATTTTATTTTAATAAACAGATGATTTTTTCCTTTTTGATAAACACAAAAATAATGCAAGTGTTGTTGTACTATGTATACCCTTACTGTGCTAAGTATACCCCCGTGCGCTATGTATACACTTACTAAAATAATTCACCCTCACTAAGTTAAGTGTACCCTCACTTGTAATTCAAGATAGGGTGTCTTACAGATTCCTAAAGCGCATCTTTAATATAACTGTTGACCCTTTTATAAGTAAATTGGTTTTTCCAAAAAATCAAAGTTTTGTTAACAGGAAATTTATAAAAATGACCATATAACCAATATACCAATTTACTTATATGGTATTTTTTATAAATTTCCTGTTAACAAAACTTTGAATTTTTGGAAAAATTAAGGATTTTCTTATCTCAGGAGTAGATTACCTAAGTATTTGGCACAACTTTTTGGAATTTTCGGTCCGTAATGCTCTTCAATTTTTACTTGTTTGTCTTTTTAAGTTTTGATATGAGCGTCACTGATGAGTCTTATGTAGACAAAAGCGCGTCTGGCGTATTAAATTATAATCCTGGTACCTTTGATATACTATTTATATTTTTCCTTTCCCTTTTCCCTAGTGATAAGTTTATTTAGACTCAGATTATTGCTGGGCTTACCTATATAGTATTGATGTCAATTATACATGTAATTCCTGCTATCAATGGCACTCATTATCTCATATAATCTAATATAGACATGTAATACTAGTAATTGAAGTATTGCCTTCGATTTTAGTTTATTAACCAAAATATGTTATCTTCAATTGAATGATCATAAAATTTAGTAATAGTTTGCCAAATGGCAGTTTACGTTGAGTCTAATAGTTTGTGAAATTGCAGTTCACGTTGTGTAATAGTTTTCCAAATGGCAGTTCACGTTGTGTTATAGTTGCCACATGGCAGTTCACGTTGTGTAATAGTTTGACAAATGACAGTTCACGTTGTATCTAGTAGTTTGCCAAATGGCAGTTAACGTTGTGTAATAGTTTGCCAAATGGCAGTTAACGTTGTGTAATAGTTTGCCAAATAGCAATTCACATCGTGTAAAAGTTTGCCTAATGGCAGTTCACGTTGTGTTATAGTTTGCCAAATGGCAGTTCACGTTGTGTCTAGTAGTTTGCCAAATGGCAGTTCACGTTGTGTAATAGTTTGCAAAAAAAGCAGCTCACGTTGTGTAATACCTTGCCAAATTGCAGTTCACATTGAGATATAGTTTGCCAAATGGCAGTTCACATTGTGTAATAGTTTGCCAAATGGGAGTTCACATTGCATTATAGTTTTCCAAATGGGAGTTGACGTTGTGTAAAAGTTTACCAAATGGCAACTCACGTCGTGTAAAAGTTTGCCAAATGACAGTTCACGTTGTGTTATAGTTTACCAAATGGCAGTTTACGTTGTGTCTAGTAGTTTGCCCAATGGCAGTTAACGTTGTGAAATAGTTTGCAAATTGGCAGTTAACTTTGTGTAATAGTTTGCCATATGGCAGTTCACGTTGTGTAATAGTTTGCAAAATGGCAGCAAGAGACCGATGTTTCTTACAGGGATTGACGTCAACATACACAAATTACTCATTAAGTCGTCGCATTTAATAACTTCTTTACAATTTCAGACTATCACTGAGTATATCTTTAAAACAATCATGGATGCTGAGAAACTTTCTTAATATCATGCATGTAAACTTGTTTTTTTTTTTTGCTATTATAAATGATACATTCATATCAAGACTGGATTTACTAATAATCAAATCACTAAGATTTATAATCAGATATCATGAATCCCTTTTAGGAAAGAAATTGACAACACATTATCCAATTAACATGATAAATCATTGTCATATCAAGTAATTTGATATACAAAGTAATTCAAGAAATTTGAAAAGTGGTAAACAAATTTACCTTGGTGCGAGCTAGTTTCATGTTCTGGATAAGATTCAATCTTTGCCATCGCTGAAGATGAATGCTCTTTAGAAATTTTTCTATCATTGTTGTCGTCATTCCATTCTTTTGAAAACAGGCATTTTACAACTGCAATCTGATCTATGAAAAACAATTTGACAGGTTAGACAAAATATGAGAGACTATAAACTATCCTTATGTCTCATGTTTAGGTAAAACTACCTATTCTTACGTGAAAAAAGTTCAAAATGTCAATCAAATTTCGACACCTCATTTATAGTATCTTCAAACACCATTTCAAATTATTTCTCATTTCTATCTCATTAACAGATGTTGTATAAAGTTGCCGGAAACCAGCATTACCGGCAATACATAAGTTTCAATATTAAAGCTTTCAGTGCCTATAAATTATTAAAACAGTGAGTAGAATTTGGTAGAATGAAATTTGAGATTCGTTGAGTTGGAGCAGCATGTTTGAGTGTTTTTTTTTTTATTGAAATGTCCTCCAATGGTAACATTAAATGCTTTGAAATCACAATCTTTTACGCCTTTTCTTATATCAATCAGTAACCGTATTTTCGAATAAGGTTTAATTCATGCAAGCTTGTTCTCTTTAACGGAAACATTATACTCAGTTTTTGATAAAACAATATTGTTCGGTTCAGAAGAGTACTGTTCTGAAACGCTCTCATGACATGCGATCTAAAATTATTAACCGGACTATTGGTCTTCACAACTGTACCATATTCATTGAGACGTGTCAGAAACAAAAGAATAAATAAAATGCTCTATCGCAATTAAAACGGCATGGTCCTAAAGGAGAGTCATTCATGATAGTAAACATCGCTTAAATGTCTTGTCTCTACGCCACGTATATTTTCCTTTTTAGTGTAATTGTTTAAATTATCCCCGAGATTCATATATTTTATCCTATTCCAGGTACTTCTAGTTTTATAAGCTTTTTAGATAGCGGATTCTTACCTTTTGTCAATTGACTATCAAAACTCAAGTCAATAGTAATAGTATCTTCGATCTCAGCATCAATTTTCCCCGCTATCTGTACATTTTTCACTAATGTTAGCAATGCTGATTTTAACGTCTCTACACTTTTAAAAATTCCTGGTGTGGCTTTCATCTTTAGGATGATGCTGTTTACCTTTTTCACAATAACCTGAAATGCTTGTTGGGTATCTGAATCGTTGCTAGGAGGGATCTGAATTTCTGACTGGAGATTTTCGATGACATTTTTTTCTTTGTCTGCTGTTAAACATTGTTGATCCAATTTACTGGTGATGTATATGTCCTGAGCATCTAAAGTTGACAAATATGTAAAGTTATATTAATTTTTCATGTACGAAGTAAACACATAACAATTGTTTATTGACAAGGCGTAATGTTGTTGATCTCCTTGATGTTAAGATACACATGAATTGACGTTGCTTATATCTATCAAAACCAAATCATAGAATGAAATCAGGAATACTCGAAACTTCTTTGTAAATGCTTTTTCACGCATTAAAGCATACGTAAAGTATGAAATTCGAAAAAAAACAGCATGTAATACTAAAAAAATATATAATCATATCAATAAATTGTGGATTTATATGTTTCCCTTGAGGAAAGCATATGTTATTACCTGATTTCTCTGTTGATTCTTCTATGTGTCCTTGGTTGGTTCGTGCATAAACCGTTTTCTTTCCAAGAAGACCTATAAATTTCTCTAATTGAGCTAGGTAAAAAAAAATCAATAAGATAAGGAAAGAAAAAAAAATGCAGCTGTTCTTATGTGTAAATTCCACGTAATGGAAAGTTGGAGTTTTGATATGCATTTCATTCGTCATTAGTTTGTACTATTCATGTGTATTTTGTTTTGTTTTCTTTATCCTTATGTTTGCAATATAACCGTGGTACAGTATAATATATATGATCTTGTCTCGTATATAAAAATTGTTATAGTTCATCATATTGTAAGAATACAAAGAAGCGAATTTCAACAATTCGATACCAAAGACAAAACAAGGATTTGAGTGAGAGTACACAACCATTTAGTGTGCGTGCTGTTTGTCAAAATGTCTGTTTCCCGGTTATTTTTGTGTCTCAAAATTTTAAAACACCGTTTAAGATATGTTATATATGTCATCTATCTTTACCAAATTTATTATCGAGTATATTGAATAAAGCTGAATTTTAATGTTTGTATTGGCTGCTACATCTGTATGTATTGAATTTATGGTTTAATGGCAAAACGAGTGTTTATATTGTTCTCTGATTTTGTTTTGTTAACAACTCTCTGATATTTAAAAATATTCATTCATTCTGATATATTCAGTTCAATTTTGATTAATTATATATTACTTAAAATAATATGTTTGAACATATTTCCTATGATGAAACAGATTTATATCTTTACTCTACTTCTACATGATTTAGGTAAAACTTTTCAATATTCAAACTTACTGAAAGAATAAGTACATTTATTTATTCCATATTTTATCATGAATTTACAGATGCCATTTTATCGATTGAATAAAATAGTATCCAACAAACAATACATATTTGAATAACAAATGCACCGAAACAAAATAATCAAAATGTACGGCTGATTTTTTTTCTTTCGCTCATACGTAACCAAAACTGCAAATTTCACTGAAGGAAAATTTACCTTCTAAAGATATAAATCGTTTATCGGTATGTCTCCTTGTATCATTTGCCTCCTCTTCCATTTTCATAGTCAATTGTGTATGGGATTGTGCAACCGTTTGGCAAACTCTCATTTCGGCCTCTGAAAAAAAATAGTATAGCGATAATAAATTATTCAAGTAGGCAACTCTCTCTCTCTCTCTCCTCCTCTCTCTCTCTCTCTCTCTCTCTCTCTCTCTCTCCTCTCTCTCTCTCTCTCTCTCTCTCTCTCTCTCTCTCTCTCTCTTCATAGTTATGAACTAACCAATTAAAGAACTGTTCATTATACATAAAACTCCGTTGATTGTATCTTATCTATGTAATTCACTTCACGTGAAACTTTTTTTTGTATAAAACACAAAATTCTGTAATATTAATAAGTAGTTTTATTTATCATATGTATATTATTCTATTCTGTTATATGATATATTCATAATACTGAAGTTCTACTCTATTTTTCTGGTTCATTAGTCAGTCCGTCGTGTGTATTATATTTTTTTGTATTCTATTGGTTATAGCCACTGGTTTCAAAATTTTACCACATTTTTTTGAAATACTTCGGGTATACATGAGAGCAGCCATAATTAAATAGTAATGTAGTTTAATATTCATACACTACTTCCATATTAATCAGGTCAGTAACTAATATTTCGAAGTCTGATATTTGCACAGTCTTCCTTTAGTTTGAATCTGAGAGAAAATGTTCTTTGAATAAGTCAGAATGATTGTGCATGAAAGATAGATTTTTTATTTAAAAGAAGTATTTACATGAACTCAAAGAAATAATATATCATAGATCATTGTAGATACAATAATGAAACATTTAATAAAACTATTTATTCATATTAATTATTCTGACAGAAAAAAATATAAATGTCAAACACTATACTGCATCCGGAAGAAACTTTCTTTCGGATAACGAATTACAATTATGCAAGGAAATGACTTATTAAAATGGCGTTCTATTAAACAGAACTTGTACGGATGGCAAATATCAAGAAGTTTTGGTGTAATGATTAGGAAAAAAGGAATTTAATATAAGTTTGTTTTAATGATGCATCAGAAACTGCTTATGCGTCTGTCATATATTTACATTAAACATGTTAAACTAGTACTTACTCTTGTATGTGTTATCTGATATTTTCAAAATCAGGGTTCGCTCCGGTAAAAGGGACAACTATTCCAAGATCGGAAATAGTGGCTGTTTTGATAGATATCAGATGTTAAGCATTCACTAAATATTAGCTAAATGTGCCCGTTGAAACGATATATTTTGGAGAAGACTCTCAGTGTGTTTGAAATGGATTTCTAGACAAAAGGACATTGGTGTATTTAAAAAAAAGAAAGAACGGAATTTAACAATCATAAAGATGGTGATTCTGGTATGTTGTCAACATAGAAAATCAAGCAGATGTTGCAACAACAGGAACTTCGACAAGACAGTTAGGTGAAAATTATTCGAAAATCAAAAATCATTTTTCTCACCTTAAACCTAAATATTGGAAAATCCGAAATAAGGTATGCTATTGATTCTCATCTGTCAAAATTAAGTTCAACAAATACGTTACTCAACATTTCAACAATTTTAACAGTTCTTGACAATGCAGAGGAATGAAATCTTTATTCAATTCAAAGTTAAAAAGAATTCAAAACAATGTTGGAGTGAGTTAGAGAAAATAATCATATTGGAGATGTTGTCATATTTAAAGACAACCTTATTAGATAAGGACGGAAATCACAGTTAATTCATAGTTATGATAATGAGTTTAGATTAGCAAAAGTAGTTGTCTCATCAAGAAAAGTTATACGTCGTCTCCTGTATTTACTAGACTTGTTATAAAGATTAGAGCGTTAGTTATCTTGTATGAATGGTTTTACAAACTTTTTTTAGGGAAATTCTTGCCATGCTAGTTCTACAGTCTGTTTTCATGCTTGTGTATATATATATATATATATTTGTAATTGTGTACATATCTATTGATTATTGTTCTATATGAATTATTCATTTAAATTTATAAAGGCCTTACGTGAGATTAACAATTGTATGATAAATGAGTTACCTTCGTTAAATAAAGAATTTATTATTACTATTACAATATGTTTTTTTTTGGGCCCTTAATAGCTTGCTGTTCGGTGTAAGCCATGGCTACTTGTTGAAGGCCGTACCTTGGTCTATAATGGTTTACTTTTATAAATTGTTCCTTGGATGGAGAGTTGTCTTATTGGCACACATACCACATCTTCCTATAACTAGATGTAAATGAGTATAGTACTTCTCAGAGTGACAATGCTGTCATTAGACCTGTAAAAAATTAAAACAGTACCAATTTTTCTACACGAGATGCGTGTTTCGACAATCAATGTGTTTTCAATGATGTTCCGTGCATTCTAAAAATGCTTTCGAAAAAGGCTCGGCGAAAAATCAGAGATTTGTACGTGAAAGAAACATCATTGCCTTATGAAGACATTTCAAAACACGTTACATTTCAAGAATGCAAAACTGAATAATGAAGTCGTAAAGTTTAGTGGTGTTAATCAGATGTAGATACTGAAAAATTCCAAAGAGTTGTTGGTGAATTTACAATCTCAACCATTAAAACATTGTACCAACATTAAAACCCTTGATTTTTCAACTCTTTATACCACTATTTCACATATTAAACTTAAACCTCGACTTAAAGAACTCGTCAGCTTATATTTTCTTAACAAAAAGGGCACTATAAGTTTTAAATATCTAGTTTTGGGCAGGAATTCAGCTTACCTTGTGAAAAATCATACAGAGTAAAGAAAAAAATACACCGAAGAGGATATCACCATGATCACTGCCATGCTTGACTTTTTAATTGACAACATATTTGATGAATTTGGAGGTTTGGTCTCTTCCGACAGACTATTGGAATCCCAATGAGTACCAATTGCGCTCCTGTACTTGCAGATTTGTTTTTGTATGCCTTTGAGGCAGAATGTATCCAAGGGCTTGTACAGAAAAGAGAAAAGAAATAAGCCCAGTCTTTTAATTCCACCTTTCGGTATATTGATGATGTACTGTCTCTTAATAATAATAGATTCAGTGATCACTTACATTTATCCAAGTGAACTTGAAATTAAAGATATTATCATATTTATACCTATTTCTGATGGTAGGTTGAATACCAAAATTTATGTCAAACGCGATGATTTTAATTTTCCTATAGTCAACTTTCCATTTCTGTGTAACAACATCCCAGCGGCACCAGCATATAAAGTATATGTCTCTCAATTGATACGTTACTCTAGAGCTATCTCAATTAATATACAAGTCATTTGGTTATTTATTGGTTGTTAGATATAAGAAGATGTGATATGAGTGTTACTGAGACAACTCTCCATTCAAGTCACAATTTTTACAAGTAAATCATTATAGGTCAAAGTACGGCATTCAAAACGGAGTTTTACATTTCTAGAACTGATGAAGTTTGTACAATTGTACAAATAAAGACACATGTGAAAGTTAATTACGGTTATCTTTATCAGGAAACAATTCTTATATTTGAATCAAACAAAAACAAACCAAACCATTAGCAAGCTGAACAAGTAAAAGGATCAGTTTGTTTTCAAGTTTAAAATGTTTTTTTCCACTATTATTATATATGCAAATCTAAATGTATTACAGGGACACACATACAGATGTATTCTTTTTGTAACACATGCTTGGTTATGAGACAATTTCTTTCACATTTAGTAAATACCTGTTAACTTTTTGTCAAAAGCCTTGTTTTGGTCTTCGTTGTGAAGTCGTGTTTTTTTACCCTCCTCTTTGACTTTAGCCTTCATTTCGTCTTTGCATTTTATTGTTGTTTGCTGATGTTTTTTATTGTTTTCTACATAGATAATAATAAATTATAAATTATAAATGGACATACAATGTGCACAAGAATAAATTTTAAGATAGAGTACATATATAAATTTATATGTTCAACATATTGTATAACATCGTTCGTGCAGGTTTTACAATTTTGTTAATAAAACAGTGCTTATTAACGTGAGATGTCTAGCTAGCTTTAGTTTTGTGTTTTTTAAGTCAATTTTGATGTTTCTTATATTGTTGTCTTAATTTGTGAATAATCTGTCCGGGTCTTGTATAACGTACAGTAGGTTACGCTGTTTTACACGACCTCAAACATTTTTTGAGGTTCGTATAATGCTATGATGTCGTCGTCGTTTGCGTCATCGTCGTCGTCGCCAAATGACATATTTGGTTTCCGGACATTCACTAAAGTAAATGGATATCAATGAAATTTTACAAGAAGGTTTAATACCACAAATGGAAGGTTGGGATTGATTTTGGGGGTTATGGTTCCCACAGTATCCGAATCATTGACCAAAAACAATCACTTTTGTAGAATCTAAACAATAACTTGTGTAGTATATTGGATTGCGTTTTAGGCTAATTGCTTCAAGAGAGGTTGGGGTCGACTGTTTTTTGGGGGAGGGGTATATTTTTCTCCAATTTTTTAAGCGGTTTCTATTTCATTTTTTTCAAATCTCCAATTTTTTTAAAAGTTTCAGTAGAATGCACAGTACTGTGCAATAAATTTATTTTTACCGCAATTATTTTGTGTCAGATACCCAGAAATGAAATTTAAGAAAAATCTGTAATCTGTGATTATAAAACACACTTTCTTGTATTGTAGTGTGATATGCTTATTGCATGTTATATTTGGAGAAGGCACATGTCACACAATAAGTTTAAATACCTGTTTGTTGTGTTTTCATAGATTTAAAACGCTTCGAATTCTGATTCATTCCTTCTTGTGTCAGTTCTAACATTTTACCCATGCGTCTTTTGTTGCTCTTAACTTTTTTGCAAACTGTCCTTTCGCTATCTATTGTCATTGAAAAGATAAGACGAAGCAGATGTAAATGCATCATAAGAACAAATCTTAAGACCATAATATGTTTTTTCTTTATCCAGTTGGTGTAAGCAAATGCATGTCATTCTATGAGCTTAAGCAATTAACACACCCATACCATATACTGTGTAGCAAGTTATAATTGCTCTGAAAGGGTCAAATTACAACAAATAAACCAACAATGAAATAAAAAGCAAAACACGAAAAACAAATATGGCAAACAATGACCTACAATACAACCGACTTCACCAAAAGTCTCATCACTCGACATTTATTCATAATTGACATAGAATATGACGTGGTTAACCTATATCATCGCATTAAAACAAGTTACAAAAACACACAAAGTATCAATCTAAGATAAGTCACATTAACTGAAAACTAGTTTACGCTTAATATACAACAATCTGCATTTAATAACATTGGAACATGTGAAATGCAGACTTATTGACATGTTTTATTCCTTTAGCTGTTTTTTTTAAGGATTAGTTTAATATAATTAACGATACATGCCAGCTCATTGTCTAGATCTTTTCTTTATGATACAAACCGATGTTATTTCAATCTTTAAAGACCCAAATGTTGCAAAACACTTATCCTACCGGCATGACAAATTTGATGTTGTCCCCGCGTATAAAGCCCCAAATAGCATCTTAATGTGTGTAAATCACATAACACAAACTCCTTTTTAAAGAATTAGGTATTAACATTTACCTTGAAAACTAAACATATAGCTCCATGACACCTACTAAAGGGGAAATTCTTGATAACTATAGGTCTGTTCTTTGTTCAATAGGAAGATCAACCAAAAATTAAGAACTGGATCTCCCATGACTGTATTGAATACCTAAACTACAGAAGTTATTTAACAAATAACTGTATATTGGCGGGATTCAAAGTTATTGCGAAACTGCCTGTTCTAGAGGTGGTGTGAATCAGATAAGGTTACAAAAAAATTCACAAGATCATTTAGAGTAAATACAAACTGAGACTCTTACATCTCATAAATAGTCTTAAATATTTGACTAAACTACAATTAACACAAGAATTTCTCATTTGAATCTAAAATACAAATTGTAAGAGTGTGTATTGCTTTGTTTAAGGAAAAAGCGTAGCCAACATATACACAAGTATCTCATTGTAGGAAGAGATAAAACCTACTTCGTTAGAGATCACTCTGATTCAAGTAAAAATTCTCTGAAACTGAAATTATCAAGATGCTTGATTTCCTGATTGACAACATATTTCTAGCCGTGGCGTTGTCAGTTTATTTTTGATATATGACTTTGAATGTCCCTTTCGTATCTTTTGCCCCTCTCCTATTTCTTTTGCTTTGAAGTCTTGTTTTCGTGCCCTGTATGTATTTGTACTCAAGCCATGATTGTTTTTATACTTCTTTTCATTGTTAGAATCTTTTTCTCATGGTTTTCTTCATTAACAAAAATACTTATGGAAATATATTTTGATAACAATGTATTTCGTCGATGTAGAAATTTCGATTTGTTCAATTACTGAAATCAAAACAGAAGTATGGATTCAGAGAAATATCGTTCACGAGGTGTTATAGCGCAATACAAAGCTAAAATTGATGAAAGTTCCAATAGTTAATTGATTGATTTCAATATTGCAAAAACCAACTAGAATGTCACATTTGCAAAATCATTGATTATTTGACTAAAAAAATGTCTGAATATAGAAAATAAATAATAGAAAACACGTTTCTCACTTTCTAACATATAATGGATTTGTCAAAATAATCCATCAGTAAATATTAACGTTACGTTTAAGTTGTTCACAAGATTTTATTTCCGCGTATTTTTTTCAGGACTCATGTTGTCCTGAAAAATGTTAAAGATCAACATGATCACAGTCATATTTATATTTATTCATTGCAAAAAAAAAAGGAAAATAAATCCCTTTAAACATTGACTCATGACATCAGTGCTAAACCACCAACTTAGCAAAATGATCAAAGATACTACATTCAGATCTACCAGTAATTGAAGTTATTGCAAAACATGATAACACATATCCAGCTTATATTTTGATTTAATAGGAACGTGTTCTTTATACATTAGACGTATCAGTGGCATTCGATTCATAATAGAGGGAAGGTGAATGCAAAATCGAAATTTGAAACCATTAAAAAACTAAAATACAAAAACGTTTTGCTAAATACAGTTAAGACAATATAAGCAGGAGAAGGAATAGAAAATATTTGTGCTTCCAATTTAACTGGAAGATAGTTCAGCTAAATAAAAAAAAATAGCAAACGTTCACTCAGGCTGAAATGTCAATCCGTTCAACGCGCTAAACAAATGAACAAAGAAAGTCATGACTAATATGAGAAAATTATGGCGGTCTATAAATGTAAATATACATGTGTGGGTCAAAATCTATTATCGTCGCTAATAAGATTTGACAATGTATTTAACATTATTGTTCACATACTATCGTTTTCGATAATTGATATAGGTTCAAATCGACGTATTATAAAGTTTATCAATAATTCCATGCAGGCTTTTTTTAATACGCCTCCCGCGTTTGTGACAAACTTATTGAATTATGTTATTCAGGATCGTGAACGGTTCATTCATCAATCGGCTAATCTATTAGAGTCTCTACTTATGACATAATGAATTTGTAGGGAAATTAAACTAGTTTGTTTTCTAGCAGTCGTTGATTATGACAATTTTTAAAGTTATAACCTTTGATTAACAGGGTAACGAAAAACGAATGACTATTAACTTAACAGAATGGTCACACGGTTATACTCATGTTGTCTCAGTCTTTCAAACACATACGTAATCAACGTTAGTATAGTATGCTACATAGTAATGGATTCCATTTTATTCGTTGGATACCAAATTTACGGTTTTGTGGATATAGATATATGTTCAAAGTAGTATAACTAGTTATCAAAGGTACCAAGATTATAATTTAGTTCGCCAGACAAGCGTTTCATCTACATGAAAACTCATCAGTGACGCTCATATCAAAATACTTATAATGTCTAATAGGCGTTTTTGCTGATGGTTATCAAAGGTACCATGATTATAATTTAGTACGCCAGACGTTTTGCAGACATCGGGAAAGTAAGTAAAATCAGATATCCATATCAAGTCATTTCTTTTTCAAATCACTATCAATGTTTATAAATCTAGAAGAAATAACGACGCTTACCTAATAATTCCTGCACTTTCTCATTTATGTGTGTTTTTGTGGTGTTATTCTCAAGTCTGATGCAGTTTTTCAATCCATCTGTTTCTTCCTTTAACAGATTTTCTATGCTTTTATTTTGAGCATCACTTTCCTTTAATTGATAACAATATCATAAGGAAAGTACTGATAATAGTAGTCAAGTCAATTATTGATTTAATGTGTATTATATGCAAGAAACATTTGTCCCTAGCAAATATTTAGTTTTCCTGAAAGTGTATATTTTGTAAGACCGTTTTTGTAGATGTATTTGATGTAACACAATTTGATTTTCTAATGTCCATAACTATACAATTATTTGTAACAGTGGTAGATAAAAAATCATTTTGCCCAGGAAATCTTATCTCTGACGACTACATGTTGTCATCATTTACAGGATTTGTAGTCGAATTTGAGTAACTGGTAAATTTAAGTACATCCCACTTCTTAATTTACTTAATATGCATATACAACGTTTTGTCGTTTTGTTTTGTTGCCACATTAACTGAAATACATACACGTATCATTAGCTTTCACAGTAAATAGTAATACGTGATTATTTTTTATATGACAAAACAAACAATAGTTACCTACCAGCTTCAACTCATGAAATATGTTTTTCATTTTTTCGATGACTTTTTTCGATTCTGTCTTGCTTAAACTGCAATTACTTAAAGTAGTTATTTCTCTTTCAATCGATTTCTTGTAATGGTAAGGCTCTGCAAACAGTAGTAAGTCATTCTTTAAAGAAAGCCAAAAGTTTTTTAACTCGTTCAAAGAATATTTCCGAGATGATGATGAATGACATATTGCACTTCTAGTGGACATAATTGCCCTGAGTGATTGTTCTTCTTGTGTAGATAAAGTAGCACTGTTCCAGAGAAAAAAGTTTAGATCACTCAGGTCTAATTTATCAAGTGAAATATCGGCATTAACTTCAAATCTATCCAAACAATCCTGTGTGTCTAATTCGGCCTTTTTGTTGTACATTTTGAAAAATATTTTCTTGTCCATTATACCTTTAACTACACAGTTATGTGGGTTTCCCGGACAACATGGCTTATATCTTCTTTTCTCAAACTGGTGATAAAACTTGTGTTTATTTTGGTTAAGATACTGTTCAAAACTAGTATTAACTAACATTTTACGTTCTACTGTATACCGTAGCACGTCAGATCCTGTATCAACTAAACATTTGAATATTCGTAGATGTTCATCAGATTCCGGATCTCCCATGGTGATCTGGTTAAACGAAAAAGTTATATTTCAAATGTGTTTAGTCTTGAATATTTATTTTATTCCATTACAACACCATTCCTCCTCTTCTATCTTAATATTAAGACATAGACTAAAAAAACTTGTTGCTGCCACAATGTTGTTTATTATTCATGTTATTAGTATATTTAGATGATACTTTTGAATTTGGTTAATATAAAAAAAAGGATGTGGAATAATTGCCAATGAGAGAACTCTCCACAAGATACCAATTGACACAGAAATTAACAAATATTTTTTTTAAAATAGTTAGCCTCTAACATTTCTTAAGAGACTTTTCTTGTCGATTATTAGCAGTAAAAATGAGATACAATTCATATTTAATGATGAACAATCCACTTTAATGTACGCTTAACAAATATAACCGTAACGCAACATGTGATTCATGCGATGGATGCCTTCGAATATTTTTTTTAATATCTTATCTAAATTATAAGCCTCTTTAAATGCATGTAAAAAGATATAAGAAGATGTGTTTATGAGTGCCAATGAGACAACTATCCATCCAAATAACAATTTATAAAAGGCTTAATATGAACATCTAGCAAATGCAAGTGTTGTTAAAATATTTCTGGTTGATTTTTATTCTCAAACTTTTTCTTAAATAAATTATAATTTAATCCTGGTATTTTTGATGAGGTTTTTTACAACCACTGGGTCGATGCCACTGCTAGTGGATTTTAATGTCCCGAGAGTATCACCAGCCCAGTATTAGGCACGTATGTGCTGAAATGAATATTCATTGGTATGGTCATATTTATAAATTAACTGTGTACAAAACTTTTGAATTTTTGAAATACTATGGCTTTTCTACCTCGGGAATAGAAAACCTTAGCTGTATTTGGCAAAACTTTTAAGAATTTTGGTGCTTAGTATTCTTCAATTTCTTACTTTATTTGGCCGTTTTAACTTTTTTGTTTGAGCGTCACTGATGAGTCAGGCGTAGATACAAAATGTAATCCTGGTATTTATGATGAGTTTATTTATACCAAAGCCTTTGATTTTTCAATTATTTATATCACCATTGCCCATGTCAAACTAAAAACGTGTCATAAAGAAAATTCCACAATATGTTTTTTGATATAAAAATAGTATTATACGCTATAGTTTTATTTCTTTTGGATACCACACGACATGCTTTTTTTTCATAGTGAACAAAAAGATAAAACCAAGGAGAGAATCATAGTGATCAGCATATGGAGCTTCTTTTTGTCAACACATTTGTTGAATTTGGAGTAAACCTGATAAACAAATTGTCGGCTTTCCAATATCAATAAACTGTTCATCTTTCCTGATCGTTTTCTTGTTGTTTTCAGACGTATGAGTAAGACTTCTTTTAGGCACTGGTCAAATACAAGAAGATCGAAGAAGCCAGATCTTTTAATTTCACCCTCAGACTTACTGCTGATGTTTTCCATCAAAATAAACAAAAAATAATACCAAGCTCAAAAGATAAAAAGACAAAACCGTAAGTCCTTCATCAATGGCAAAATCTAAAGCTCAAACACATCAAACGAATGGAAAACAATTGTCATATTGGTACAGGCATTTCCTTATCTCGGAAATAAAGGATTTTTAAAGCTGATAATATATTAAAAGTGGGTGATCCTAAATGACAAACTAAGTGTTAAGGAAGGCATTTCACATTGATGTAGATAGAGTTAGCAGCAACACATGCATTAATATTTTTTGGGCCGAATCACTAAAAAATGTAAAAAAAACTAACATTGTCAACAATGAAAAACTATATGTAGATACTTTATTGTTAAAGGACAAAAGCAAAAAATGAAAGAAAAAAATTCACATGCTACAAAGACCCAATTGCAGATTGTAAATGAATCGACCCAGGGCAAATAAGTTATAACTATCAATTGTATTAAACAGTGAAATTTTCAAATTCAGAAAGCACATTAAAAAAACACTATGACATGTAATTTGAAAGCTTATTTTACTTTTTATAGAATGCATAAAGTTATCACGCCGAGGGAGATAAACCAAGCATTTACCCATGAAATGTATTCATTATCTATCATGGTGATGCAGTGAATGAAATGAATTATCATTCATTAATAAATACCGAGATTGCAATGTTATGTATTACCATAAACACGAGCAGGGTTTTTATAATTCGTATAAGGACTTCTACTAAACGCTTCAGAAGAAAATAATGTATATGCATTTTATATACAATTTTCTAAATTTGATTATGCCTGTTCCCAGGCAGGAATATGACAGTTGTTGTGCACTTTTTGTTTGATGTTTTCAGTCATTTGAATTTGCCATTTTATTAGAAAAGTTCCGTTTTGAATTCTTTTCGGAGTTCAATATTTTTGGGATTTTACTTTTTATTGCTTGGTTGTATTGAAACAGCTGTCAAGTGTGTAAAATAAATGCGAGAATATTCATTCAATGTTCAATCCAAACGCTATATTAAAGCCTGTGGCAACAAAAGGCAACAGTAGTATATCGTTGTTTAAAAGTGATAAATGAATTAAGCAAAAACAAATCCGAGTCACATATCAAATCAGAGAGAAAGACATTCGTTATAACAGGAAAACACCGGAACTATGTAACACTAAACTGCCAAAAAAACACAGGTAACACATAGAAATAAGAAGTTGGAGTATAAAGAAAGGCAACAGTAGTATACCGCTGTTCAAACTCATAAATCCATGGACAAAAAACAAAATCGGGGTAACAAACTAAAACTGACGGAAACGCATACATATAAGAGGAGAACAACGACACAACACTACAATGTAACTAACACACACAGAAACGGACCAAGCATCAGACAAAATCCCACGCAAATAACAAATATAACATCAAAACCAAATACATGAATTTGGGATAGACAAGTACCGTGACACGTCTTATCGCAATGTCAATTTACACTAAAAAATAAGAGAAAACAAACGACGCAACGTTAAACTGTAAGTGTCAATAAGACAACTCTCAATATAAGTGACAATAAATAAAATGAAACAATGATAGGTCAAATGACCGCCTTTTTCCGCTTTGTTTTAATTTACACATTATCAATATTGTCAGAAAATATTGACGATGTCAAATGATCAGCAGTGACAAACAAAACAACGGTGTACATGAACTTCAAATTTAATAAAACGATACTAGTATAAGAAATATTGGCACGATATACCTTTTCAGTCAAATATGGTTCTAATTAAAAATTATAATTACAGTCAAATCTGTTATTTGTTCTCGAAACATAACGATTTTAACTTTAATATTATACAATCCTAATGCCTGTATTTTCCACAACTAATTTTGGACTTTGATGAAGGAAACCTTTATTTAATACAATAGTTTTTTTTCATCTTTTGTTTTTCAGATGCGACAAACTTTCAAAAACAGTAAGAATCGATATACGCTTCATATTTGAAAATGTTTCAAATTAAAAAAAATATTTAAGGTGGGTTTTCTCACCGACCTTTACATGCAATAACGTTATTGTAAAACACATAACACATGTCTTTACCTGTGTCGATTTAAATAGTTGGACAATGAACTGTCCCATTTAAATAATTCAATATTGATATTTTTTTTCAGTTGACCTTAATAAAATTTATCACGCAGTGGATAAGATAGACGAATTACAAGTATCAACTGAAAAAAACACAGCATGTGTATTGTATTTATTCAATATCAATAAAAAAAATTCAATATTTTGAATGTAAACATCGATTTAAAAAGAAAATCTGACAAAATCTATAGAAATGTGCCTATTTAAACTTGTGGGTCTTTTGTGTGTGTTTACTCATTGAATAAACTAATAACTACTTTAGGCCTAAATTTGAACATTGTTATTTTCTAGCATAGTCATCCTTTTTTCATGTTTTTTATGGCTAAATGTTTTCATATAATTAGTTTTTGAAGTATAGGAAACAATTTCCAAGTAAACTGGTCAACGAAATAAGTGATATCAACAGACGATAGATTAGTGACATTTTCTGAAATCGAAAGTAAAATTATTTTTATACAAGTTTAAATCAATTGTTATTTTGTCAGTTCGATCAAACATATCGTCATGGAAGTCTTACCTGTATCTATATTTGTCTACACTTTCTATACATTACTCGTTAAGTATATCATTATAAAAGCTATTCTATTTGTCAACAAGCCATTGAGAGATCAAATATTAGAAGTCGGCAATGTTTAAAGCGCAGGTATAAGGTAAGCTATTCATGGCGGGAGTTTTTAAATCTATATACAGGGTATAACCTCCGTATAGTTGATTCTGGATTTTGCTGCGCATAATACATGTTATTCTACTTTAATTAAAGGCGGACATGCTGTTAAAAAACAAATGTACTAAGTATAATGTTCATAGATCATTTGTTGTCGTGATTGTTTTACCAGCATTATGCATATCTTATTTTGATAGCATGTACATCTAAACCCGCAAGTTAACACTCTAAAACAATCAAATTATCTTAAAACTCATGTCCCCATTTAGTTTCTGAGTGCCTGACCATGTTTAATTGATAGTTTTCTTTAATTTCTTTACTTTGAGTATTACTTTGCAATGTTTACCAGTTATTCATGTCCATCTTTGAAGAGTTATAATTGGGGCAAAATATACCAGAGGGACAACTGACAAAGCCATGGCTAAAAAGAAAAAGGTAAGCAAACAAATAAAAGTACACAAGACTCAAAATAGGAAAAAAGACTCAGCAACATGAACCTCACCAAAACCTGGAGGTCATTTCAGGTGTCCCAGAAAGGTGGCACCCGTCGTGTGGCTCTAGTTGTTACAAAGCCGGTAAATAGTATAATTCTGTAGGCCATATTCGTGAAAAGAGAACGGGATTGTAGTTTTGAAATGAGGGACAAGAGGAACATATTCGATATTATGTGTGAGACGGATATTCCATAAAATTCAAATAACTCGTGACGGTGTCCGTAAAATTTACGAAGGGATGATTTCAACTTCACCCTTTCGAACTCTTGGTTCAATGTCATCCTTGTGACCAGCGACCCTCTATTAAGGAATGCATGATGAGGAAACACAAGACCGGAAATATCGTATTAATTGGGTGGTGTATACTCCGTATGCAGGCCTGTTGGAATGTTGCTACAAATAAATGGAAACTTTACAATTAGGAAGCTTTAATCATCTCTTTTGTCGTAATGTTTTGTTTTCACCCAACCCTCATTATCCATTACTATATGTAAGTCAATATATGAGGCAGACTTAAATGTTTACTGTATCTGTCGTTGCCTTCTAGTTCGATTGGTGAGATGCTTTCAACATACTGTAAATTAAGAAATTATTGCGTGCATTTATTATTGCGATTTTGTCATTTTAGACTGAAATGCGATTTTAATTTTTACGACTTTGAGAAAAATGCATATAAAATATTTCAAAATGAGAGTTTACATCATTGCGTTTACAACTCAGTCGCATATTTCGCAATAATAAAAACCTCGCATGAATTTCTGAATTTACAGTAGTAACCAAAATTGAATTAATAAGTGAGAGAACGCAATTTATGTAGCGGAATGAAAGTTAACGAATTTTGGTACTTTCTTTTCTTTCTTCCTAAGAAGTTCCTGTAATCAATTTTCCTCGTAACGTAACTGATATGTTGATAATCAAGAAATTAAGCATCTTGGTTACTAGTTTGTTTGTCTTAAGATAATTTGTTGTTTGAATCAGAGGGTGTTTTTACTAAGATGGTTTCATCCCTCCCCTAGACAAGATTCTTGTATCTTCATTCGTCATTTTCTTTCATGAAACAAGGAAAAGTCAACTCTTCAAGTTTTCCTTTTAATGCATCCCAAATCATTGTAGTATTTATGTTATCGATGTTCAAAAAACCCATAACCGAATTTCATATGGTTTGAAAAGATGAACATTATTGTACAAAATGATAAAAGGATTTATTATAAAAAGGAATTAATTTGGTAGATATGTATATATCTGCTCCAATGGACATATTTTCTTCAAACTTGCATTTTTGTCAATTAACATATTTCTGTAAACTTGCAGTTTTTCCATTTTTAAAACTTACATTTTACAAAAAAACAGAAAGTGCTATTGCTTTATGTTTTAGTGATCAGTTTAAAATGTTGTACTTCGCCAATATCTTTTTGTTGAAAAAAATAACTATTCAATAAAATCAACGGTACCTATTTTCTTGCACCAGATGACTTTCAACGATTGACCTTACTTTCAACGATTGACCTACTTACGTATTGACAAATGAGCATAACATAATTTCATCTGTACTTCGACATACACTGTCTATTGTATCCAATGAGGAAGGACTATTGCAATAAGCTTTTCGTGAATACATATCTAAAGAAGCCAGAGATCAGAAATCAATATTGTTTGAACTTCAAAATTAAGAACTAATTTTTTATTGTCTTTTTACTTTGATAAATATCTTCATTTTCTACTTTTGTGTTTATCTTTTCCGATAAAGGTTAAGAAGAGCGCTACGGACGCACGTAATTTATATCGTTAATTAAAAAACAATATGTAGTCTAAGAATTATATCATGTCTTATTTTAACTGACTCGGCAAAATCTTAAAATTCATTGAAAACAAAGTTCGGTGATTATTTTTTCAATACATCGGAAGTTTAAAGTCTTTTAACATGCAACCAATTTTAATGTTAAATTGTTGTTTTTCATCCATTTTTTTAAACAAGTGATTTTCAAAGATTTTCAGATGGAGATAACAAATACCTAATCAAAAATATATAAAGGATTTTAATTCTACTGTTTGTTATAAAACGTTGTAGGATATTTTGATGTCTTTTATCTTTTTATGTGTTTTGTCATTTGATTTTGCCATGTGATTATGGACTTCTCGATTATATTTTCCTCTAAGTTCAGTATCTTTGTGATTTGACTTTTTTTTTTTGCACGTTTCCAACGTAAATGGAGAAATATTTTCATCTGTATATAAACTGTCTATGATTTCCAAAGAGGAAGGGAAATAACTTTCAGCTTTTAATATATACATATATCTACCCAATCCAGTGATTATAAAAAAAAAATAGTTTGACCTTCATAGGAAGAAAATTATTCTTAAATTGTATTTTACTTTACCAAATAGTTTTCTTATTCTTTCTTTTTTTTTTTTTTTCCGATTTTTGTAAAACTTCCGGAAAGTAACCGTCTTTTATACGCAGGAGTCGCGTTTCTTTTACAAAAGATTCACCAGGAACGCTTGTGTTTAAACAACGTATAGGCCCCGAAAACGTTCTACGTTGACAGCATTATGGTTTTGCTAAAACATCTGCTCAACGGGGGTCTCGTTGGGAAGGAGTTTACCGATTATGTATCCCACAATAATAAGACTTTCACGTCTCGTGCTTATACACTAATCGGCGAATCCCGCATCGCTTAGATCCCAATGATGCACAACTTTATCCTGCCTTCTAGATGATATTGACGTATGCATAACAATATCCTCTTTTAGTTTGTATGCCATAACGCCACATGTCTTATATCATAATTATTTTTCATATAAATGTTCTCATTTTGACATTCCGAGACCTTTTATAGTTAACAATGTTGTACAGGATTTGCTCATTGGTGAATGTCATACGTTGTTCATATCATCAGGATAATTCTTCTTTCAAAACATTTAATCGTTTCTTATTCTCTAAGTAGACAGTCACTTGTATAACTTATTTGATTTTTGATTTACGTGAAGTGAGTCATTGATTATTTGTCCTTTGGCTATTTATACTGGAGTGCAAACCCCAAGAAACGAGTGTTGTTGCTACTTTTTAAAGACAAACTGAGACTGATATTAAAGCTCACTTATTTAAAGTTTTCTAAATTCCCAGAAATGTAAAATTTCGTAATGTTTCTGTTTTCTGTTTCTTTTTTGCCGATGGAGCATGTCTTTTCATGTCTTTAGAATTTGTCTTATTATAAAAAAAACATCATCCATATTGGCCGTATTGGTCAGAAGATACTGGTACTTATTTTTATAAAAAAACATTGCTTGACAGACATTTACATACATTATCTATATTGGCACATAATAAAGCATAATCAAGGACATATGAGTAAAAAAATAATGATACAAAAGATATAACTGATTACAATATATATATATATATATATATATATGGACGAAGTATAACCTTTTCATCAAATGATATAGTGAAAATGGAAATTACATTTCAAGCAAATTTATACAAAATAATTAACTATTAAATTTATTAATGACTTATTCCCAGAGGTTCCAGTACATGTTATAATCTGTCGCACTCATATTTTATTTTAAGGAAATGTGTTTTTCTAAAATTTAGTTCATTCTCAGTTAATAGCAATTTTTAATTTCTTAAATTTAAAACAACTATAGAGTTCAGTTGACTAATGTCATACTTGAAATCTAGTTTTGAAAATTTGTTTCTTTCTTTGACTTTTCTGCTTTGAATGTAGACACACCAACGTACAATAAAAGAGGGGCAAATAATACCAGACATTCAAACTCATAGAACGTAAAATAAACGGACAATGTAACAGCTAAATATCTAAAACAAACAGATAAATGATAGTACACGCGACACAACATAGTAAACTTAAGACTAAGCAACACGAACCCCACAAAAACTTGGGGTTCTCTCAGGTGCTCCGGAAGGTTAAGTAGATCTTGCTCCACATGTGGCACCCGTTGTGTTGCTCATGGTGTTACAAACAAGGTAAATAGTATGACATAATACATGTTTTTCTAAACTGATTCAAATTAATACATAACCATTTACATCTGCGGAAGACAGATTAGTTTTTACATTAATTTCAAATTATCACATGACCTAGAACCAATAGTAACAGAGAGTGTTCACATTAATTTCAGATTATTAAATGACCTAGAACCAATAGTAATACAGAACTTTGACATTAATTTCAAATTATTAAATGACCTAGAACCAATAGTAACAAAGAGTTTTCACATTAATTTCAAATTATTAAATACCTAGAACCAATAGTCCAGAGAGTGTTACCCTTAATTTCAGATAATTAAAACCTAGAACAAAAGTAACAAGAGTTTCACAATAATTTCAGATAATTAAATGACCAGAATCGAAAGTAACAGAGAGTTGTTCACATAATTTCAGATATTAAATGACCTAGAACCAATAGTAACAGAGAGTTTTCACATTAATTTCAGATTAATTTAATGACCTAGAACCAATAGTCACAGAGAGTTTTCACATTAACTTCAGATTATTAAATGACCTAGAACCAATAGTAACAGAGAGTTTTCACATTTACTTCAGATTATTAAATGACCTAGAACCAATAGTAACAGAGGTTTTCACATTTAATTTCAGATAATTAAATGACCTAGAACCAATAGTCACAGAGGTTTTCTAAATTTAATTTCAGATAATTAAATGACCTAGAACAATAGTACAAAGTAAAAACAAAAAATACTGAACTCGAGTAAAAATTCAAAAAGGAAAATCAAAAATTTAAAAGGACAAAATCAAAAGTCCAAAACAACATCAAACGAATGGATAACAACTGTCATATTCCTGACTTGGTACAGGCATTTTCTAATGTAGAAAATGGTGGATTGAACCTGGTTTTATAGCTAGCTAAACCTATCACTTGTATGACAGTCGCATCAAATTCCATTACATTGTCAACGAGAGTTTTCACATTAACTTCAGATTATTAAATGACCTAGAACCAATAGTCACAGAGAGTTTTCTCATTAATTTCAGATAATTAAATGACCTAGAACCAATAGTAACAGAGAGTCTTCACATTAATTTCAGATTATTAAATGACATAGAACCAATGGTTACAGAGAGTTTTTCACATTAATTCAGATTATTAAATGACCTAGAACCAATAGTAACAGAGAGTGTTCACATTAATTTCAGATTATTAAATGACCTAGAACCAATAGTACAGAGAGTTTTCACATTAATTTCAGATAATTAAATGACCTAGAACCAATAGTAACAGAGAGTTTCACATTAATTTCAGATTATTTAAATGACCTAGAACCAATAGTAACAGAGAGTCTTCACATTAATTTCAGATTATTAAATGACCTAGAACATAGTAACAGAGAGTTTCACATTAATTTCAGATTATTAAATGACCTAGAACCAATAGTAACAGAGAGTCTTCACATTAATTTCAGATTATTAAATGACCTAGAACCAATGGTTACAGAGAGTTTTCACATTAATTTCAGATATTAAATGACCTAGAACCATAGTAACAGAGAGTGTTCACATTAATTTCAGATTATTAAATGACCTAGAACCAATAGTAACAGAGAGTCTTCACATTAATTTCAGATTATTAAATGACATAGAACCAATGGTTAAAGAGAGTTTTCACATTCAATTTAGATTATTAAATGACTAGAATCATTAGTAACAGAGAGTTTTCACATTAACTTCAGATTATTAAATGACTTTGAACCAATAGTTAAAGAGAGTTTTCACATTATATTCAGATTATTAAATGACCTAGAACATTAGTACAGAGAGGTTCACATTAATTTCAGATAATTAAATGACCTAGAACCAATAGTAACAGAGAGTCTTCACATTAATTTCAGATTATTAAATGACATAGAACCAATGGTTACAGAGAGTTTTCACATTAATTTCAGATCATTAAATGACCTAGAACCAATAGTAACAGAGTGTTCACATTAATTTCAGATTATTAAATGACCTAGAACCAATAGTAACAGAGAGTGTTCACATTAATTTCAGATTATTAAATGACCTAGAACCAATAGTACCAGAGAGTCTTCACATTAATTTCAGATTTTTCAATGAACTAGAACCAATAGTAACAGAGAGTGTTCACATTAATTATAGATTATTAAATGACATAGAACCAATGGTTAAAGAGAGTTTTCACATTCATTTCAGATTATTAAATGACCTAGAATCATTAGTAACAGAGAGTGTTCACATTAATTTCAGATTATTAAATGACCTAGAACCAATAGTAACAGAGAGTCTTCACATTAATTTCAGATTATTAAATGACCTAGAATCATTAGTAACAGAGAGTGTTCACATATTATAGTTTATTAAATGACATAGAACCAATGGTTAAAGAGAGTTTTCACATTAATTTCAGTTTTAAATGACCTAGAACCAATAGTAACAGAGAGTGTTCACATTAATTTCAGATTATTCAATGACCTAGAACCAATAGTAACAGAGAGTGTTCACATTAATTATAGATTATTAAATGACATAGAACCAATGGTTACAGAGAGTTTTCACATTAATTTCAGATAATTAAATGACCTAGAACCAATAGTAAAAAGTAAAAACACAAAAATACTGAACTCCGAGGAAATTCAAAAAGGAAAATCAAAATTCAAAAGGCAAAATCAAAAGTCCAAACACATCAAACGAATGGATAACAACTGTCATATTCCTGACTTGGTACAGGCAATTTTCTAATGTAGAAAATGGTGGATTGAACCTGGTTTTATAGCTAGCTAAAACCTATCACTTGTATGACAGTCGCATCAAATTCCATTACATTGTCAACGAGAGTTTTCACATTAACTTCAGATTATTAAATGACCTAGAACCAATAGTCACAGAGAGTTTTTCTCATTAATTTCAGATAATTAAATGACCCAGAACAATAGTAACAGAGAGTCTTCACATTAATTTCAGATTATTAAATGACATAGAACCAATGGTTAACAGAGAGTTTTCACATTAATTTCAGATCATTAAATGACCTAGAACCAATAGTAACAGAGAGTGTTCACATTAATTTCAGATTATTAAATGACCTAGAACCAATAGTACACAGAGAGTGTTCACATTAATTTCAGATTATTAAATGACCTAGAACCAATAGTACAGAGAGTCTTCACATTAATTTCAGATTTTTCAATGAACTAGAACCAATAGTAACAGAGAGTGTTCACATTAATTATAGATTATTAAATGACATAGAACCAATGGTTAAAGAGAGTTTCACATTCATTTCAGATTATTAAATGACCTAGAATCATTAGTAACAGAGAGTGTTCACATTAATTTCAGATTATTAAATGACCTAGAACCAATAGTTTACAGAGAGTCTTCACATTAATTCAGATTATTAAATGACCTAGAATCATTAGTAACAGAGAGTGTTTCACGTTAATTTCAGATTATTAAATGACCTAGAACCAATAGTAACAGAGAGTCTTCACATTAATTTCAGATTATTCAATCCAAACACATCATAACGAAGTGATAACAATTCATTTTCTGATTTAAATGACAATATCTAATGTAAAATTATTGAACATTAATTTCATACTAGCTAAACCTATAAAATTGTATACACAAATATGAACTCGAGGAAATTCAAAAAGGAAATCAAATTCAACTCAAATCAAAAGTCAACACATCAAACAATGGATAACAATGTATTTTCCTGATTGTAAGGTTTCAATTTTAAATGTAGAACAATGTGAGATTGAACTGGTTTCATACATTAAACCTATCATTTATGACCGTGCATAATCCATTACTATGTAACGAGAGTTTTCACATTAACTTCAGATTATTAAATGACCTAGAACCAATAGTCACAGAGATGTTTTCATCATTAATTTCAGATTAATTAAATGACCTAGAACCAATAGTAACAGAGAGTTTTCACATTAACTTCAGATTATTAAATGACACTAGAACCAATAGTAACAGAGAGTTTTCACATTAACTTCAGATTATTAAATGACCTAGAACCAATAGTAACAGAGAGTGTTCACATTAACTTCAGATTATTAAATGACTAGAACCAATAGTCACAGAGAGTTTCTACATTAATTTCAGATAATTAAATGACCTAGAACCAATAGTAACAGAGAGTTTTCACATTAATTTCAGATTATTAAATGACCTAGAACCAATAGTAACAGAGAGTCTTCACATTAATTTCAGATTATTAAATGACCTAGAACATTAGTAACAGAGAGTGTTCACATTAATTTCAGATTATTAAATGACCTAGAACCAATAGTAACAGAGAGTCTTCACATTAATTTCAGATTATTAAATGACATAGAACCAATGGTTAACAGAGAGTTTTCACATTAATTTCAGATTCATTAAATGACCTAGAACCAATAGTAACAGAGAGTGTTCACATTAATTTCAGATTATTAAATGACTTAGAACCAATAGTAACAGAGAGTCTTCACATTAATTTCAGATTATTAAATGACATAGAACAATGGTTAAAAGAGTTTATCACATTCATTTCAGATTATTAAATGACCTAGAATCAATAGTAACAGAGAGTTTCACATTAACTTCAGATTATTAAATGACTTTGAACCAATAGTTAAAGAGAGTTTTCAATCATTTAGATTATTAATGACCTAGATCATTAGTACAGAGAGTGTTCACATTAATTTCAGTTATTAATGACCTAGAACAATAGTAACAGAGAGTCTTCACATTAATTTCAGATTATTAAATGAATAGAACCAATGGTTACAGAGAGTTTCACTTATTCAGATCATTAAATGCTAGAACCAATGTAACAGAGAGTGTTCACATTAATTTCAGATTATTAAATGACCTAAACAATAGTACAGAGAGTGTTCACATTAATTTCAGATTATTAATGACCTAAACCAATAGTACCAGAGAGTCTTCACATTAATTTCAGATTTTTCAATGAACTAGAACCAATAGTAACAGAGAGTGTTCACATTAATTATAGATTATTAAATGACATAGAACCAATGGTTAAAGAGAGTTTTCACATTCATTTCAGATTATTAAATGACCTAGAATCATTAGTAACAGAGAGTGTTCACATTAATTTCAGATTATTAAATGACCTAGAACCAATAGTAACAGAGAGTCTTCACATTAATTTCAGATTATTAAATGACCTAGAATCATTAGTAACAGAGAGTGTTCACATTAATTATAGATTATTAAATGACATAGAACCAATGGTTAAAGAGAGTTTTCACATTAATTTCAGATTATTAAATGACCTAGAACCAATAGTAACAGAGAGTGTTCACATTAATTTCAGATTATTCAATGACCTAGAACCAATAGTAACAGAGAGTGTTCACATTAATTATAGATTATTAAATGACATAGAACCAATGGTTACAGAGAGTTTTCACATTAATTTCAGATAATTAAATGACCTAGAACCAATAGTAAAAAGTAAAAACACAAAAATACTGAACTCCGAGGAAAATTCAAAAAGGAAAATCAAAATTCAAAAGGCAAAATCAAAAGTCCAAACACATCAAACGAATGGATAACAACTGTCATTTTCCTGACTTGGTACTGGCAATTTCTAATGTAGAAAATGGTGGATTGAACCTGGTTTCATAGCTAGCTAAACCTATCACTTGTATGACAGTCGCATCAAATTCCATTACTATGTCAACGAGAGTTTTCACATTAACTTCAGATTATTAAATGACCTAGAACCAATAGTCACAGAGTGTTTTCTCATTAATTTCAGATAATTAAATGACCTAGAACCAATAGTAACAGAGAGTTTTCACATTAACTTCAGATTATTAAATGACCTTGAACCAATAGTAACAGAGAGTTTTCACATTAACTTCAGATTATTAAATGACCTAGAACCAATAGTAACAGAGAGTGTTCACATTAACTTCAGATTATTAAATGACCTAGAACCAATAGTCACAGAGAGTTTTCTCATTAATTTCAGATAATTAAATGACCTAGAACCAATAGTAACAGAGAGTTTTCACATTAATTTCAGATTATTAAATGACCTAGAACCAATAGTAACAGAGAGTCTTCACATTAATTTCAGATTATTAAATGACCTAGAATCATTAGTAACAGAGAGTGTTCACATTAATTTCAGATTATTAAATGACCTAGAACCAATAGTAACAGAGAGTCTTCACATTAATTTCAGATTATTAAATGACATAGAACCAATGGTTACAGAGAGTTTTCACATTAATTTCAGATCATTAAATGACCTAGAACCAATAGTAACAGAGAGTGTTCACATTAATTTCAGATTATTAAATGACCTAGAACCAATAGTAACAGAGAGTGTTCACATTAATTTCAGATTATTAAATGACCTAGAACCAATAGTAACAGAGAGTCTTCACATTAATTTCAGATTTTTCAATGAACTAGAACCAATAGTAACAGAGAGTGTTCACATTAATTATAGATTATTAAATGACATAGAACCAATGGTTACAGAGAGTGTTCACATTAATTTCAGATTATTCAATGACCTAGAACCAATAGTAACAGAGAGTCTTCACATTAATTTCAGATTATTCAATGAACTAGAACCAATAGTAACAGAGAGTGTTCACATTAATTATAGATTATTAAATGACATAGAACCAATGGTTACAGAGAGTTTTCACATTAATTTCAGATTATTTAACGACCTAGAACCAATAGTAACAGAGAGTTTTTACATTAATTTCAGATTATTAAATGACCTAGAACCAATAGTAACAGAGAGTTTTTACATTTATTTCAGATTATTAAATGACCTAGAACCAATAGTAACAGAGAGTTTTCACATTAATTTCAGATTATTTAACGACCTAGAACCAATAGTAACAGAGAGTTTTTACATTAATTTCAGATTATTAAATGACCTAGAACCAATAGTAACAGAGAGTTTTTACATTAATTTCAGATTATTTAACGACCTAGAACCAATAGTAACAGAGAGTTTTTACATTTATTTCAGATTATTAAATGACCTAGAACCAATAGTAACAGAGAGTTTTCACATTAATTTCAGATTATTTAACGACCTAGAACCAATAGTAACAGAGAGTCTTCACATTAATTTCAGATTATTAAATGACCTAGAATCATTAGTAACAGAGAGTGTTCACATTAATTTCAGATTATTAAAAAAAATCAAAAATGTCCTAACAGATCCAAGTTGGTATAATATTTCAAATTTGACAACGGTAGGGCAATTGCAACAGAAACTACATATTTAAGCCTCCCAAACGAATAGCAGTCTAATAATGATTAGAAAAATAAGTTTTATCTAATGAGGTAAAATAATTGAACGTGGCTACGGACTTATACATTCATCCCGAATGAATGGAGCCCTGTAATTTAAACTGGTATTTAAAAAAAAAATCGAACTGTAAAGCCAGTACTAAAGACGGAGTTACTGGAAACAAGTGATGAGAGGAATATAAGGGACTCATTCTATGTTTTTTTCATTTATGCCCTCTGGGGAAACTGTCCGCAACTTTCTTATTCAAAATATTTCCCTAGCGACTCTGTCGACCTTCGACCAACCCTCGTTGTGGTCTATGATTGTGATGGTAAGGTTTTTGAGATCACCTTGTGTGTGCCCAGGTGATCTCAAATGATGACTTACGGGTAGGTCAGGCTTGCAAGTGTAGTCACTTCGATGACCATTCATGCGTTTTTTGAATGGCTGCTCTGTCTCGCCAACATACTGCATGACACATGGACACTGAAGGAGGTATACAACATTCTGGGTTTTACAAGTTACATTGCAAAATATAGTGTACACAGACCCAGTCGAGTGGCAAGTAAATGAGTATTTAGTATTTGTTGACAAGTCAGACAACGTCTGTTACCCCAAGACTTGCACCATCCTGCAATTGAACAGCTTTTATTTGAGGAGACGTCAGCACTAACAAATAAGTCTTTCAGACTTGCTGGTCTCCGAAAAGCTAAGACAGGAGGATTGGGAAAGATCTTGGATAATTTAGGGTGTTTGGCAATAGTTTTCCAATTGGCACGGATCAAACGTGAAAGGTTAGTAAAGGCTGGATTGTATGTTAGAACAAACGGGACTCTTCCGTTTGTACTGTAAGAGGTCATTGCGGCTGTTATTGTTAGCGCGCGCAAACTTTTTATCTATGCCCAATTTCTTATAGCCTCGTTTTGTCAAAAATCAACGAAGTTCCTGTAACCGTTTCGTGACAGCCTCCTAAGAGGAGTAAATCCGCTTGACTCTGAGAGCTTGACTGTACGGGATACTTTTTGTACAGTGTTTGGGGTGACAGCTTTAGGGAGAAAGGTACTGATGTTTATCTGTGGGTTTACAGTAGAGGTCTGTTGATATGACAACGTCCTTTATAGATGTGGTTGTGTCTAAGGAGTTGTGGTCTTTGTAAGTCTTGTACGTTTAGTAAAGTTCTTTATAAAAATGAAGATGTGGTATGAGTCCCAATGAGACAACTTTCCACAAGAGACCAACCGCTACAGAAATTAAAAACTATAGGTCAACGTACGGCCTTCAACAATGAGCAAAGTCCACACCGCATAGTCAGTTGTAAAAGACCCCAAATGGCAACTGTAAAACAATTCAAACAAGAATACTAACGGCCTTATTTAGTTCATTTATATATTTAGGAGTTTAGTATGACGTCCACTTTCATTTAACTGGTACATATTTTTGTTAAGGGGGCAACACAGGTCCGATTTCGTGTGCTGGATTTTTCGCTGTGTTGAAAACCCAGTGTTGGCCTTCGGTTGTTTTTATACTCTTTGGTCGGGTTGAGGTCTCGTTGACACATTCCCCATATCCATTCATTCTCTAGGTCATTTAAACAATAACCATGCTAGCAACATCTGCCTATTTTGTAGTAATGTTGAATCACATTTTGTATATATTTTCAGATTTAAATGCAACCTTTCAAATTGTTACTAGAAATATTGCTCCCTGGCCAGATGAGTACGACGTGCAAGCGTCAGCACAGGCGTTATTACGCACGTTCTATTATTTCAACATTGACGAGGCGATCAATGGTGTTCTTTTTGATGAACATTGTCAACCGCTTAATCCGTCACAGGTACTGAAGATTGTTATTATAGCTAAAGACAGCAGTATGCGGAATGAGGCAAGACTTTGGAGTGAAGCTTTACTGCGCAGACTTCCGTTTACTTCCTTCCTTGATGAATATGTAAACGAGGCTTCGATCCTTAAAGTTCTGTCGTCCATATATGAACATGTTAGAACTACATATATATGTATGTAT
Organism: Mytilus edulis; assembly: GCA_019925275.1. Taxonomy (NCBI): domain Eukaryota; kingdom Metazoa; phylum Mollusca; class Bivalvia; order Mytilida; family Mytilidae; genus Mytilus; species Mytilus edulis. The sequence goes on from CM034362.1 coordinate 90,079,966, forward strand.
CATGTTGTCAAGCATTCTGATGAACAACTGAGTTAAGAAAGTCATGCTTTATTCTAACGTTCAAATCTGAAGAAAAAAAAAATCCAAGGCAGGAAAATTGTGAACTTTTGAAAAAAACAATGCATTTTGTTTTAACATCTTTCGTGTCGAACTACTACATGAACCGTCCCTCAATATATAGGAAATCTAAAACAAATCAACAAAAAATACAGAACTCTAAGATTAATCCGAAAAGGGGAAAGTCCATGAAACCTGACAAAGTCAAACGTAAGACTATATTAACCAACAGAACAAATGGAAAACACCTGTCATATTCCTGACTTGGTACAGGCCTTTTGACGATGATAAACTTTTTTATAGCTAGCTGAACCTCCCACTTATATAACAGTTGTTTATAGATAAACTGACAAATTGGGTGAGCAATCCAATACAGACAGAATTAGTATATGTGAACAAAACTAATTAGTGCTATTCAATAGCAGACATGCATGAAACCTCGGATTTCTGATTCTAGGAAAGGGGACATTCTTATTAACATAGAGATGACTGCATCATATTTTAATTGCTAGTTATATCGTTGAAATAATGTATTTACCTTGTAGGCAGGGTTGCATCATAAAGCATCAGCAATTTTGGGAAATTTAAACACAAATGAACACAGCGAAGTGGTAAACGAGAATGATCAAAATAATATTAACGAGGAGGAGGAAGCCGACATATCGTTTGTTGAAGAAGAATTTGACGACAATTATAAACAATTATGCAGAGAGAACCGAAAGTTATTTATAAGCCGCCATATTTTTGAACAGAGCAGAATATGATGTTAATTATGAACAATTATGTTAAGAGAACCAAAGGGTCTGTATAAAAATTAGACAAATTGTCTGTTAAAGAAAAATATTATAATGATTATAAAGAGTTATGAATCGAACAATTGCTGGATTGGTATCTAAGTACACAGTCATTATTTAAAAAAATGGTAATAATTGTGCACAACTACTATAAACTAAAATAAAAAGAATATCAAACTCCGCTTAAAAGTTCAAAACTGAAAGTCGATGATCAAATGATATAATAAAAAGCTCAAACACACCAAACGAGTAGATAACAACTGTCATATTACTGAAATGGTACAGTCATTTTCGTATGTAGAATATTGGGGATTAACATTATCTGACAGGTTAATATTTTTATATGAAGCAAAATCCACATATAATCTTTTAACAGACCCAAAAATCATCTTTCAAGTCTTTTTAATCACTTTCTCCTTTTATATTGGATGTGTTTTCCTCAGTTTCAGTTTGTAACTCGGATATTTTTCCTCAATTGATTTATGAATTTTGTACAGTGGTATACTGTTGCCTTTATTCCGATACGTATTTTGATGGCATAAATTACGTTACGCTCGTACATGTTCACATGCTAAAGACTTCAATCACATGAGTAAGCTCCTTTTCATAAAAACTGCTCGTACAGATTTATCAGCAGCAACGACTCAAATCAACAATATATAAGTTTTGTAGTCTCTATCATAAATTGGTTGACCGGTAAGATGTATCAATGTCTCGACCCACCAGCGATTTGTTTTCATGGGCTTTGAAATCTCGAAAACAGTTTAGTATTATATGTACCTTTACAGTTTGTGTCATATTCTTGATCATTATGTTTTGACTGAATGTTCATTTACATGACTGATGAATTGCAGGACACTCCTATTCGATTGACGCAACTGATCGTGCTCCTTTTGGAGCACATACGATTCCCACAGATGTTTTTGGTGTTATTTCGATTTGTAACTTTCTAATTGATTGACAGGACATGATCGCTTAATTTTTTACGATATGTTAAGCTAGATTAAAGTGATCGTTCACATTTTGACTACTATGATATTGTTTGATTTGGTTTGTTGGCTCATTTACATGTTGACGCGCACCTCTTACTGTTTTTTAATATTTCTATTTATAATACGATTGTATTGACTGTTCCATGTTGGTATTGCATTGTATGTCACTTTTTATTGTAGACTCCGAAACAATCAATGAACCTCTACTGTTATCTAAGTGATACCGTTATACCGTATTATAAAGGGAAGGTAGAAATTGCAAATCTTCAACCCAAAATATTTCTATTCCATAACGTCATCTCAGAGAGAGAAGTATTGCATCTACGTAATGAAGGCAGCAAAAGAGGTAACTGACCATCTTCTTCATACCATTTAAAACCGATGTTCATCAATGTTCAAAATGTATTCACACTAAATGTCATTATCTATATCATTAAAAGATTAAAAACAACACGTTTAATAATTTATTGCGTCCGATGCGCTTTTCTGGATGTATAAGAATAATCATATGACAACAAATCTGACAACAGTTCAAGAAACTACAAATATTGTCTTATTGGTTGATTCACTCAGATTTAAGAGTGTAGCGAACTAACTTTACCTAAGGGACAACCAAACGCATCAACCGAAAACAAACAGCTTTTGAAAAAGCGAGAAAATAAGGAGAAAAAGACAAGCAACTGTTTACAAAGCACAAATAATGGCAACAATAGTATACCGCCGTTCGAAAGTCATATATCGATTTAGGGACAAAATACGGGTTACAAACTTAGACTGAGGGAACACACAGAAAACATTAAACTGAGCAACAGGAAGCCAATCAAATAGGGGTTATCGCAGATGCTCCGGAAAGGTAACATAATCCTGCCCTACAGCATAGTGAATGCATTTAATCGTTGTAATCATTTATTACAACTTAATGCAATAACATAAATGTGTCTTTCAAAAAAAGTTTCATAGATCCAAGCTTAGCCAGGGACAACTCAGTGGTTCAGAGATAGATAGAACAAGAGTGAGTGAAACGTACGTATGCAAACTTGATTCATTAATAGGTTTTAATCGGTTTTAAGTCTTGTTAGTTTAATAGACAATTTCATAACTTTATTTTTGATACAGGTTCAATCTCACAGACAAATATACACATAACTGGTGGAAGGCTTGTTAGTTTTAAAGAAATTTCTATAAATTAAAATTTTAAAAATGTTCACACCCAAATAACGAAAGCAACAGGTTAAAATTACAATACATGTAGAATTTATTGGAATCCGTAAATAAGTTGACAACAATCACGAGAAATTCCAATATCATACCTTATATGTATATAAACCAAATCGGTAATTATCCGTTGCTACGTTAAACAAATGAATCGAAAAAAAAACCACGAAAAACTTGATATAAGTTCATGGTTGTTGCATTAAATATGTAATCATAATTCTGGATGTTTGTAAAAGAGTTGATCGTGCGACCATTGTTAATGAAGCTCTTCTTTGCTTCATACAAAATGAGATTTGGTCATCGCTGATAATCCCCAATTTAATCATATAAAACACATTAAATTCTTTCATAAATTTCTGTGTCCGAGGCGCATTTGACCATCATTAAGAACGCTCAAAGCCGCTATCGGTTTTCGAAAGAATAATCTGTTCTCAATTATTAGGGCAGTGATATTGAAATTATGTCATTTTCTAATCATATCTGTTTAAATATAATATTAAAAAAAAACAAATCCTGGTAATTTGATAACTATGTTCAGTGATAACAAAATCCATTTATATCATTTTATAGCATGGTTGCACGATAAACCAGGACACACCGAGTGGGACTGCTTACAGGATTAAAAACCAAATCATCTCCATTGCTAAGCAACACCGAACCATTTCAGATAGTGAATTATGTGATTGGAGGAATGTATAACCCATACTATGATACTTTTGTAAGTGGAATAAATGAGTATAAAAATAAGAATCTATGCTAAAGCTAAATATGATTCTCATGTCGAAGAAGAGACCAATGCAAAATTTAGAAAAATAGGGACTTGATATTGTTCAAACATGCAAAATACGGTGGTAAAGTATGGATGCCTTTCTTTTATGCTGCAACTGTCCTGTGTCCATTTAAAAACACAAAAGATTAAAATTTAAATAAAGTTTTCTTACGTTCGTCATCCACGTTTATTTATTTTTTCTCTATCAAGAACGAAAAAGAGAAGCGAAAGATATCAGAAGGACATTCAAACTCATAGATCAAAAATAAATTGACACCGCCATGGTCAAAAAAGAAAAAAAAAACATAAAACAATAGTACAGAAGCCAAAACATAGAAAACTAAGACTAAGAAACACGAACCAAAAAAAAGGGGGTGATATAAAGTGCTTTGAAAAGGTAAGCAGATCTTGCTCCACATGTGTCAAACAATGTGTTGCTCATTTTATTCCAAATAAAGGCAATATTATACCGCTGTTCAATAGTCATAAATCGATTGAGAATTAAAACAGATCCGGGCTACAAACTAAAATCTAGGGAAGCATATTAAGTACAGCTCTTTGTAAGAACCAGGCAGGGTGCCATATACATGTGATTTATGAGGGTTTCAGATTTTATCTATAAATGGCCTAGAAGAAGCAGTAACTGAATACTGCTCAAAAAATAAATATGAATGGGAAAATACGAGTGGTTGCCATGGTAACGGACACTCTATTTTTTGGTTGTGAAGCATAGTAAAATCTTCCAAAAATCAGCTAAATCATGACAATTCAGAGCCTGAATAGGAATAGAATCAAGCATTTTTCATTAATTTTCATATGTAACATTGATACAACTTGGTTTTAGCATCATTTTAGTTCAGATTGCATGTAAACCAAATTTGTAAATTTTTTGAAAAATTTTGCCAAAAAATGCATATTTTCAACTTTTCTGAATTGGGGATTTTTGCGAAATTATCAAATTTTCTGTGGTGTTTTTCAGAAAAGAGCAACTGTGTATAGCATAGTTAGCACTTTAGTTATGAAGTTTGGATACTACTTTACCAAATTAAATAGAAAAAAGCTTGGGACTTTCTTTAGTTTTATCACCATAGCAACCGATTTTTTCCTTTGAAACGGAGTTATTATTTGCAGAATATTGCAGTTTTAGAGCTTTAATGTACTGAATTGTTCCATAAATGATAAAAAAAAAATACATTTAAGCATAAACTTACTCTAAATTACCATCGTTAATAGTTGCTGACTTCAATAGTTACCATCGAAATACATTTTACCCATAGTAACATCTATTTTAAAATGTATCAATAGAAATTTATGTAAAAAAATACATATATTATATATAGACGGTGTTTATATTCAAATTGGAATATGACTGCATGCTTTGCTTCACTCACAGTCTTGTCTGTATATAATAAATAATGAAACATTGAGGTTAGAACCGAAGGTTAGGGAAAAGGGGGGGGGGTAGGTTTATTTAAAAAAAAACATACATGTAGATTCTTGAAAAGATAACGTTTGGTCGGAGAGCCTGATTATAAATAGAATAATGATTATGAATAGAATCAATATTATTTTCAGAAATTTCATATACATGTATAACATCGATATAACTTGGGTTTAGCTTCAGAGCTTAGTTAGTATTGCAGTTTAACCCCGACTTTTAGATTTTTTGTTAAAAAATACTAAAAAACATTCATTTTTTCGAAATCATGAAGTATTGTGAAATTATCAAATTTTCTCGTGTGCTTTTCCGAAAATTGAAAATATGTAAATCATAGTTAGCATTGTAGTAACAAAGTTTGAATACTACCTGACCAAAATAAATAAAACATTGCGTGGGGCTCTCTTGAATTTTATCACCATGTTAACGTATTTTCCCCTTGGAAACAGAGTTATTATTTATTGAATTCTGCGGTATGGGTAATTCAATGTTCTCAATTGTTTCCAAACCTTTATGAAAAGACATGCATTGAAGCATATATAAGCTCTAAACTGCAATCGTTAAGTATTATTACAACAGTTGCCAGTGTGACAAATATCACCCATAACAGTCAATCAAATGATATATAATATAGTTTATGTAAAAAATTACATATAATTATGTTCATTTTTCTAATGGAAATATAACTGCATGCTTTGCTTTGTTTCACTCTCAGTACTGTCATGACTGTCTTTGCTCATTGAAAAGACTTAACAAATTTAAATATATACACTGTTGCATTTTGGGGGAGGAGTGGAGGTTGGGTAGTTTTTGTTTGAATCTTTCATAGATCAGGATCATGCACAGCTAAGGTGTGCATTAACTACCTCAGATATACTGCAAAGTTCAAATGTACTCTTAACTGATCCTAGACTTTGAAAAGGGTGTAATTCCATAAAATTAAAATAAACAGCTGCGCCATGAGCGCATGTTACGCCCGTCGCTTTTTCAAAGAATAATAAAAGTTTAATAACTTCTCAATGTCATATCACAAACTCATGAAAAACTAATGGGAGGTTATGTTAATAGATATAAACCTGGCGTCACCAAAGTTTCATAACTGCTCAAAGCATTGTCTGAAAACTGGAATATTCCCCCTTTTTATGATTAAAATCACATTTATCCGTGACCTAAAACGTATACAAATTAAAAGTGAACTCCCGTCAATAAATATAAACAATTTATTGAACGAAAAATGGAGAAAAAAAATGGGAAGAGTTTAAGATTGGAAAGTGAAATTTTTTTTCAGTTTATTTAACTTTCTAAATTGAGGTACATTTCTCATTGGTTCATCTTTCTCTAAGCATATTACCTAGGGGAAGAAAAGCAATACATCTATATTTAGTTATGATTTTGCATACACCTTTTTGAAAGTACACCAAAATAAAGATTTCAACAATACTAGTAGTTATAGGTGTCTACACAATATGTCAAACTTTTAATCATTACTAATTCATCTATATAAAGATTTTCTTGAGGATTAATTTATCTATAGTTGGGATCCTGCTAACATATTTAACCCCGCTGCATTTTCTATGTATGTGCCTGTCCCAAGTCAGGAGCCACAGTAATTCAGTGGTTGTCGTCTGTTTATGTGTTACATATCTGTTTTTCGTTCACTTTTTGTAAAAAGATACGTTTTCTTGTTTGAATTGATCTACATTATCATTTCGGGCCCTTTCATAGCTGACTATTCAGCATGGGCTTTGCCCAATGTTGAAGGCCGTATGATAACCTATAGTTGTTAGTTTCTGTGTCATATTGGTATCTTGTGAAGAATTGTTTCAATTTGGCAATTATACCACATCTTTTTTTTTAATTTTAACAGAAATGATAAAAAAAATAAATACATGAAAGTCGAAAAAATATTATAAGGTATGTATGACAGAAAAAAAGGGCTTCAGAAAGGTTTTCCTTAAATATCAAATGGTCACTTTTAGATATTTTTTCACTTAACCAGGTCATTTAAGGTAAACTTTACAGTTTTAAACTCAGTGGCAGATCCAGAACTTTGTGTAAAGGGGGGGGGGGAGTTGGGGGGGGGGGGCGCTCCAGTCACACTTCAGTGATTCCCTATATAATCAACCATTTTTTTCCCACAAAAAGGAGGGGGGGCTGTCCCTCCAGGATCCGCCTATGAAACTGATCTGGTTCTCGGTTTTAACAATTTTTAAAGTATCAAACAAAGAAAGGTAACGCAAAATGGGCATAACTCCGGAACAGTTAAAGTGACGCCAACTAAATTCAAACTTGATCTCTGTTTTGTGGTAATAAGCATTGTGTATATGTTTCATAACATTTGGTTGAGGCAAACTAAAATTAGAAAATGGAAACCAACTTTGTGACGACTAAAGTACTAAAGTATCAAACAAAGAAAAGTAACACAAAACGGGCATAACTCGGGGACAGTTTAAGTGACGCCAACTAAATTGAAATTGATCTCTGTTTTGTGGTAATAAGCATAATGTATATGTTTCATAACATTTGGTTGAGGCAAACTAAAATTAGAAAATGGAAACCAACTTCGTGACGACTAAAGTATACTGACGGACATGGGTGAAACTTATGATATGAGACAAATCTTCACAAGAAACGAAATGAAACAGAAATAAATAACCACAAGTCACCCTACGGCCTTCAACAGTAAGTAAAGCACATACCACATAGTACCATATGAAGGCTTTGTAAACAGATATCAAACTAGTTGAAAAAAAAATACTTAAAATAAAAAAGATCATGATTGTTTAATCAGTAACTGTTGTTATGTTATTTGGCACGTGTCAATCGGTTCATTGATTTTTTCGGCATATCAAAGAAAAAAGTGGCACGTGTCTAAATGGTGTATTCCTCCTATTAACACTTTTAAAAATCACTATTCCTTCAATAGATGGTTTGATTAATTATAAATTGGTTTTATAACATTCAAGGTTAATTAAAAATTCACCTAAGATTTACCTGTATTCTTTAAAAGAAAATATAGTTGATACACTGTTCAGTGGCGGATCCAGGGGAAAAGGGGGGGGGGGGGTCCGGGGGTTGGAAACCCCCCTTTTTTTTACGATCAATGCATTTGAATGGGAGCATATAGTTGGAACCCCCTCCCCTTTTTAAAATGTCTGGATCCGCCACTGCTGTTGAAGTATATTACTTTAATAAAAATGTGTTACACTGTTTATTTGCAAACTGGTTTTTTTCTTCAAAGCGTACCTTAAAATAAAGAATAAGTCAGATAGACAGAGGTATACGTAATATATGATTTAAAAATCATTGAATTTGTTAATCTAAAATTAGAAATGCAGCATATAATAATTTATCAACACAAACCACTGTTGTTTCCAGTACACACAAAGTATCTGGAGAAAAGCACAAGGAACAGGAATTTAGGTTCCTTCCATACTGCTATATGTCACTGTACCGCCTTCAACAATAAGCAAATCCCATACTGCATAGTCAGCTACAAAGGGCCCCGAAATCACAAATGAACAAAAAAAATCAATTTGACAAATATATATTTTTTTGTAACACAACAACAAATGACAACCACTGTATTACAGGCTCCTGACTTGGGAAATGCACACACATACAGAATGTGGCAAGGTGAAACATGTAAGTGGGATTCCAATCCTCCCTGTAAAACATAAACACAAAGTGGACATGGCCGGCTACTTGTACATACCAACACAAAAAGACACTAAGAACATATCTGAGAGTACTTGCAGTTACTGAAAGCTAATTTAAAGCCAAAAAAAAAATAAAAAAAAAATACACAACTAATTAGACTGCATGTTCTTTACTGACAATGAAACAAAATACTGATGGGATCATTACACAATACTGGGACTGAGACTACACATCATCTAAAGGGATGGCAAAGCAAGTCGACGAAACATTCCAGCACCGGCGACCAAACATTTTAAACAAATAAAACTACTGAAACATGAGGAATCTAGGCCTCAACCATGATTCACTATGCAGCATTAATGCCCCACCAAGAAGTAAAAACAGTACAGTTTGGCGATGCAGCCACCCACCTTCAATCACGTTGAATAGATTAATAAACTTGAATATGCTAATATACGGTGGATTTCTGATGTGTGTGCTACAATGTATGATTTGCTTTAGTGTTGTTTACTTGTATTGTTTGTTTCATATTATAATGCTTGCGTGACTTTACTTTTGAATTTGTGTTAGAAAAGAAATATTAGATAATTTGCAACATTTCTTTATTTCGATTGTTTATGCTATATGGTCACGTTTTTGTCTCTTTCACTTATTCAGAATTTCCATTCTCAATTTTATTCCATTTCTTTCAATTTTATTTGAATTAAAAACACAAAATTCAAACATATACAAAAATAACCTATATATCCAAAAAAACATTGGCCAATTAAAAGTTGATTAAGGGGGTTCGCGGGTCTAAATCATTTATATAGGATTTCTCTTTATTTTTCTATAAATGAACTTTATCTTATAGTTAATAGAAAAATAAAATAAAAAAAGTGGGGTCACCGTTCATTCGCGCTCACAATCTGCCTTCGAACGAAGCATACATTTTTGTAAAGGTGTTTTTTCTGTTGAAGTAATAGGAAAAATAAAGGTAATATCGAAATAATAAAAGAAATTTATTACAGAAATCGCTCAAATTTTACAATAATTTAGTTTAAGTACAGCTTATATGGAAATTATATTAAAAAAGATAGGTCACCGATGAGTTGAAAAAGATATTTCAATTTAAAGCCAAAAATGGCATTTTTCCACCAAAGGGAGATAATTTGGAACTTTTTCAATGATGTATACATTTCAAAGTCATCTGGGGCCAACACGAAATGATTGTTTTGAAAGATTTTTGTACCATATGATAAAGTAACAACTACAAAAGGTAATAAATAAAATTTGTAATGAAAAACAAATGTTTGATTTTTTTCTGAAATTTTTATACCCTTTTTGAAAATTTGAATTTTTTGCATTAAATATCTATCTCTACCATAATATGTAAAATTGATATATTTAACAGCACTCCTTCTAGTCCTTAGCGGCATTGTATAGGTCTTTAGTGCACTAAGGAGTCCTTAGCAGTGTTTAGATGCACCGTTTACTTTTACGATTCTAGACCAAAATAAAATTTGAATTTTGAGATATTGAGAAAAATCCAGGAATACAAATTTTTGAGGAAACCATGCACCAAATTCAGCAGTCCTACATTATTATCTCTGTATCTCCATCTAAAATTTATATGCCATACTTTGTTATTACAATAAAAAAAAGACCTTTCATGAAATCAAGAGATATGAGTTGTAAATATATAGAGATATGATTTTTTGTTGATTATGGTTGAAAGAAGTCCATTTACAGGGCTGCAAAACAGATATTATAAGGTACATAATGGTTTGTATCAAATCTGATCTGTTTTGTTCCAATGGTAACCAAAAGCAGATCAAGTGTAAATTAACTATCTAACTGTTGAGTATATTATTCAAACTCCATTATTTATATGTATCCAATACCTAGAAAACCATGTATTTGATGCTGATTTTGAATTAATTCAGCAATTTCAGACCGGTTGCTAGGGCTTTTTTTTGGTTGCTATGGTCTTTCAGGCAATTAAATTAAAGCTTATATATTTTTTAATCATTTTCAAACAAATCATAAGTTTTATTGTCTGTTAAATTGCATTAACATAAAAAAAATAGCAAAAATTTTGATAAAGAACAAGTATTGTGTTTTGTCATTTTTATGAATTTTACCAATTTTTGTTGCCATGGTAACAAAAAATTTCAAAATAACCCAGATGTTTTTTTCCTGTTTTCAATAATTCAATGTATGAACTTTAAGGTGCAATCATAGTTTATAATGAACTTGTCATAACCTCAACATCAAAATATAAACTTCAAATAATGCCTAATTATATGTTGAAATTATTTTTTTTCTTGAAATTGTCATTATCATGAAATTGCTGCAACCAAAATGTAGACATTTTCCAATTTTCATGCCTGATTTCATCATAAATTCCTCAAAAAAATGGCTGCATGTTTCCATAGCAACCGTTCAACAAAATTAAAAAAAAAAGCTTGCAAACTTTATTTCAATCTTAGCTAACTATTATATAAAAGAATAAAGCAGTTCTGAGACATACATGAATCACCCCCTGCCTGGATCTTACAAATAGCTGTACTTAACTATAAGGGGAAAACAACGAAACAACAGAAACACTGAGGTGCAACACACAAACAAACGACAATACAACATTAATATAGAAACGGACTATTACAACCCTGTAAATAGTCTAATTCGGTACAAACCTGTATACTTAAAACAAAGTTGAAGACGTCAATACAACATTCATAGACACGAACTATTACAAACCCTGTAAATAGTCTAGTTCGGTAGGAATTCGGTAAAAACAAAATTGAAGACGACAATTCAAACAAATCTTCATATATCAATACCCGTATATATCCTTGATGTTGAAATCGTTCGTTTGCAGAGAAAACTATGACTATAAAAAAAAACCTTTATATTCTTAATTTAAGTCATTTACTGTAAACAAACATATTTTCGCGGATACTTTATTCAGCGTTAAGCCCTTTTGAATCCACTTCGCGGCAACTAAATTTGCGATTTTTTAAATTAATATGATGTAGTTAGATAAGGAATGATCCAGGTCATACATATTCGCGACGATTTATTTCGAGTTGTTTTTCTACTCGGGAAAGTTGCGAAAATAAATCGCTCGCGAAAATTTGTTGGTTTACAGTATGTTTTGAAGAAAAGTATGACATCCATTTTCACTGAACTAGTACATCACTTTATTAAGGAGCCAGATGAAGACCACCTCCGAATTCGGGATTTTCTGGCTGCGTTGAAGACCCATTGCTGGTCTTTAGCTGTTGTCTGTTTTTTTTTGTTCGAGTGGTTGTCTCTTTGACATGTTCCCTATTTCCATTCTCAATTTAACGTATACATTCGAAAGAAAAAGAAAACAAAACTATTCTGAACTGTTGAAGTCTATTGATTTTAGGAAAAACCTTTGTGGGGTCCAATAAGTGAAGATGAACCTGATGACTTGTCAGGGACAGGTGATAGAATAGCTACCTGGCTTTTTTATGTAAGTAGTTCTTGAATTATCATTTCAGTTGTTTTAGTAAATTGGATCTTTTAATTTAATAAGTCGTATCCTCCACAAAAGTCAATTTGAACATGCTTCTGTTTTTATAGATGAAAACGAAACGTATTGTTCTGGTATTCATAACATACTGTTATTTATAAAACAAAGGTTTGTAATATAAAACCTCCGGTACTCACAGTAGTACAGAAAAGAGAGAAATCACATACCACACGTCAAACCTTAACGATGTGTCTTCCTTGATAACGCGAGAGAGTTTAGCCAATTGAGGCTTTACCATCCCCTTTTGTAATATCAATCAGTCCCTGTGGAATATCAAACGGTCCAGACTAAAGAAATGGGTTTATAAATTAGACTTTTAAGGCTCAAAAGTCGAAGAGAAACAGGCGATGTTTTGACAAAAAAACCCATATCACAACACTGATGATCACGTAATAAAACGAAGAAACATTGCATATAAATTGCCCTGTAGTTTTGTAGTTTTGTAGTGTAATGTTTGTAAAATAATTGCTCTAAAATTCAACCTGATAGATGTAAAAATTAGTAGATATGTATGTAATATTCTTGCACAGTTGTTATACTATTAAACATTTGTACCTGATCTCTGTTCAGGGAGGTGCTGCCTATTGGTATAATTTACTACCTAGTTTAGTTAGTAGATATGTATGTAATATTCTTGCACAATTGTTATACTATTAACATTTGTACCTGATCTCTGTTCAGGGAGGTGCTGCCTTTTGGTATAATTTACTACCTAATATAGTTAGTAGATATGCATGTAATATTCTCGCACAGTTGTTATACTATTAACATTTGTACCTGATCTCTGTTCAGGGAGGTGCTGCCTTTTGGTATAATTTACTACCTAGTGGAGTAAGTAGATATGTATGTAATATTCTTCCACAGTTGTTATACTATTAAACATTTGTACCTGATCTCTGTTCAGAGAGGTGCTGCCTTTTGGTATAATTTACTATCTAGTGTAGTTAGTAGATATGTATGTAATATTCTTGCACAATTGTTATACTATTAACATTTGTACCTGATCTCTGTTCAGGGAGGTGCTGCCTTTTGGTATAATTTACTACCTAGTGGAGTAAGTAGATATGTATGTAATATTCTTCCACAGTTGTTATACTATTAAACATTTGTACCTGATCTCTTTTCAGAGAGGTGCTGCCTTTTGGTATAATTTACTATCTAGTGTAGTTAGTAGATATGCATGTAATATTCTTGCACAATTGTTATACTATAAAACATTTGTACCTGATCTTCGTTCAGGGAGGTGCTGCCTTTTGATATAATTTACTACCTAGTGTAGTTAGTAGACATGTAAGTAATACTCTTACACATTTGTTATACTATAAACATTTGTACCTGATCTCTGTTCAGGGAGGTGCTGCCTTTTGGTATACTTTACTACCTAGTGTAGTAAGTAGATATGTATGTAATATTCTTGCACAGTTGTTTTACTATAAAACATTTGCACCTGATCTCTGTTTAGAAAGGTGCTGCCTTCTGGTATAATTTACTACCTAATGTTGTTAGTAGATATGTATGTAATATTCTTGCACAGTTGTTATACTATTAAACATTTGTACCTGATCTCTAATCAGGGAGGAGCTGCCTTTTGGTATACTTTACTACCTAGTGTAGTTAGTAGACATGTATGTAATATGTTTGCACAGTTGTTATACTATACACTCCGCCATAAGTTAAGCACCACCCAATTTAATTTCGAAATAATTATTTTCTTAATTATTTTTTTTATAAAAGAAATACTATATATTAAACCTGTAAACAATAGGTAACTTTTGGATACAGGTAAAATGTCAATCGATTACATTTTGATTGTTCAAAACCAGTTTTAACAACCTGTCTTGTGTGTTTTTCGCGTTACTGTTTTTGACTAAACACAAATGATTTTAGCACGTGCATTTCGCACTTGAATTAGCAATTGATATCAAACTTTTAAGATGGCAAGACGAAAACTGAGTATTGCGGAACGCTGGCAAGTTGTAGGTATGGCAAACACAGGTCTACGTTGCCGTAGAATAGCGGTCCATGTTGGTGTTAACCACACTGTGATTATCAGGCTTGTACAGAGATACCGACAGACAGGGTCAGTTGAAGACCACCCTAGAGCAAGCAGACCCTGTAAAACTACTCCCAAAGCAGATAGAAATCTTTCCCGGCAAGCAAGATTGAAACCTTTCTCGTCTGCTGATCAGCTTCGTAGACTTTGGCCTATTGGGGTAGAGTAAGTGTGCGGACTGTGATACGTAGGTTGCATAGTTTCCGTCTTAGGGCTCGTGTTTGGAGGGAAAGAAACACCGCATATCGGGACAATAACATTCTTGGTACAACAGCTTTCGGTGGCGGCGGTGTAACAGTATGGGGATGTTTTTCCCATGACTGTAGGCTTGATATGCATCTTCTTCACGGTACCCTGAATGGACACCATTGTATCACCTCATTTTGACAATCACGTGTTAGCTGATAGACTGGTCTTTCAAGATGACAATGCGAGACCTCATCGCGCACGAATTGTCAACGCATACCTGACGTCGGAATCAATAGACACTTTACCTTGTCCGACCATGTCACCTGACATGAACCCAATTGAACATGTATGGGACTTTATCGGCCGTAAACTTAACCAGAGACAACCAAAATGTGCAACAATACCAGAATTGTGGGTCGCTTTGGTACAGGAATGGCAGAGATTTCCACAGCATAGGCTACGACGACTTGTGCAAGGAATGATGAGACGCGTATTGAATCTCTACCGGAAGCGCGGAAGCTATACACGATATTGACTTTATGAACCTTAATTGACAGTAAATGTATACTTGATTGTTTTCCAAAAGGTTCAAAACTGTATCATTAATTGAAATTAATGAAAATAATCAACAAATTAAAACATTTTATAGGGATTTTAACTTGTTGTTTTTAACGTAAAATTGAAAGTTCCCTTCACACAGCAGAAAGCATAAAAAACCCTAACTTTTATTTTTTTTATACTGCGCAATATTTACATTTCATTTAACCAATGTCAACACGATTAACTCTCATTCAAAAATATTGAATTTTTGGATTTGAAAATTTCTTATTGATAAAAATATGGGTGGTGCTTAACTTATGGTGAAGTGTATATTAACATTTGTACCTGATCTCTGTTCAGGGAGGTGCTGCCTTTTGGTATAATTTACTACCTAGTGGAGTTACTGATAACAGAACAATGCATGCAGATGGGGTGAGTTAATAATTCATTGATTCTATTCAGTTTATATGTATTTGTTCATAAAAAAAGACAGTCAAAATCGTCAGTTGCAGGAAAAATTATTATCTTGTTAGTTTGTAAAATGAAATATTTATGGTGGCTAGTTAATACCATTTTGCGTTTTCGAACTTCATATTCTGTAGGGCTAGAACGCGAAAACGCAAAGTCGAAAACGCGAGACATCTCTCTCTCTTATTTCGGGTTTTTTACTTCGCGTTTATGCATATTAGCCTATAAAATATAAAGGCCGAAAACGCTAAAAACGTGAAATGGCGATACACATTGAATATAGTTTTACAATTTATCAAACTAAATGTTTTGATAAACATATTGAAAATGGTTACGTGTACGATTCTTAAATAACATAGAGATGGCAATACAATAATATGCCTTACGTCTAATAGCCTCTTATCTATAAGAAAAAAACATCATTCAAAGCGTTTAAGGATGTACTTAGGTGAGGTTTTGGATTTTGTGTCAAATGTTCGGACTCCTTGGTGTTTTTCCATACAATACAATGTAAAATATTTTGCCCCATAACACCCATTTATTTTTTCATATAAGACTTAATAGATCATGAAACGTCATTTACCAAAATTTTAGAAGATTCTTAATTTTCTTTCTTTTGTTTTGAGACCTAATAATACCAATGCAAATATAAGGTAAAAGTCCGAGTCAGCCTTTTCCCACCATATTTTAAATCTCAAATATCTCGAAAAGGAGGTTCATGACCTATCAATATTTTTTCCTTATTTTATTCCTTAATTGATGCTTTACTAGCTTATAGTATCAATTTTAACTTCTTAATTTATTAATTTGCACCTAACCTCACCTAAGTACATCCTTAAAGAGCTGTTTAATGTAAAAAAAAGTTTTTCGATCAGAAATAGAATGGGAGACAAAGAAATGCAGTCCGATTTATAATTCATGGTCATAACAGTTGTCATCGGTTTTTGATAGCATACTAGTATACGTCAAGAATTTACATCAGCAATATATCAGATCAGTTTAATAGAATTGCAAGAATTCGGATTACAAACTAAAACCGAGGTAAATCATCAACCATAAGAGAAAAACAACGAAACAACAGAACACTAAAGTACAACAATGAAAACAACAATGCAACAAACATTAAAAGAAAGCGCGCAATTTACAATATCTTTCATGATTGTTCGATAAAATTATTTCTGATCTGCAAATATTTCGGCCACGAACATCTCTGAAGAGACATTAATTGTGGAAATACAAATTTTGTGAAGTTAAATTGGTACGGTGTATGTTATTAATTCAGAGCTTTATATATATATATATATATATATATATATATATATATATATATATATATATATATATATATACAACTCGTCTAAACATCAACCCAACAATGTTAGATCTGTAAATTTGCTTTCGCAAATTTTTGGTTCTTCCCTCACCGGGATTCGAACCCATGCTACTGTGATATCGTGACACCAAATCGCCTGCACTGCAGCCGTCCCGCTAGACCACACGACCACCTGGGCTCTCAAAAAAAGAGCTTTCGCTGGCCATGTGTTACCTTTCCACGTCAGTTTTAATCTAGCGGCGTACTACAGTACATGATATATAAGGCATGAAGATGTTATTGTTACAGATCAGCTAAATTATCTATAGTAAAGTATCCTACAAATTAATGTAAGATACAGTCACAGAAAATAATTATATTCATAAGTACGTCTGAGTCAGTGACAACCCTACAACAGATGTATCCATCGGATCGCCATCAATGATGGTGATACATGGCTGTGTACATAATGTATATACAACTCGTCTAAACATCAACTCAACAATGTTAGATCTGTAAATTTGCTTTCGCAAATTTTTGGTTCTTCCCTCGCCGGGATTCGAACCCATGCTACTGTGATATCGTGACACCAAATCGCCTGAACTGCAGCCGTCCCGCTAGACCACACGACCACCTGGGCTCTCAAAAAAGACTTTCGCTGGCCATGTGTTACCTTTCCACGTCAGTTTTAATCTAGCGGTGTACTACAGTACATGATATATAAGGCATGAAGATGTTATTGTTACAGATCAGCTAAATTATCTATAGTAAAGGATCCTACAAATTAATGTAAGATACAGTCACAGAAAATAATTATATTCATACGTACGTCTGAGTCAGTGACAACCCTACAACAGATGTATCCATCGGATCGCCATCAATGATGGTGATACATGGCTGTGTACATAATGTATATACAACTCGTCTAAACATCAACCCAACAATGTTAGATCTGTAAATTTGCTTTCGCAAATTTTTGGTTCTTCCCTCGCCGGGATTCGAACCCATGCTACTGTGATATCGTGACACCAAATCGCCTGCACTGCAGCCGTCCCGCTAGACCACACGACCACCTGGGCTCTCAAAAAAAGAGCTTTCGCTGGCCATGTGTTACCTTTCCACGTCAGTTTTAATCTAGCGGCGTACTACAGTACATGATATATAAGGCATGAAGATGTTATTGTTACAGATCAGCTAAATTATCTATAGTAAAGGATCCTACAAATTAATGTAAGATACAGTCACAGAAAATAATTATATTCATAAGTACGTCTGAGTCAGTGACAACCCTACAACAGATGTATCCATCGGATCGCCATCAATGATGGTGATACATGGCTGTGTACATAATGTATATACAACTCGTCTAAACATCAACCCAACAATGTTAGATCTGTAAATTTGCTTTCGCAAATTTTTGGTTCTTCCCTCGCCGGGATTCGAACCCATGCTACTGTGATATCGTGACACCAAATCGCCTGCACTGCAGCCGTCCCGCAATACCACACGACCACCTGGGCTCTCAAAAAAAGAGCTTTCGCTGGCCATGTGTTACCTTTCCACGTCAGTTTTAATCTAGCGGAGTACTACAGTACATGATATATAAGGCATGAAGATGTTATTGTTATAAGTTTTGTAGTCTCTATCATAAATTGGTTGACCGGTAAGATGTATCAATGTCTCGACCCACCAGCGATTTGTTTTCATGGGCTTTGAAATCTCGAAAACAGTTTAGTATTATATGTACCTTTACAGTTTGTGTCATATTCTTGATCATTATGTTTTGACTGAATGTTCATTTACATGACTGATGAATTGCAGGACACTCCTATTCGATTGACGCAACTGATCGTGCTCCTTTTGGAGCACATACGATTCCCACAGATGTTTTTGGTGTTATTTCGATTTGTAACTTTCTAATTGATTGACAGGACATGATCGCTTAATTTTTTACGATATGTTAAGCTAGATTAAAGTGATCGTTCACATTTTGACTACTATGATATTGTTTGATTTGGTTTGTTGGCTCATTTACATGTTGACGCGCACCTCTTACTGTTTTTTAATATTTCTATTTATAATACGATTGTATTGACTGTTCCATGTTGGTATTGCATTGTATGTCACTTTTTATTGTAGACTCCGAAACAATCAATGAACCTCTACTGTTATCTAAGTGATACCGTTATACCGTATTATAAAGGGAAGGTAGAAATTGCAAATCTTCAACCCAAAATATTTCTATTCCATAACGTCATCTCAGAGAGAGAAGTATTGCATCTACGTAATGAAGGCAGCAAAAGAGGTAACTGACCATCTTCTTCATACCATTTAAAACCGATGTTCATCAATGTTCAAAATGTATTCACACTAAATGTCATTATCTATATCATTAAAAGATTAAAAACAACACGTTTAATAATTTATTGCGTCCGATGCGCTTTTCTGGATGTATAAGAATAATCATATGACAACAAATCTGACAACAGTTCAAGAAACTACAAATATTGTCTTATTGGTTGATTCACTCAGATTTAAGAGTGTAGCGAACTAACTTTACCTAAGGGACAACCAAACGCATCAACCGAAAACAAACAGCTTTTGAAAAAGCGAGAAAATAAGGAGAAAAAGACAAGCAACTGTTTACAAAGCACAAATAATGGCAACAATAGTATACCGCCGTTCGAAAGTCATATATCGATTTAGGGACAAAATACGGGTTACAAACTTAGACTGAGGGAACACACAGAAAACATTAAACTGAGCAACACGAAGCCAATCAAATAGGGGTTATCGCAGATGCTCCGGAAAGGTAACATAATCCTGCCCTACAGCATAGTGAATGCATTTAATCGTTGTAATCATTTATTACAACTTAATGCAATAACATAAATGTGTCTTTCAAAAAAAGTTTCATAGATCCAAGCTTAGCCAGGGACAACTCAGTGGTTCAGAGATAGATAGAACAAGAGTGAGTGAAACGTACGTATGCAAACTTGATTCATTAATAGGTTTTTATCGGTTTTAAGTCTTGTTAGTTTAATAGACAATTTCATAACTTTATTTTTGATACAGGTTCAATCTCACAGACAAATATACACATAACTGGTGGAAGGCTTGTTAGTTTTAAAGAAATTTCTATAAATTAAAATTTTAAAAATGTTCACACCCAAATAACGAAAGCAACAGGTTAAAATTACAATACATGTAGAATTTATTGGAATCCGTAAATAAGTTGACAACAATCACGAGAAATTCCAATATCATACCTTATATGTATATAAACCAAATCGGTAATTATCCGTTGCTACGTTAAACAAATGAATCGAAAAAAAAACACGAAAAACTTGATATAAGTTCATGGTTGTTGCATTAAATATGTAATCATAATTCTGGATGTTTGTAAAAGAGTTGATCGTGCGACCATTGTTAATGAAGCTCTTCTTTGCTTCATACAAAATGAGATTTGGTCATCGCTGATAATCCCCAATATAATCATATAAAACACATTAAATTCTTTCATAAATTTCTGTGTCCGAGGCGCATTTCTGAATTGACCATCATTAAGAACGCTCAAAGCGGCTATCGGTTTTCGAAAGAATAATCTGTTCTCAATTATTAGGGCAGTGATATTGAAATTATGTCATTTTCTAATCATATCTGTTTAAATATAATATTAAAAAAAAACAAATCCTGGTAATTTGATAACTATGTTCAGTGATAACAAAATCCATTTATATCATTTTATAGCATGGTTGCACGATAAACCAGGACACACCGAGTGGGACTGCTTACAGGATTAAAAACCAAATCATCTCCATTGCTAAGCAACACCGAACCATTTCAGATAGTGAATTATGTGATTGGAGGAATGTATAACCCATACTATGATACTTTTGTAAGTGGAATAAATGAGTATAAAAATAAGAATCTATGCTAAAGCTAAATATGATTCTCATGTCGAAGAAGAGACCAATGCAAAATTTAGAAAAATAGGGACTTGATATTGTTCAAACATGCAAAATACGGTGGTAAAGTATGGATGCCTTTCTTTTATGCTGCAACTGTCCTGTGTCCATTTAAAAACACAAAAGATTAAAATTTAAATAAAGTTTTCTTACGTTCGTCATCCACGTTTATTTATTTTTTCTCTATCAAGAACGAAAAAGAGAAGCGAAAGATATCAGAAGGACATTCAAACTCATAGATCAAAAATAAATTGACACCGCCATGGTCAAAAAAGAAAAAAAAACATAAAACAATAGTACAGAAGCCAAAACATAGAAAACTAAGACTAAGAAACACGAACCAAAAAAAAGGGGGTGATATAAAGTGCTTTGAAAAGGTAAGCAGATCTTGCTCCACATGTGTCAAACAATGTGTTGCTCATTTTATTCCAAATAAAGGCAATATTATACCGCTGATCAATAGTCATAAATCGATTGAGAATTAAAACAGATCCGGGCTACAAACTAAAATCTAGGGAAGCATATTAAGTACAGCTCTTTGTAAGAACCAGGCAGGGTGCCATATACATGTGATTTATGAGGGTTTCAGATTTTATCTATAAATGGCCTAGAAGAAGCAGTAACTGAATACTGCTCAAAAAATAAATATGAATGGGAAAATACGAGTGGTTGCCATGGTAACGGACACTCTATTTTTTGGTTGTGAAGCATAGTAAAATCTTCCAAAAATCAGCTAAATCATGACAATTCAGAGCCTGAATAGGAATAGAATCAAACATTTTTCATTAATTTTCATATGTAACATTGATACAACTTGGTTTTAGCATCATTTTAGTTCAGATTGCATGTAAACCAAATTTGTAAATTTTTTGAAAAATTTTGCCAAAAAATGCATATTTTCAACTTTTCTGAATTGGGGATTTTTGCGAAATTATCAAATTTTCTGTGGTGTTTTTCAGAAAAGAGCAACTGTGTATAGCATAGTTAGCACTTTAGTTATGAAGTTTGGATACTACTTTACCAAATTAAATAGAAAAAAGCTTGGGACTTTCTTTAGTTTTATCACCATAGCAACCGATTTTTTCCTTTGAAACGGAGTTATTATTTGCAGAATATTGCAGTTTTAGAGCTTTAATGTACTGAATTGTTCCATAAATGATAAAAAAAATTACATTTAAGCATAAACTTACTCTAAATTACCATCGTTAATAGTTGCTGACTTCAATAGTTACCATCGAAATACATTTTACCCATAGTAACATCTATTTTAAAATGTATCAATAGAAATTTATGTAAAAAAATACATATATTATATATAGACGGTGTTTATATTCAAATTGGAATATGACTGCATGCTTTGCTTCACTCACAGTCTTGTCTGTATATAATAAATAATGAAACATTGAGGTTAGAACCGAAGGTTAGGGAAAAGGGGGGGGTAGGTTTATTTAAAAAAAAACATACATGTAGATTCTTGAAAAGATAACGTTTGGTCGGAGAGCCTGATTATAAATAGAATAATGATTATGAATAGAATCAATATTATTTTCAGAAATTTCATATACATGTATAACATCGATATAACTTGGGTTTAGCTTCAGAGCTTAGTTAGTATTGCAGTTTAACCCCGACTTTTAGATTTTTTGTTAAAAAATACTAAAAAACATTCATTTTTTCGAAATCATGAAGTATTGTGAAATTATCAAATTTTCTCGTGTGCTTTTCCGAAAATTGAAAATATGTAAATCATAGTTAGCATTGTAGTAACAAAGTTTGAATACTACCTGACCAAAATAAATAAAACATTGCGTGGGGCTCTCTTGAATTTTATCACCATGTTAACGTATTTTCCCCTTGGAAACAGAGTTATTATTTATTGAATTCTGCGGTATGGGTAATTCAATGTTCTCAATTGTTTCCAAACCTTTATGAAAAGACATGCATTGAAGCATATATAAGCTCTAAACTGCAATCGTTAAGTATTATTACAACAGTTGCCAGTGTGACAAATATCACCCATAACAGTCAATCAAATGATATATAATATAGTTTATGTAAAAAATTACATATAATTATGTTCATTTTTCTAATGGAAATATAACTGCATGCTTTGCTTTGTTTCACTCTCAGTACTGTCATGACTGTCTTTGCTCATTGAAAAGACTTAACAAATTTAAATATATACACTGTTGCATTTTGGGGGAGGAGTGGAGGTTGGGTAGTTTTTGTTTGAATCTTTCATAGATCAGGATCATGCACAGCTAAGGTGTGCATTAACTACCTCAGATATACTGCAAAGTTCAAATGTACTCTTAACTGATCCTAGACTTTGAAAAGGGTGTAATTCCATAAAATTAAAATAAACAGCTGCGCCATGAGCGCATGTTACGCCCGTCGCTTTTTCAAAGAATAATAAAAGTTTAATAACTTCTCAATGTCATATCACAAACTCATGAAAAACTAATGGGAGGTTATGTTAATAGATATAAACCTGGCGTCACCAAAGTTTCATAACTGCTCAAAGCATTGTCTGAAAACTGGAATATTCCCCCTTTTTATGATTAAAATCACATTTATCCGTGACCTAAAACGTATACAAATTAAAAGTGAACTCCCGTCAATAAATATAAACAATTTATTGAACGAAAAATGGAGAAAAAAAATGGGAAGAGTTTAAGATTGGAAAGTGAAATTTTTTTTTCAGTTTATTTAACTTTCTAAATTGAGGTACATTTCTCATTGGTTCATCTTTCTCTAAGCATATTACCTAGGGGAAGAAAAGCAATACATCTATATTTAGTTATGATTTTGCATACACCTTTTTGAAAGTACACCAAAATAAAGATTTCAACAATACTAGTAGTTATAGGTGTCTACACAATATGTCAAACTTTTAATCATTACTAATTCATTTATATAAAGATTTTCTTGAGGATTAATTTATCGGTGTCTTCCCGATTGTCCCACTTTTTGAAATTACAGGTAAAAAGATAATGAAATTTTGTGGGACAATCGGGAATATGTTTGTGGGACAATTGGGAAGTTTAAATGTGGAACTATTGGGAACTGTTTTTATAGTGATTAATTTGTTTTTATAGCGTGTTGCAGTTAATCAAAGGTTACTAATCAATGTTACTTATAAAATATGAACAAAATAAGAACAAATAATAATATTTACATATTTTATTTCGCTCATAGTAGGTAAAATTGAAGTATCATATAAAATAATATGAAGTCTTTTAAAAAAAAAAAATTTTTAGTCTAAGATGCATTTTTTTTTTTAATTATTTTTTATTGGCTTTGAACTAGCAGTCAGTACTGCGAGTACTCTCAGATCTGTACTTAGTGTCTTTGTTGTGGTGATGTCCCAAGCCAGGAGCCTGTAAGTCAGTGGTTGTCGTTTGTTGCCGTGTAACATATTTGTTTTTCGTTCATTATTTTGTACATGAATTATGCCATTAGTTTCTCGTTTAACATTAGTCATTTTGGGGCCTTTTGTAGCTATGTGGTATGGGATTTGCTCATTGTTGAAGGCCGTATGGTGACCTATAGTTGTTAATTTCTGTGTCATTTGGTCTCTTTGGGAGAGTTGTCTCATTGACAATCATACCACATCTTCTTATTTCTTATAGAAGTCTGGCTCTTCTTTATAATTGGTGAAGAGTCCTGTTGACTAGAAAAACAATGGGAAAATTGGAAAAACAACCTTTAATAGTGATTCTTGGAAAGGCTGATCTGGAAAAATTCTTGACAGCAGCAAATTTAGAGAAAATAGATGGGGTACAAGAAATGATTTTACCAGAAGCATGTGCATCTCATATAAAAAAAAATTCTTTCAAATTTCTCAAATATGTATTTTTTCAATCAATTATAACAAAGAAGTTGAAATAATAAGATTTGTGTTCTAAAAAAAGAGAAAATTCCAAAATTGACAAATTGACAGAATGGTCAATTTGACACAAAAAAGCAATAAAATTTTATAAAACTTTCTTATATTAACACCTACTTCTTGTTTTTTTTAAGTTAGATCTATTCAGATTGGTCCACTCTATCTTTATTGAAAGTATGAAAAAAGAATAAAGTTTAGTTGTGAAACTGTGATTTTTTTCATGATAATAGCCCAAAAATGGATAACATTTGATGAAAACTGAGAAAATCATCAGAATTGGGTACTTTCAAATGGCTGTAGCAAAAATAAGTGCCCCACCATATGATTTTCGTCACCAATTATTTTTCTAGAGTCATATATATAAACCCAAAAATCAGGTTCAGAAAAAAAGTTTAATTCAAGACCTTAAAAGATCTATTTCATAAATCAGAAATATTATATTTTTTTAATCAAAAGTGTATCAATCTAATGATTTAAAAAACATTTTTTTTATACTTTTATAAAATTAATATTAAATGTGCAATAATTAATTCTTGTTTTCTTGTTTATTTAGCAAAACAAACAACAGTTACCTTGTTTATCTAAGAACATTTTGCTACATAAAATGATGTGGGACAATCAGAACTTTTCATGTGGGACAATCAGAACTCTAAAATTTTAAAAAGTGGGACAATCGGGAATAAACCAATTTATCTATAGTTGGGATCCTGCTAACATATTTAACCCCGCTGCATTTTCTATGTATGTGCCTGTCCCAAGTCAGGAGCCACAGTAATTCAGTGGTTGTCGTCTGTTTATGTGTTACATATCTGTTTTTCGTTCACTTTTTGTAAAAAGATACGTTTTCTTGTTTGAATTGATCTACATTATCATTTCGGGCCCTTTCATAGCTGACTATTCAGCATGGGCTTTGCCCAATGTTGAAGGCCGTATGATAACCTATAGTTGTTAGTTTCTGTGTCATATTGGTATCTTGTGAAGAATTGTTTCAATTTGGCAATTATACCACATCTTTTTTTTTAATTTTAACAGAAATGATAAAAAAAATAAATACATGAAAGTCGAAAAAATATTATATGGTATGTATGACAGAAAAAAAGGGCTTCAGAAAGGTTTTCCTTAAATATCAAATGGTCACTTTTAGATATTTTTTCACTTAACCAGGTCATTTAAGGTAAACTTTACAGTTTTAAACTCAGTGGCAGATCCAGAACTTTGTGTAAAGGGGGGGGGAGTTGGGGGGGGGCGCTCCAGTCACACTTCAGTGATTCCCTATATAATCAACCATTTTTTTCCCACAAAAAGGAGGGGGGGGCTGTCCCTCCAGGATCCGCCTATGAAACTGATCTGGTTCTCGGTTTTAACAATTTTTAAAGTATCAAACAAAGAAAGGTAACGCAAAATGGGCATAACTCCGGAACAGTTAAAGTGACGCCAACTAAATTCAAACTTGATCTCTGTTTTGTGGTAATAAGCATTGTGTATATGTTTCATAACATTTGGTTGAGGCAAACTAAAATTAGAAAATGGAAACCAACTTTGTGACGACTAAAGTACTAAAGTATCAAACAAAGAAAAGTAACACAAAACGGGCATAACTCGGGGACAGTTTAAGTGACGCCAACTAAATTGAAATTGATCTCTGTTTTGTGGTAATAAGCATAATGTATATGTTTCATAACATTTGGTTGAGGCAAACTAAAATTAGAAAATGGAAACCAACTTCGTGACGACTAAAGTATACTAACGGACATGGGTGAAACTTATGATATGAGACAAATCTTCACAAGAAACGAAATGAAACAGAAATAAATAACCACAAGTCACCCTACGGCCTTCAACAGTAAGTAAAGCACATACCACATAGTACCATATGAAGGCTTTGTAAACAGATATCAAACTAGTTGAAAAAAAAATACTTAAAATAAAAAAGATCATGATTGTTTAATCAGTAACTGTTGTTATGTTATTTGGCACGTGTCAATCGGTTCATTGATTTTTTCGGCATATCAAAGAAAAAAGTGGCACGTGTCTAAATGGTGTATTCCTCCTATTCACACTTTTAAAAATCACTATTCCTTCAATAGATGGTTTGATTAATTATAAATTGGTTTTATAACATTCAAGGTTAATTAAAAATTCACCTAAGATTTACCTGTATTCTTTAAAAGAAAATATAGTTGATACACTGTTCAGTGGCGGATCCAGGGGAAAAGGGGGGGGGGGGGGGGGTCCGGGGGTTGGAAGCCCCCTTTTTTTTACGATCAATGCATTTGAATGGGAGCATATAGTTGGAACCCCCTCCCCCTTTTTAAAATGTCTGGATCCGCCACTGCTGTTGAAGTATATTACTTTAATAAAAATGTGTTACACTGTTTATTTGCAAACTGGTTTTTTTCTTCAAAGCGTACCTTAAAATAAAGAATAAGTCAGATAGACAGAGGTATACGTAATATATGATTTAAAAATCATTGAATTTGTTAATCTAAAATTAGAAATGCAGCATATAATAATTTATCAACACAAACCACTGTTGTTTCCAGTACACACAAAGTATCTGGAGAAAAGCACAAGGAACAGGAATTTAGGTTCCTTCCATACTGCTATATGTCACTGTACCGCCTTCAACAATAAGCAAATCCCATACTGCATAGTCAGCTACAAAGGGCCCCGAAATCACAAATGAACAAAAAAAATCAATTTGACAAATATATATTTTTTTGTAACACAACAACAAATGACAACCACTGTATTACAGGCTCCTGACTTGGGAAATGCACACACATACAGAATGTGGCAAGGTGAAACATGTAAGTGGGATTCCAATCCTCCCTGTAAAACATAAACACAAAGTGGACATGGCCGGCTACTTGTACATACCAACACAAAAAGACACTAAGAACATATCTGAGAGTACTTGCAGTTACTGAAAGCTAATTTAAAGCCAAAAAAAAAATATGCATGTTCTTTACTGACAATGAAACAAAATACTGATGGGATCATTACACAATTCTGGGACTGAGACTACACATCATCTAAAGGGATGGCAAAGCAAGTCGACGAAACATTCCAGCACCGGCGACCAAACATTTTAAACAAATAAAACTACTGAAACATGAGGAATCTAGGCCTCAACCATGATTCACTATGCAGCATTAATGCCCCACCAAGAAGTAAAAACAGTACAGTTTGGCGATGCAGCCACCCACCTTCAATCACGTTGAATAGATTAATAAACTTGAATATGCTAATATACGGTGGATTTCTGATGTGTGTGCTACAATGTATGATTTGCTTTAGTGTTGTTTACTTGTATTGTTTGTTTCATATTATAATGCTTGCGTGACTTTACTTTTGAATTTGTGTTAGAAAAAAATATTAGATAATTTGCAACATTTCTTTATTTCGATTGTTTATGCTATATGGTCACGTTTTTGTCTCTTTCACTTATTCAGAATTTCCATTCTCAATTTTATTCCATTTCTTTCAATTTTATTTGAATTAAAAACACAAAATTCAAACATATACAAAAATAACCTATATATCCAAAAAAACATTGGCCAATTAAAAGTTGATTAAGGGGGTTCGCGGGTCTAAATCATTTATATAGGATTTCTCTTTATTTTTCTATAAATGAACTTTATCTTATAGTTAATAGAAAAATAAAATAAAAAAAGTGGGGTCACCGTTCATTCGCGCTCACAATCTGCCTTCGAACGAAGCATACATTTTTGTAAAGGTGTTTTTTCTGTTGAAGTAATAGGAAAAATAAAGGTAATATCGAAATAATAAAAGAAATTTATTACAGAAATCGCTCAAATTTTACAATAATTTAGTTTAAGTACAGCTTATATGGAAATTATATTAAAAAAGATAGGTCACCGATGAGTTGAAAAAGATATTTCAATTTAAAGCCAAAAATGGCATTTTTCCACCAAAGGGAGATAATTTGGAACTTTTTCAATGATGTATACATTTCAAAGTCATCTGGGGCCAACACGAACTGATTGTTTTGAAAGATTTTTGTACCATATGATAAAGTAACAACTACAAAAGGTAATAAATAAAATTTGTAATGAAAAACAAATGTTTGATTTTTTTCTGAAATTTTTATACCCTTTTTGAAAATTTGAATTTTTTGCATTAAATATCTATCTCTACCATAATATGTAAAATTGATATATTTAACAGCACTCCTTCTAGTCCTTAGCGGCATTGTATAGGTCTTTAGTGCACTAAGGAGTCCTTAGCAGTGTTTAGATGCACCGTTTACTTTTACGATTCTAGACCAAAATAAAATTTGAATTTTGAGATATTGAGAAAAATCCAGGAATACAAATTTTTGAGGAAACCATGCACCAAATTCAGCAGTCCTACATTATTATCTCTGTATCTCCATCTAAAATTTATATGCCATACTTTGTTATTACAATAAACAAATGACCTTTCATGAAATCAAGAGATATGAGTTGTAAATATATAGAGATATGATTTTTTGTTGATTATGGTTGAAAGAAGTCCATTTACAGGGCTGCAAAACAGATATTATAAGGTACATAATGGTTTGTATCAAATCTGATCTGTTTTGTTCCAATGGTAACCAAAAGCAGATCAAGTGTAAATTAACTATCTAACTGTTGAGTATATTATTCAAACTCCATTATTTATATGTATCCAATACCTAGAAAACCATGTATTTGATGCTGATTTTGAATTAATTCAGCAATTTCAGACCGGTTGCTAGGGCTTTTTTTTGGTTGCTATGGTCTTTCAGGCAATTAAATTAAAGCTTATATATTTTTTAATCATTTTCAAACAAATCATAAGTTTTTTGTCTGTTAAATTGCATTAACATAAAAAAAATAGCAAAAATTTTGATAAAGAACAAGTATTGTGTTTTGTCATTTTTATGAGTTTTACCAATTTTTGTTGCCATGGTAACAAAAAATTTCAAAATAACCCAGATGTTTTTTTCCTGTTTTCAATAATTCAATGTATGAACTTTAAGGTGCAATCATAGTTTATAATGAACTTGTCATAACCTCAACATCAAAATATAAACTTCAAATAATGCCTAATTATATGTTGAAATTATTTTTTTTCTTGAAATTGTCATTATCATGAAATTGCTGCAACCAAAATGTAGACATTTTCCAATTTTCATGCCTGATTTCATCATAAATTCCTCAAAAAAATGGCTGCATGTTTCCATAGCAACCGTTCAACAAAATTAAAAAAAAAAGCTTGCAAACTTTATTTCAATCTTAGCTAACTATTATATAAAAGAATAAAGCAGTTCTGAGACATACATGAATCACCCCCTGCCTGGATCTTACAAATAGCTGTACTTAACTATAAGGGGAAAACAACGAAACAACAGAAACACTGAGGTGCAACACACAAACAAACGACAATACAACATTAATATAGAAACGGACTATTACAACCCTGTAAATAGTCTAATTCGGTACAAACCTGTATACTTAAAACAAAGTTGAAGACGTCAATACAACATTCATAGACACGAACTATTACAAACCCTGTAAATAGTCTAGTTCGGTAGGAATTCGGTAAAAACAAAATTGAAGACGACAATTCAAACAAATCTTCATATATCAATACCCGTATATATCCTTGATGTTGAAATCGTTCGTTTGCAGAGAAAACTATGACTATAAAAAAAAACCTTTATATTCTTAATTTAAGTCATTTACTGTAAACAAACATATTTTCGCGGATACTTTATTCAGCGTTAAGCCCTTTTGAATCCACTTCGCGGCAACTAAATTTGCGATTTTTTAAATTAATATGATGTAGTTAGATAAGGAATGATCCAGGTCATACATATTCGCGACGATTTATTTCGAGTTGTTTTTCTACTCGGGAAAGTTGCGAAAATAAATCGCTCGCGAAAATTTGTTGGTTTGCAGTATGTTTTGAAGAAAAGTATGACATCCATTTTCACTGAACTAGTACATCACTTTATTAAGGAGCCAGATGAAGACCACCTCCGAATTCGGGATTTTCTGGCTGCGTTGAAGACCCATTGCTGGTCTTTAGCTGTTGTCTGTTTTTTTTTGTTCGAGTGGTTGTCTCTTTGACATGTTCCCTATTTCCATTCTCAATTTAACGTATACATTCGAAAGAAAAAGAAAACAAAACTATTCTGAACTGTTGAAGTCTATTGATTTTAGGAAAAACCTTTGTGGGGTCCAATAAGTGAAGATGAACCTGATGACTTGTCAGGGACAGGTGATAGAATAGCTACCTGGCTTTTTTATGTAAGTAGTTCTTGAATTATCATTTCAGTTGTTTTAGTAAATTGGATCTTTTAATTTAATAAGTCGTATCCTCCACAAAAGTCAATTTGAACATGCTTTTGTTTTTATAGATGAAAACGAAACGTATTGTTCTAGTATTCATAACATACTGTTATTTATAAAACAAAGGTTTGTAATATAAAACCTCCGGTACTCACAGTAGTACAGAAAAGAGAGAAATCACATACCACACGTCAAACCTTAACGATGTGTCTTCCTTGATAACGCGAGAGAGTTTAGCCAATTGAGGCTTTACCATCCCCTTTTGTAATATCAATCAGTCCCTGTGGAATATCAAACGGTCCAGACTAAAGAAATGGGTTTATAAATTAGACTTTTAAGGCTCAAAAGTCGAAGAGAAACAGGCGATGTTTTGACAAAAAAACCCATATCACAACACTGATGATCACGTAATAAAACGAAGAAACATTGCATATAAATTGCCCTGTAGTTTTGTAGTTTTGTAGTGTAATGTTTGTAAAATAATTGCTCTAAAATTCAACCTGATAGATGTAAAAATTAGTAGATATGTATGTAATATTCTTGCACAGTTGGTATACTATTAAACATTTGTACCTGATCTCTGTTCAGGGAGGTGCTGCCTATTGGTATAATTTACTACCTAGTTTAGTTAGTAGATATGTATGTAATATTCTTGCACAATTGTTATACTATTAACATTTGTACCTGATCTCTGTTCAGGGAGGTGCTGCCTTTTGGTATAATGTACTACCTAATATAGTTAGTAGATATGCATGTAATATTCTCGCACAGTTGTTATACTATTAACATTTGTACCTGATCTCTGTTCAGGGAGGTGCTGCCTTTTGGTATAATTTACTACCTAGTGGAGTAAGTAGATATGTATGTAATATTCTTCCACAGTTGTTATACTATTAAACATTTGTACCTGATCTCTGTTCAGAGAGGTGCTGCCTTTTGGTATAATTTACTATCTAGTGTAGTTAGTAGATATGCATGTAATATTCTCGCACAGTTGTTATACTATTAACATTTGTACCTGATCTCTGTTCAGGGAGGTGCTGCCTTTTGGTATAATTTACTACCTAGTGGAGTAAGTAGATATGTATGTAATATTCTTCCACAGTTGTTATACTATTAAACATTTGTACCTGATCTCTGTTCAGAGAGGTGCTGCCTTTTGGTATAATTTACTATCTAGTGTAGTTAGTAGATATGTATGTAATATTCTTGCACAATTGTTATACTATTAACATTTGTACCTGATCTCTGTTCAGGGAGGTGCTGCCTTTTGGTATAATTTACTACCTAGTGTAGTTAGTAGACATGTAAGTAATACTCTTACACATTTGTTATACTATAAACATTTGTACCTGATCTCTGTTCAGGGAGGTGCTGCCTTTTGGTATACTTTACTACCTAGTGTAGTAAGTAGATATGTATGTAATATTCTTGCACAGTTGTTTTACTATAAAACATTTGCACCTGATCTCTGTTTAGAAAGGTGCTGCCTTCTGGTATAATTTACTACCTAATGTTGTTAGTAGATATGTATGTAATATTCTTGCACAGTTGTTATACTATTAAACATTTGTACCTGATCTCTAATCAGGGAGGAGCTGCCTTTTGGTATACTTTACTACCTAGTGTAGTTAGTAGACATGTATGTAATATGTTTGCACAGTTGTTATACTATACACTCCGCCATAAGTTAAGCACCACCCAATTTAATTTCGAAATAATTATTTTCTTCATTATTTTTTTTATAAAAGAAATACTATATATTAAACCTGTAAACAATAGGTAACTTTTGGATACAGGTAAAATGTCAATCGATTACATTTTGATTGTTCAAAACCAGTTTTAACAACCTGTCTTGTGTGTTTTTCGCGTTACTGTTTTTGACTAAACACAAATGATTTTAGCACGTGCATTTCGCACTTGAATTAGCAATTGATATCAAACTTTTAAGATGGCAAGACGAAAACTGAGTATTGCGGAACGCTGGCAAGTTGTAGGTATGGCAAACACAGGTCTACGTTGCCGTAGAATAGCGGTCCATGTTGGTGTTAACCACACTGTGATTATCAGGCTTGTACAGAGATACCGACAGACAGGGTCAGTTGAAGACCACCCTAGAGCAAGCAGACCACGTAAAACTACTCCCAAAGCAGATAGAAATCTTTCCCGGCAAGCAAGATTGAAACCTTTCTCGTCTGCTGATCAGCTTCGTAGACTTTGGCCTATTGGGGTAGAGTAAGTGTGCGGACTGTGATACGTAGGTTGCATAGTTTCCGTCTTAGGGCTCGTGTTTGGAGGGAAAGAAACACCGCATATCGGGACAATAACATTCTTGGTACAACAGCTTTCGGTGGCGGCGGTGTAACAGTATGGGGATGTTTTTCCCATGACTGTAGGCTTGATATGCATCTTCTTCACGGTACCCTGAATGGACACCATTGTATCACCTCATTTTGACAATCACGTGTTAGCTGATAGACTGGTCTTTCAAGATGACAATGCGAGACCTCATCGCGCACGAATTGTCAACGCATACCTGACGTCGGAATCAATAGACACTTTACCTTGTCCGACCATGTCACCTGACATGAACCCAATTGAACATGTATGGGACTTTATCGGCCGTAAACTTAACCAGAGACAACCAAAATGTGCAACAATACCAGAATTGTGGGTCGCTTTGGTACAGGAATGGCAGAGATTTCCACAGCATAGGCTACGACGACTTGTGCAAGGAATGATGAGACGCGTATTGAATCTCTACCGGAAGCGCGGAAGCTATACACGATATTGACTTTATGAACCTTAATTGACAGTAAATGTATACTTGATTGTTTTCCAAAAGGTTCAAAACTGTATCATTAATTGAAATTAATGAAAATAATCAACAAATTAAAACATTTTATAGGGATTTTAACTTGTTGTTTTTAACGTAAAATTGAAAGTTCCCTTCACACAGCAGAAAGCATAAAAAACCCTAACTTTTATTTTTTTTATACTGCGCAATATTTACATTTCATTTAACCAATGTCAACACGATTAACTCTCATTCAAAAATATTGAATTTTTGGATTTGAAAATTTCTTATTGATAAAAATATGGGTGGTGCTTAACTTATGGTGAAGTGTATATTAACATTTGTACCTGATCTCTGTTCAGGGAGGTGCTGCCTTTTGGTATAATTTACTACCTAGTGGAGTTACTGATAACAGAACAATGC
This sequence comes from Mytilus edulis, assembly GCA_019925275.1. Taxonomy (NCBI): domain Eukaryota; kingdom Metazoa; phylum Mollusca; class Bivalvia; order Mytilida; family Mytilidae; genus Mytilus; species Mytilus edulis. The sequence goes on from CM034362.1 coordinate 90,114,397, forward strand.
ATGCAGATGGGGTGAGTTAATAATTCATTGATTCTATTCAGTTTATATGTATTTGTTCATAAAAAAAGACAGTCAAAATCGTCAGTTGCAGGAAAAATTATTATCTTGTTAGTTTGTAAAATGAAATATTTATGGTGGCTAGTTAATACCATTTTGCGTTTTCGAACTTCATATTCTGTAGGGCTAGAACGCGAAAACGCAAAGTCGAAAACGCGAGACATCTCTCTCTCTTATTTCGGGTTTTTTACTTCGCGTTTATGCATATTAGCCTATAAAATATAAAGGCCGAAAACGCTAAAAACGTGAAATGGCGATACACATTGAATATAGTTTTACAATTTATCAAACTAAATGTTTTGATAAACATATTGAAAATGGTTACGTGTACGATTCTTAAATAACATAGAGATGGCAATACAATAATATGCCTTACGTCTAATAGCCTCTTATCTATAAGAAAAAAACATCATTCAAAGCGTTTAAGGATGTACTTAGGTGAGGTTTTGGATTTTGTGTCAAATGTTCGGACTCCTTGGTGTTTTTCCATACAATACAATGTAAAATATTTTGCCCCATAACACCCATTTATTTTTTCATATAAGACTTAATACACTACTGGACGAAAAAAACAACTGTCCATACCAGTAACAGTCGTTGTACGACTGTCTTAGTCTGTAAAAGACAAGTAATGACTGTCAAATCTGTCATATTTCGTTGCAACAGTTCATTTATGTCTGTCCCAACTTTTCTACGGGTTGTGAAAGTCAAAAAATGCTACCATCAGTCATTTCAGAACTGTTGGAGTGGTTTACGGTGTTGTCACAGTCAAAATCTATCTATTACAGTCTTTCTAATAGTTGTGGCAGTTGCATAATGTCCGTCCCAACCTTTTAATAGTTGGGACAGTTAAAATTTGTTTGTGTCAACTTTTCAGACGTTGATGCAGTCAAAAAATGTTTGTCACAACGTTTTTAGAGTTGGGACAGTCGTTAAATGTTTGTTACAACGTTCTAAAGGTTGGCACAGTCATTAAATGTTTATTACAACTTATAAAAGGTTGACACAGTCGTTAAATGTTTAAAACAAACACTTCATAGGTTGATACAGTCGGTAAATGTTTTAATACAAGTAGTCCATCAGTGTAAAAAATCAAAGAGCTGAATAGCTCTGAGGGGAAAGACGGCCCTTGTTTCTATTTAATTATGTTTTTGGAAAAGGGGGGGGGGGTATCTTTTGATAGTTTTCATATGAAGAATGAAAAAGAGAACAGCTAGAACATGTAGAAAGGTTGACAATATTGAAATCAATTGTTGTTTATGTAATTTCATTTCCTTAGTTTAGGATTCAATTTGGACCAATGAAAGAGATTTGCATCTTCTAAATCTAAACATTTGATTAACGTTGATAGCTAATTATCTAAAACTCAACTGAATTCTGTCATTTCACAACAACTACAATATTTTTTGAAATCTTGATTGTGTATCACTGAACTGCAGGCTAGGGCCATTTTCCATTTTTTGTGACAGTACTCTTGGATTTTTAAGTTTTTTCTTTAGAAAGTGTGGACTGAAAAATCTATTCAGTTTTAAATTTCCATTGTTAAAATTCCGAGTTACAACTCTCATCACAGGGAAACAGGTACTTATAAAAAAAACAACATTAAGAGTGATGTAAACTGTGTGAAGCTTGTTTCCAAATCTTAATTTTGAAATATTTGTAAATAATAAATATGTTAAAACTACAAAATGCAAATTATTATTATTTTTTTTTTTTACCATTACAATGATTATGTAGGTACACAAACATTTAGTTTTAATAGAAGACTACTTATCCAATGAAATGTCACATTTGAAGTGTTTAAAAACATTAACTTATATTTTAGTGGATAACTCATCAATTGAGGTGCTCCTGAATTGGAGGAAGATTCTCAGAATTTTTACAGAAAAAAGTGGTCTCACTAATTAGCGACAAGAAGAATTTTAGCGACAAGAAGCGACAATAAGAATTTTTTTTTTCTTGTCGCTAAATAGTCTTTTTGACGCTTCTTGTCGCTTCTTGACGCTTTTTGTCTCTAATTAGTGAGACCCGAAAAAAGTAATAAAATCGTTTCTTTCCCCTGTCTCATGTAACGCCACGATCTTTGTTTATTTTGAAAGTTATTGACCTACAAATTAAAGTATTGCATGTTGATGTTTAAATCATCTACAGTAAACAATATTATGTTTAGATTTAACAAATACCAATTTGTTATTAGTGCACGATCTCTAAGATTGATTTAAATAACCAGTGAACTTGTGAAGGATATCCCTGCTTCTTCCAAGAATGACGTCACTATAAAATACAATGTAGGTTGGATATATTTAGAATATCTCGTCATACTAATTTTTCCGGATTGTAAAATAAACGTAAATAGTGTAAAGGAGAGTTCAAGAGACGATAGTTTCGTGAGAAACAGAAGGGAAATGTGTAAAAAAGTGTTTAAAGTCAAACTATTTATTTCTGGGTCTCCTTCTCTTCAATCTAAGTAAGGTTTGTTGGGGGGTTTTCCACATTATAACATGTACAAAAACAAAATGAATGATGTGAGGGAGTGTCACTCTGGTCAACCCCATAGGGGATTGACGGCTTGAAGCCGTCTTTCCCCAAAAATCACGTCTCACCCGGCTCTCAAGATTTGATTTTGTTGTGAAATAGTCCATTACTTATACCATTATCGTCTATCGTGCGATTGTAAACTTGTTTTGCTGTTTATTCACTTATTTTGCGATCGTTGTTTGTCTTTTGTCGTTTTCCATTTATTGCCGTAGCATTGTCCGTTCATTTTTGACAGTCATGTGCGTTTGACTTTAAATAATCCTTTTGATATCCTTACTTTTTATTTTATAATATCTGTTTTATAACATTTTCGTTCATAACTGGTTTTAAAAACCAGAAGCTTTCGTTTAAAATAGAGTTTTAATATTATTGCAGAAGAATGAGAAGATGATAATGGATTCATTCAAATTCATATTTGATAAATTCTGCGCAATAGAAAAATGTACAAGGGTGTACCTGAAATAAATTTAAAGATTATGACTAAGTTACCAATATTGTACAGCATAATAAACCCGTTTTAATTCGAATTACACCAAGAGGGACATTTCCGATGATTAAAAAAAATAATTAGTAAAATCTGTCAAGTTTCATTAAAAACGGAAAACAATTCTTCACCGTAAACGATTTATCCACTTTAATTTTTTGTCGGCAAAAACAAAAAAACCGGGACCTCAGGTCGGCAAACTATAATTTTACACAGGTAACTACAGATGTTAGACCACATGTTCAATAATCTGAGCTGGAAAATACAATCGGTGAGTAGAAATTATCAATATTTTAAAGCATGTCTATCGAATAATCATGGATTCATAATTTTGAAGGGAAAATGTGCACATTTGTCGGCTTACAGACCTTACAATGTGTTCTCATTGGCGGATCCAAAAGGGGGGGGGGGGGGTCCAAGGGTTCGAACCTCCTTTGTTTTGGCCGCTCAATGCATTTAAATGGGGACATATAGTTGGACTCCCCTCTTTCCCCCTGTTTCGTTCTGGGTTGGACCCCCCTCCTTTTTAGAATGGCTGGATCCGCCACTGATCCTACGGAATCTATTTTGTGAGTACTCCGATAGGCTATATATATAGCTATGAATCGACGTTCTATATTACCACACTCGTGCATAGTTGCATGTTCCAGGGAAAATATAAGCTTTGAGCCACCTTTAAGATTCAATGTTAAAGTTGTGCTTCATAATAAATCATTGAAAGTCATGAAGGACACCGTCCCCACCCCCCCCCCCCTCTATTATCATGTGTATGCCATTTATTCCCTTAATTATTTTGCATACATCACCCTGAGTGGAATACATAAAAGGTTACTCTATATCGTCCCCTTTTTTGTGGGAATAATTTAGTCGATTATATAGGGAATCACTCAAGCATGACTGGATCCGTGCCCCTAAGGGCAGTCAGCTGATAGTTTTTGTTCTATTTAGAATGCATTGTGACGTCACGATTTCGATAAAAAAAACATGCATAGTACAAACACATATGATTTGATCATAAAATGTTAAGAAAATTATTAACTTTAAGATTAAATACATGTAGTGACTTATTTAGCAAGTGTCCATTTTCATTTAGATTTTAAATAATTCTCAAATCATGGACAACAAAACATTAATATATTTGATAATAGCATGCATATGCCAGGCATTGAAAGTGAATAAATATTTTAAAAATGGTTTAAAATAGCATTAATCATCAAAATAAAACAATATTATTAAATTAATGTTCCTGAAACAAGGCACAGAGTCATAAACAGTTGCCATTTAAACACAGTTGATTAAACAAATTGTGCTAATTCAATTAGTAATTGTTTTATCATGTACTATATTGTTTAAAAAACACATATTAAAAGAGCAAAGCTAGCATCATAATTTTATTCTTTTTAGATTTAACATAGAATTTATATTAAATCACTATAATTTGTTAATACTTTGAACCCAAACTATATATTTTCATGTGAAATTTTTATATAAATTGTGCCCTGTTAGCATTGTTTTTCAAAATTCATTTGTTCCATACATGTTATCTAACTTACAAGTAGTAACATTCAATGGTCATTATATTTATTCCGCAATGATTAAGGACCTTCTAATCATAAGTCATATATATTTTTCGACAGCATTCAATTGTGTTTTGGTTACTTTATTGTTTGTTGCCTTTTAAACTGTTGGGTTGATGCATCATTGATATATCCCACATCTCCTTTGATCATGTGCATTCACATACGACTGCAGATGTTTTGGCATTTTTTACATAATCATGATAATTATTTTATGTAAACATTCAATATGTCAGGAAAACATAACAAAAAAATCTATCTGTATGCATATTTTTTTATGTTAACATGGTATAAACTTTTTTAAAGTATTTTATGAAGCTCAAAATATTTTTGTCGAGCCTTCGACTTTAGTCGAAAAAGCGAGACTAAGCGATCCTACATTCCGTCGTCGTCGGCGTCGTCGGCGGCGTCAACAAATATTCACTCTGTGGTTAAAGTTTTTGAAATTTTAATAACTTTCTTAAACTATACTGGATTTCTACCAAAGTTTGACAGAAGCTTGTTTATGATCATAAGATAATATCCAGAAGTAAATTTTGTAAAAATAAAATTCCATTTTTTCCATATTTTACTATAATTGGACTTAGTTTTTTCTGCGGGGAAACAAAACATTCACTCTGTGGTTAAAGTTTTTTGAATTTTAATAACTTTCTCAAACTATCCTGGGTTTGTACCAAACTTGGACAGAAGCTTGTTTATGATCATAAGATAATATCCAGAAGTAAATTTTGTAAAAATAAAATTCCATTTTTTCCGTATTTTACTTACAAATGGACTTAGTTTTTTTCTGCGGGGAACCATTACATTCACTCTGTGGTTAAAGTTTTTAGAATTTTAATAACTTTCTTAAACTATCCTGGGTTTGTACCAAACTTGGACAGAAGGTTGTTTATGATCATAAGATAGTATCCAGAAGTAAATTTTGTAAATAAATAAATCCATTTTTTCCATATTTTACTTTTAAATGGACTTAGTTTTTCTGCGGGGAATCATTACATTCACTCTGTGGTTAAAGTTTTTAAAATTTTAATAACTTTCTTAAACTATCCTGGGTTTGTACCAAACTTGGACGAAGCTTATTTATGATCATAAGATTGTATCCAGAAGTAAAGTTTGTAAATAAATAAATCCATTTTTTCCATATTTTACTTTTAAATGGACTTAGTTTTTCTGCGGGGAACCATTACATTCACTCTGTGGTTAAAGTTTTTAAAATTTTAATAACTTTCTTAATTAAACTATACTGGGTTTGTACCAAACTTGGACAGAAGCTTATTTATGATCATATTAGATTGTATCCAGAAGTAAAGTTTGTAAAAAGATTACTCCGTTTTTTTCTGTAATTTACTTTTAAATGGACTTAGATTTTCTTACAATCATAAAATAGTAACAAGAGGAATATTTTTATTGATTTTTTTCCTCATTATTGTTGAGCCTGCAATTTACAGCAAAAATAGGCGAGACACTGGGTTCCGCGGAACCCTTACAAATTTTTTTTATAGATATAGTATTATCCAGTAAGTTCTCATAAAATTTACTGTGTTAACTGCATTGTATGTGTTGTATCTACTTATTTAGTCTAAAACAAATTTTTTTAATTCAAATTCAAAATTAACAATTAAAAAATTTGTATTTACTGAATATGACCATGCAAATGTGACATTAAAATAGGTAATAATCAGGATGTTAACACTGGATATGCGATAGGTAATAATCAGAAATTCTTATATACATGATCTAGCTAATATACAAATTAAGACACAATAGTTTATTGCCCTGGGGGATGATATTTAATTTGTCATTGGTATAATGATACAATTTTATAATAATGTTCACAAATTATCATGATTAAAATTGTCCTCTTCAAAATTTTGATAACTTTTTCAAAACAAATTATAATTTAAGAAAAATATGAAACAGCAGGATATATATTATTTTGAATATTAAAATGCAAATTTTAAAAGTAATCTGAATATTGATTTATTAAAATAAAATTGGGTAAATAACTAAATTAAATAAAAAAGTGAGCTGCAAAGCATTATTTAATGCAAGCTGTTATAACAAATGAATAAGTAAAAAGTATTCAGGGTAACACAAAAGATGTAAAAATTATTAAACTCAAGGATTTAAAACATTAACTGGGATGGTTAAGTCTTGGAACAATATTTTTACATCACAAAGGTTTATTCATTATGCACTGGACAAAGGTAAAGTCAATATCATCTACATGTATATATATAGTAACAGGGCATTTATTTATTTTATTTTTTCGTTCCTTAAACTTTTCTTTGTCATGTTTGTAGTATCAATATATTTCATATTAAATCATAAACATAATTAAAATAAACAAAAGAAATAACCTGTCGTGTTTTAGAGAGGAATAACTATGTCCATGATGTCTGACTTTAAAGAATTGATGAAAAAAAGTATGGTGTGAGCCTCAATGAGACAGTAACCCTTCAATGAAAGTACACCTCATACTTAACAAATCATTAAGTTTAATGCAGGAAAAAAGACAACACTATATAGAATTTAGACCCCCTTAAAAGATTTATTTTTCTTGTTAATAGGGACTTGAAAATAGAATTGTATTAGTGCTAGAATTTTTTGGTCAATCAAATGAGAAGTGCTAGTTTTATCTAGGTAAATACAGTTATTGTAATTAACTTTCTTATTATTGCACAATGTATATACATGTAGTATTATATATTTATTACTAGTTAAACATTTAGGGACGACATCAAAAGTTCAATGAAGGATAAAAAACTTAATTCAAATAGTTTTTTCACTGACCCCCCTACCCCCTATTAACTTAATTTGGGAAAAATTGATTGACCCATATGGATATATGTAAAAATCAATGTCGGATAACCAAATCTTGCAGCAGTTCAACCCCCCACCCCCAAACTATTTGAATTAAGTTTTTTTATCTTACATTGATCTTTTGATGTCATCCCTTACTGTACTTGAGTCTAAATGTATATTTTATTTTGTAGAATCATACTGAATATGTATTGGTTTGACCATGATTCCCACTTTAATAGAATATGACACCTGCTAGTACATGTGCACTTTGATGCATAGAAAATATAGATGTCACTGAGTCGCTGTATAGCTGCAAATTGTGAAACAATGGATTAATTCATTATTTAATGCTAGTTATCTATTGTTTTTGGACATTATGAATATGGCGTGCAGCATTATTCCATGATGATAATGTGATGTTCTGATTAAATTGGACAAGAGGAAAATTGTGCCTTGTACAAATAGGAAAATTACAAATTGTATTAATTAAAGGAGGACCACATTACTGGAGGACTAATTACCTTGGATTATCATGATCAATTGTGAATTTGGAATAACAAAATTTCTAGTTGCAGTGAATATTAATAGTGCAATCATACATGTACATTATTTCTGAATTCCATGAATACCCAGGATAACTATTCATTTGAAATAGCAATTTGAAATAATGAAAATGCATAGTTTCAGTGAATACTACTAATAATAGTGCATCATACATGTATCTGAATTCATGAATACTTTTAATTAGTGGATAATCAGTCATTTTAATATAATAACAATATGGATAATGTGAATTTCTAGTTTCAGTGAAATTAACAAAACAGTACATGTATATCACATCTGAAGTTTATGTTGGCATTGCAATTGTTAACTACCGCCAGCATGTCCAGGGTGTGTAAAAAGATCTTAACCAACTATGAGGGTCTCGTGCAGTCCGTGTCAATTGTTTAGAGTCAAATGACTGCTTGCTGTACTTAAATTATTAAAGTCTGAATTAGAATTAAATAAAAATCTTAATTAGCATGATTAGTCATGTTAGTGGCCAAGTGTTCATGGTTTTTGAAACAAATAAACCATGCACGTACAATAAAGTATAATTTTATTATCCCTCCTGCAACAAAAGTTGAAGTACATGCATGCAAGCCAAGAAATATGTATTACAATCTGGCAGTGGCTACAGCGTACCGTTTTGTATTTAAGCTTCACCAGATACATTTTAGAAGCTGAAATGCCTGGATACTTCCTTTAAAATTTTATGAAGTTTCTGTTATTGATTTGTTCATTGCACTTCACCTAGTTTTCATGGTACACTACATGTACATGTAACTGTTTACAAAAAAATATTACTGTTTGAACAGTCACAGTGAAATACACTTGAAGTCTTAAATGTATAACATATGTATATAATTGAGTTACTGGATTAATTGTTATGGTATCTTGAAAGGTGTACATGTCTCAGTGTCTGTCAAGCAGGGTTGGCCTGATCCTGACTTCATTTCATGGATCAGTGATTAAGGTTACTTCAGTTACATGTAATTTGTCAAGTTTGTTTCTCACACATGTTTAAAAATACTACAAACAGTAGGAAAAGTAGGTCAACTATATTTGGTTTATGAAATGAGTGTAAGATGAATATGTCTAATTGCAAGACTTGCATCAGACTTTGACCCCAATGAAAATGTCATGGTTCATTGAACAATGCTTAGTTTTTGTGGTTTGATCTATTTCCAAATGTTTCTCAGATGCTACAGTATAAACTACATGTACATGCATGACATGTATAGGATCACTATTTTTGGCATATTATTGGATATTCATAAGTTAGTTTTCATGGTTTGGATGTTAAGAATGTTAAGTCTATTTCACAGACAGTATAATTCACTAAATTTTGGGTATCATGGGTATGGAATGTCAGTTTGTAGGGTGTACATCATCTAGCTGTCTGGCATGGTTTATAATTTGACTGCAACTTCATTTTCAAAGGTTAATGAAAATTGAAAGGTTATGTGATACTTGTACATGTAGTAAAACCTTCATACATGTAGGCAAAGCAGAGATGACATTTCAGCATTTGCACAGTCACTCTTGTTTACATTTGACACCAGTGATCATGTCTACATCTTGATTATACACATGTACAGTAGCTGCTTTTTGATAACAAAAGTCTGACAACTATTAACAATTGTTATAATTCATTTGATAATACTAGGTATTTTAGTCTTGTACATGTATAACATATAAAAAAGAAGATGTGGTATGATTGCCAATGAGACAACTATCCACAAAAGACCAAAATGACACAAACATTAACAATTTAAGGTAACCGTACGGCCTTCAACAATGAGGAAAGCCCATACCACATAGTCAGCTATGAAAGGCCCTGATAAGACAATGTAAAACAATTCAAACGAGAAAACTAACCGCCTTATTTATTTTAAAAAAATGAACGAAAAACAAATGTGTAACACATAAACAAACGACAACCACTGAATTACAGGCTACTGACTTGGGACAGGCACATACATAAATAATGTGGCGGGGTTAAACATGTTAGCGAGTTCCCAACCCTCCCACTAACCTGGGACATTGGTATAACATGTACATGTATACTGTATGATAACCAGAATAAGGAGATGTGGTATGAATTTCAATAAGACAACCATCAACCGTAAACCAAGACGGGGATCTCCATGGATGAAAATTGAACGATGGAGGAACTTCAAGTGAAGTGATGTAATTGTTAGTAACTGTACATCCTTCAACAATGAGCAAAATCAGTTCCCCATAAGTGTGATAATGAAAAACCTATAACAGGCCTAGCTATATTAGATAATGTAACACCGTGTAAACAAGTTCAGATGAGAAACCCAAGTTGGATTTTTATACCATGTATACAAAAGCAACATTGATACGTCAGTGATGACAAATATAATATTGTGGTTAATCAAAGACTTGTACTATAATAGTTGAAGCACCTGCATACGGGGTATATATCTCCCAATTGATACGATATTCCCGTGCTTGCATTTCCTATCATGATTTTCTTGATAGAGGTTTGCTGCTCACAAGGAAGCTATTAAACCAAGAGTTCCAAATAGTGAAGTTGAAATCATCCCTTCGTAAATTTTACGGACGCCATCACGAGTTGGTTGACCGTTATGGAATAAGCGTTTCACAAATGATATCGGATATGTTCCTTACGTCGTAACTACAATCCCCTTCCCTTTCATGAATATGACCTACCGAATTAGACTATTTACCGGATTTGTAATCACATAAGCAACACGACGGGTGCCACATGTGGAGCAGGATCTGCTTACCCTTCCGGAGCACCTGAGATCACCCCTAGTTTTTGGTGGGGTTCGTGTTGTTTATTCTTTAGTTTTCTATGTTGTGTCGTGTGTACTATTGTTTTTCTGTTTGTCTTTTTCATTTTTAGCCATGGAGTTGTCAGTTTGTTTTAGATTTATGAGTTTGACTGTCCCTTTGGTATCTTTCGTCCCTCCTTTGATCATCTGCCATTTAATATTCATGTTTTTCTACAAATCAATTCTATCTGCTTTTGAATAATTAAATGCCTTCTTAATATATATCCCAAGATGTAAACCAACATTTTCCCATTGTTTTCCATAAACACAATAAGCATTACAAAGTCATACATGTATAACGCACAAAACCATTATAGGTCAATGTATAGCCTCAGGCGCGGATCCAAGGGGGGTGGGTTCCGGGGGTTTGAACCCCCCTTTTTTGGACGATCAAGGCATTTGAATGGGTACATGTAATTGGAACCCCCCTTTGTCCTGGGTTAGTAACAACTCCTTTTTAAAATGGCTGGATCCGCTCCTTGGCCTTCAACATGGAGCCTCGGCTCACACCGAACAAAAAAATATAAAGGGACCCAAAATATTGTCTGTACATAATTATCTATCTATCTATCTAGTAACATTGTTAGTTTTCTTTACTGATTGAATAATATGTCATTATTGTACAAGCATTTATGGGATTAAATAATTTGAATTTGAACAATTGAAATGGGAAAATATTTTGGATAAACGTTAGTACATCTGATCAACTGAAACCACACAAGAGAATCCGATGTCAGTCTTTAGAATTTAATAAGACCGGAGTCTAAAGAATACATCAAGTTCTAAAAAGTGATGTGAAAAAAATAAAAGAATTAAGATTTGATTTCCCTGTCTTAAACAATGCGAGTTTTCATGTTTTGAACATTTGAACTTTCACTTGCGCTAGTTATTTTGTCGGGTCTTGAACAGTACGTCCATCTACTAGTATTTACATAAATTATGTATGGTAAATTCTTTGCGAAAAATCCGGTGAAAATATGAATTTTTCTCGCGAGTGATAATATTTTTTTTACCTCAATTATGAATGCTGACGTGCTATTTACCTGTATCATGTGTATCAATTACAATTGAACTTCAAATAGACCATTCCGTACAATGTACAAATTATACAAAGTCGAGTTAATATTGACCTATTCAAAAATAAAATACGGTAAAATAAAATATATTAAATTCAGATAAATTTAAGATTTGTTTTCCATAGCTGCAAAAGATGTGTTAAATGTCTGATTTTTGTTTTACATGTATAGCTCCCTATACGCTAACACGCAGTTGCGTGCACATCGATTCGGCATGCAAAAGAAAATGGCAAAATAAAAATTTATAGATTGAATGTCAAAGGAAACACCTATGTTGTCACTTTTTTAATTGATGAAATATCATTAAATAACGGCATTGGGTTTCAAAATAAAAGTTTTATTGGAGATTATGACAAAATCGGACAGTAACTTGTATCTTTTACAAGATTTTAATTTGAAATACTCAGTCTAAGACATGTATTTTTTGGAGCACATTTTACAGTGTACGGTTCATCAGTTTGGAATGAGATGTACCAATCGGCATTAGAATTATCAGAACCCTATGATATCGTTGAATATATGCCGAGGCGATGTGGTCGACAGACTACCAGAGCCAATCCCCCTGCAAACACGTGAAAACAGTCTTATTAATTTTTGCGTTAATAGACCATATGATAAGGGAACTGGAGAGTGGAGTCGCGTTTAGTATTATCAGAAAAATCGCTTCTTTACGCTGTATGTGCTTCATCGTGTTGTAAGAATTATAACAAACGAACAAATCTCAACATATTCTGAGACAGTACGAAACTGACCTGGCATGTAATTTTGACGAATTCAATTGGGAGGTCGCTCGATGCCGAACACGTACGCTGCATGGTTTATAACATCTCGCGAGTGCTACCATGGAGATCTATCAGTGTACTACATATGTTGAAAACAAATGTACGATCAACAATGAACAACGACAGTTACTAGCATTTCTGCATATTCATCGGGATTTCAGTGTGAATATTGACAATTAAAGTAATAGAGAAGTTTGTTTCTGCCTAGACCCGAAGAGCAGATTTTGGACAATTTTGAGTAAATTCTGTATCACAAATATGTGTTGTTTATGTATTACTCTATTCAGAAGATTTATTAATAGTTTTACATTCATAAATTTTTTATAAGTCCTATCTACATATAGCTCCTCTTTTAACCGTCCAATGACCGAAACCGAAAAAAATAAAATTCTGCATAAAAGGGTCCCAAATTTTTTTTTAAATTTTATAAAGATACATTTGGTAACAAATAAATTGGGTAACGTTTTTCGATTTTTCTGTTAGTAGATATATCTTTTATCTAGTGAAATTGCAGGTATCTAGTGCTGGTTCCGATTTTATTGGTTCGAAGAGATAAGGGCGAGGAAGTGTTAAAAAAATATATAAATTCAGCACATTCACAAAATAACCGAGGAATACAAAAATGTGTTCAGCGGCAAATATTTCAAAATACTTTTTTTTTAAAATCAATATCTATCTAAAATTAATGTATTACATTGGAGTGATAGTAACTGTTGTTTCTCTTTGTCACAACCTTATATTTCACACAGTAATTTTTTTTTTACAAATAATTGAATCTATATCCCTGACTGTTAGACATTTTGTATCCGTGACTTTTAAGTGTACATGAAGATCAATGTTTGGAAGTTGCTACGCTTATAAATTAGCTATGCCTATACAATGGTTGTAGCTATCATATTTTAACTGTTACAACTTTTTCTGCGTTTTAAACAGTTTATTTATGACTGTTTCAACGTTTTCCCCGTTGGTACAGTAATTAAATGACTGTTACAACTTTCAAATGGTTGCATCAGTTTTATTACGACTGTGACAACCCATTAGGCGTTTAATCAGTTTATTTATGACTGTTGCAACGTTTTTCGAGTTGGGACAGTTGTAAATCAACTGTTACAACTTTGAAATAGTTGTATCAGTCCTTTAATAACGGTGACAGTTATTTCTTGCGTTGTTACAGTCGATTTATGTTGTAGACAAACACTTTTAAAGTTGGGACAGTTACAAAAAAACTGCAGCAGTGAAATTTAACAACTGTTACAACTTTAACAAACATTATCAGTCTTAGAACGACTGTTACTGGTATGGACAGACGTTTTTTCGTCCAGTAGTGATAGATCATGAAACGTCATTTACCAAAATTTTAGAAGATTCTTAATTTTCTTTCTTTTGTTTTGAGACCTAATAATACCAATGCAAATATAAGGTAAAAGTCCGAGTCAGCCTTTTCCCACCATATTTTAAATCTCAAATATCTCGAAAAGGAGGTTCATGACCTATCAATATTTTTTCCTTATTTTATTCCTTAATTGATGCTTTACTAGCTTATAGTATCAATTTTAACTTCTTAATTTATTAATTTGCACCTAACCTCACCTAAGTACATCCTTAAAGAGCTGTTTAATGTAAAAAAAAGTTTTTCGATCAGAAATAGAATGGGAGACAAAGAAATGCAGTCCGATTTATAATTCATGGTCATAACAGTTGTCATCGGTTTTTGATAGCATATTAGTATACGTCAAGAATTTACATCAGCAATATATCAGATCAGTTTAATAGAATTGCAAGAATTCGGATTACAAACTAAAACCGAGGTAAATCATCAACCATAAGAGAAAAACAACGAAACAACAGAACACTAAAGTACAACAATGAAAACAACAATGCAACAAACATTAAAAGAAAGCGCGCAATTTACAATATCTTTCATGATTGTTCGATAAAATTATTTCTGATCTGCAAATATTTCGGCCACGAACATCTCTGAAGAGACATTAATTGTGGAAATACAAATTTTGTGTAGTTAAATTGGTACGGTGTATGTTATTAATTCAGAGCTTTATATATATATATATATATATATATATATATATATATACAACTCGTCTAAACATCAACCCAACAATGTTAGATCTGTAAATTTGCTTTCGCAAATTTTTGGTTCTTCCCTCGCCGGGATTCGAACCCATGCTACTGTGATATCGTGACACCAAATCGCCTGCACTGCAGCCGTCCCGCTAGACCACACGACCACCTGGGCTCTCAAAAAAAGAGCTTTCGCTGGCCATGTGTTACCTTTCCACGTCAGTTTTCATCTAGCGGCGTACTACAGTACATGATATATAAGGCATGAAGATGTTATTGTTACAGATCAGCTAAATTATCTATAGTAAAGGATCCTACAAATTAATGTAAGATACAGTCACAGAAAATAATTATATTCATAAGTACGTCTGAGTCAGTGACAACCCTAAAACAGATGTATCCATCGGATCGCCATTAATGATGGTGATACATGGCTGTGTACATAATGTATATACAACTCGTCTAAACATCAACCCAACAATGTTAGATCTGTAAATTTGCTTTCGCAAATTTTTGGTTCTTCCCTCGCCGGGATTCGAACCCATGCTACTGTGATATCGTGACACCAAATCGCCTGCACTGCAGCCGTCCCGCTAGACCACACGACCACCTGGGCTCTCAAAAAAAAAGCTTTCGCTGGCCATGTGTTACCTTTCCACGTCAGTTTTAATCTAGCGGCGTACTACAGTACATGATATATAAGGCATGAAGATGTTATTGTTACAGATCAGCTAAATTATCTATAGTAAAGGATCCTACAAATTAATGTAAGATACAGTCACAGAAAATAATTATATTCATAAGTACGTCTGAGTCAGTGACAACCCTACAACAGATGTATCCATCGGATCGCCATCAATGATGGTGATACATGGCTGTGTACATAATGTATATACAACTCGTCTAAACATCAACCCAACAATGTTAGATCTGTAAATTTGCTTTCCCTAATTTTTGGTTCTTCCCTCGCCGGGATTCGAACCCATGCTACTGTGATATCGTGACACCAAATCGCCTGCACTGCAGCCGTCCCGCTAGACCACACGACCACCTGGGCTCTCAAAAAAAGAGCTTTCACTGGCCATGTGTTACCTTTCCACGTCAGTTTTAATCTAGCGGCGTACTACAGTACATGATATATAAGGCATGAAGATGTTATTGTTACAGATCAGCTAAATTATCTATAGTAAAGGATCCTACAAATTAATGTAAGATACAGTCACAGAAAATAATTATATTCATAATTACGTCTGAGTCAGTGACAACCCTACAACAGATGTATCCATCGGATCGCCATCAATGATGGTGATACATGGCTGTGTACATAATGTATATACAACTCGTCTAAACATCAACCCAACAATGTTAGATCTGTAAATTTGCTTTCGCAAATTTTTGGTTCTTCCCTCGCCGGGATTCGAACCCATGCTACTGTGATATCGTGACACCAAATCGCCTGCACTGCAGCCGTCCCGCTAGACCACACGACCACCTGGGCTCTCAAAAAAAGAGCTTTCGCTGGCCATGTGTTACCTTTCCACGTCAGTTTTAATCTAGCGGCGTACTACAGTACATGATATATAAGGCATGAAGATGTTATTGTTACAGATCAGCTAAATTATCTATAGTAAAGGATCCTACAAATTAATGTAAGATACAGTCACAGAAAATAATTATATTCATAAGTACGTCTGAGTCAGTGACAACCCTACAACAGATGTATCCATCGGATCGCCATCAATGATGGTGATACATGGCTGTGTACATAATGTATATACAACTCGTCTAAACATCAACCCAACAATGTTAGATCTGTAAATTTGCTTTCGCAAATTTTTGGTTCTTCCCTCGCCGGGATTCGAACCCATGCTACTGTGATATCGTGACACCAAATCGCCTGCACTGCAGCCGTCCCGCTAGACCACACGACCACCTGGGCTCTCAAAAAAAGAGCTTTCGCTGGCCATGTGTTACCTTTCCACGTCAGTTTTAATCTAGCGGCGTACTACAGTACATGATATATAAGGCATGAAGATGTTATTGTTACAGATCAGCTAAATTATCTATAGTAAAGGATCCTACAAATTAATGTAAGATACAGTCACAGAAAATAATTATATTCATAAGTACGTCTGAGTCAGTGACAACCCTACAACAGATGTATCCATCGGATCGTCATCAATGATGGTGATACATGGCTGTGTACATTATGTATATACAACTCGTCTAAACATCAACCCAACAATGTTAGATCTGTAAATTTGCTTTCGCAAATTTTTGGTTCTTCCCTATGTGAGTCAAATAGAAATTCCGTCCTGAATATGCATGGATTTTTTTTTAACAAAATGTAAATAAAACAGAAACAATCAATCAGTTGTATTCCCTTTTTCTGTTATAGTTGGTAACAAGTGGATACGCGAAGCTGGTCAGATGTTTAGAAGACCATGCCATCTACAGCCGTGATAGTATTTCAATTACCAACAACTATTTTCTCCACAATGCTAATTAATGTATTTAATAAGAGAAACTCGCATTGATTTTGAACTGTTTAATTGCAGTTATTTCAATATATTTTGAATAAGACTAATATTTGATAAACAATAACTAGTTGTTCTACTAGTGAAAGTGAAAAATCCATCAAGACTTAAGGAAAGGTACAATCAACCATAGAGCATGTTAACATGTTGATGCTAAAACATCCTTTCTATCTTTTATTTAGCATTGAAGAAAATGAGGAAAACAGCGGACGGATGTTTTTGAGCTATTCATTCTTCATGAAATTTCACTTGCCGTTCCGTATAACTTTGATTTTTTTTTTATTTTTCCTGAATAGGTCCAACACTTTTGTCTACGTTTTTGGTTTCAATAGAAAAAAAAAATCAAAACTCTTGGAGAAAAAAAAACCAGTTATCAACGAACTTCTTTATGTTGAAAATATATTTTAGACTATTCGTCAGACTCAGTTGAATTGTAAGAATATAGGTGTACTTGAATAGTTAAAACTTGCCAACTATGTTTTCAACATTAACACACAAAAAATCAGAAGCGGATTTAGGGGAACGCAGGGGGCCCGGGGTCCCCCTTTTGAGAACACAATTTGGTTGATTATATAGGGAATCACTGAAGCGTGTGGGCCCCAACTTATGTAAATTTCTAGATCCGCCACTGAAAATGACAAACCAGTTCCAAGTTGTTTTTCTTTTATGCAATTATTATGATAGAGATCTTTGGAATCATTAAGTATGGACGTTTTTTTTCGCAGGGTCAATAATTATCCACCATGAACATGGTTGGGACTGGTATGCTGGAAACATGCGATTTAACCCCTGTTCCGAGACTGGTACTAAGGGACCGGTCAAAATTTATCTACACATAGGACCGGTGCAAAGTGCAGTAGGACAGATACTTTTTTCCGGAATCGCTTTTGTTGGGACATCACTTTTTTTCACAGATAATATCCATAGGACACAAGTTTTTTTTTCAAAGATTACTTTGAAATAATTTTTATTAACATTAATAACAAAACTTGAAATAACAAGTATAATATACAATATGTAAAAATAAAAATTATTATATAAAAATTCAGATAGGCATCTTTAATTTTTTTTATAACTTTTTCAAATCAACTTGGATTTTCATCAAACTATGCAACTATCTTAGATATATATCAAGCTTACTGAATCTCATTTCATTTAGTTTTTTGTTTTATTGCTGTAAAATTTAAGAATTAAAGTAATCTTGGTAAAAATAAAAAAAAGGGCTAGGATTTGCAATTCGGACAAAATAGAGATAGTACACTTTAATTTTTTAAATAACTTTTTCAAATAAATTTGGATTTTCATAAAAAAAAAAAAGGCGGCTATCTTAGATATATATTAAGCTTACTAAATCCCATGTCATTTTTTGTTGTTGTTGTATTGCTGTCAAATTCAAGAATTAAGTTAATCTAGGTCAAAAAAGCTAGAATTTGCAGTACGAACAAAATAGAGATAGTACACTTTATATTTTTTTATAACTTTTTAAATTCAACTTGGATTTTCATCAAACTATGCAGCTATCTTAGATATATATTAAGCTTACTGAATCCCATGTCATTTAGTTTTTTGTTGTTTTGCTGTAAAATTTAATTTCACTTATATGGTGAAGTGCAACAAACATACATCATGTACATCATGTACATTATATCAACCAACAAAGTAGCAAAAATCATTCGGGGGTCACATCAGGTACATTTTCTGTAAATGGGAAAATGTTAAAGCAATTATTACCATTTCTAATAAAAAACACATTCCAAGGCAACCTGTGGGTCTTCAGGTTAAAATATATATAGAGAGTTAAACCAAATGCCATTGAGTTTCACGTTTCTCCTAGAGCTTGTTTTTATAATTAATATTTAAAGGTATTGATAAAATTCTATATAAGATACATGCAGCTTCATTAATTTTTCAGTTTAACATAACACCTATTTGTGGTTTGATTGCATTATCCAATGTCTTTGTTTTTTTCAATGCTATATTCATAGTATAATTTATGATAATGCCATGCCTGTAATTGTATGTGAATCAACAAAATAAAACATAAAACTGTTGCTTTTGATCATATTATAAAGACATCATATGTTAAATGCCTCTATTAAGTATACTTTTATTTACAATACATTGGAAAAGTAGGATAGGACACCTACTTTTTTATTACTAAGTTGGCATAGGACAACATTTTTTTTCAGTAAGAAAGCCATAGGGTTGTAACTTTTATTAAATGTTTTTATTTTTTGCACCGGTCCTATGCAACGATAAATTTTGACCGGTCCCTAAATTCATGGAATTCTAATATAGAGTGCACTGATGACGCAGGGGTCGATCCAGCCATCTTCAAATGGGGATTCCAACCCAATATAAAGGGTGGGGTCCGACCATATGGCCCTATTTAACCCCCGGAACAGCCCGTGATCTTTCACTGCGACATTGTTTATTTCAAACAAAGTTCAATTGATTGTTAGGGATAAAAACAAATGCAATAGGGTAGCAGGCGAGAAGAAATTAAAAAAAACATCACAATCTATTTAAGTCGACAAGGCAACAGTTGCAGAAACAAATTTGTAATCGTGCATAACAAAAACGACACCAACATTACTATTGCTGGTTTCCGTTTACTAACCATAAATTGGGTTCATGTGCTCAGTCTTTAGTTTTTCTATGTTTTGTTTTGTGTACTATTATTTGTCAGTTTATCTATTCCTGTTTTAACCATGTCGTTGTCAGTTTTGTTTCCGACTTATGAGTTTGAATGCCCCTCTCGTATCTTTTGCCTTGTTTTTGGGATGTTTTGTCAAAATCTTTCTTATATCATTATACATAATTTCGTAATGGAGGTTTCTTTTCAAGATGTTGCAATCGATATATTTTAAATAGAAGACAATAATAATCAAAACCAAGGAGTAAACAAAGACTAAAAAAACGAAAGGACATTTACATCAACAGTTATAAATAATAAATACGAAACAACACGAACTCCACTAAAACCGGGAGTGAAAACAGGTGCTCCGAAAGGGTAAGCATTTCCTGCACCGTATACGGCATCCGCCGTGTTATTTCTTTGTTCAGTCCGGTAGTGATGGATGGTTATTATGTCTGAGGAAGAATATCAGATATGATTTCTGACACACTTTTGTCATATTGGCCAATCAGCTCATGATGGCGACCATAACATTTCTTGAGTGATGACCTTAATTTGATTGATTCATAGCCCTGTCTTAGCAACTTTTGAGAAAGCAGTATTCCTTGTTCAACAAAATCAACGTACTTTGAGCTAGCTCTAGAGTAACGTATCAATTGAGACACATATACTCCATATGCTGGTGCCGCTGGGATGCTGCTACACAGAGATGGAAAGTTGACTATAGGAAAATTAAAATCATCGCATTTGTCATGAATTTTGGTATTCAACCTACCATCAGTAGTCATTTCGAAAAAAAAGGTCTAAATATGAAGCAGAATTATCTGTGTCAGTTGTATCTTTAATTTCAAGTTCACTTGGATATATTAAATGTAAGTTTGTGAAGTTATAAGTAGTACATTGTTTTCTGTATTCATTTATCATGTCATTTTCCTTAATTGGTACCATTAACTATAAAACATTTTTTGGGAAATTTTCATCTGATTTTGTGTAATTTTAGTTTGTTTTATTTTAAGGACTGAAAAATACGTAATTTAATTCATCAGAAAACAAATTTGATATTAGAGAACAAACAACATATGGTTCTGTGCAAGCATTGTTATTTGTAAGTTGGAATTGTCTTTGAACGTGATTTCATTCACTGTGGATTGCATAACATACATAAAATCGATATATTTGTTTGGGAAGGGAGGAACGTTGGAGAAGGCATTTTAGGGAAAATTTGTCCAGCGTAATGATATCACAAGGTAATCCTTTTTCAACAGATTTGTATAATTTGTGTTAATGCGCACAGCAATAAATGAGACGAATGAGCGGTTACGGTTGTGTTTCAGCCCGTCTCGTGACTATCCCGAGTGTGTAGCCTGTACTACAATGGTCGACGTTTGTTTTCGTCTTTTTTATTGGGTTTTTATTCACTGTTTTAGCATACATGGATTGTTTTTATACGCCCGTCAAAATTTTGACGGGATGTTTTATGGTATACAAATGTCCGGCGTCCGTCTGTCCGTCTGTCCGGCATAAACATGTCGCACCGTAACTTGAGAATGACACGTCCAAATTTCATGAAACTTAATACAGTTGTTCCTAATAATGATCCAATGATCTACATGTATATACTTTTTGTTGAAAATAAGATTAAATTTTTTGAGTTACGGGACTTTGTAACTAAAACAGGGGAGTGTTTTTTTCACATGTCGCGCTGTATCTCAAAAACGATTCATGATAATTGCTTAAAACTTTACACACTTTTTAGTTATATCTATCTAAAGATCTGTTTAAATTGTTGTGATGCTTCATTTTTGAGTTATTAGGTATTTTGTAAAAAAAAAAGGGGATGGGTTTTTTAAATGTCTCGTCATATCTCAAAAATGGTTGACGATAATTGCTTAAAACCTTACACACTGATAAGTTATATTAATCTAAAGATATGTATACTCTTTGGTTTTGATTTAAAATTTTATTTTTGAAAAAAAATGGGTTTATTGTAAAAAAAAATGGGGGGCTTTCACATGACAAGCTGTCTCTCAGAAACAATTGATGATTATTGCTTAAAACTTCACACACTTCTTAGTTTTATTAATCTTAAGATCTGTATGATTTTTGGTGATGATTTAAAATTTATTTTAGAAATATTGAGATCTTTGTTAAAAAAAGTGTCTTATGTAGACGAAACGCGCGTCTGGCGTACACAATTATAATCCTGGTACCTTTAACAACTTTTCACATGTCACGATATATCTCAGAAACTATTTATGATTATTGCACACAAGACGTTGGGCGTATCATGCGCTCATGGCGCAGCTGTTTATTTTCTCCTGATGAATTATTTCACATTTTATAAAATTGAGAAAGGAAATGGGGAATGTGTCAAAGCGACAAGGACCCGATATAACATGTTTAATGCCGATTGATTGCATAGCTTACTAAATATATGGGAAGTTGTCATTGTTAAGGCTGTGCAGTACCTGTGTGTTTTCTAAACATATAATTCATTAAAATTTAAAATAAAGGCGTACATTTTCTGGATTAAATTTCATAAGGAACGGTCAAAGTCGAGTATTTGAAAGCTAATGATGTTTAACACCGTAACAGTAGAAGTGCTTATTAAATCAAAAATGAACCCTAAAAATGCGAATTAAAATTAAAAATTGAAATGGAGAATATACCAAATAGGTAACAAATTTATTTCAGGTTATTGAAGCATACGTTTCTTTGTAATTTCAAAATTATGTCATTTCTCCTATTTTCCTATTACTCAATATAAATTTTATGAAGGGTCAAAACGTGGAACGTAGTTTTAGTATTGTAACATTTCTATTTACATCTTGATTTGTTTATCTGAGAAACACGAAACATAACATGTAGATTCGTGACTGACAGCCACTTTATATTGCATTCATTGAGGCTCCAACATGTTTTCATAATACTCAAAGAGGGGCGAAAGATACCAGAGGGACACTCAAACTCATAGATCGAAAATAAATTGACATCGCTATGGCTAAAAAGGAAAAGACAAACAGACAAATACTAGTACACATGACACAACATACAACTAAGGACTAAGCATCACAAACCCCACCGAAAACTGAGAGTGATCTTAGGCGCTACGAAAGGAGAAACAGATCCTGCTGTACATGTGGCACATGATAAACTAGCTCTTCGACAATACATTGATATGTTTGATAAGTTATGTGATAGATTTGCCTTCATCTGGACCCTATTTCTACTTTTATAAATAACAAGATTTCGACGATTTATTTACACGAGAAATCAGCAAAAATGAAAGTCGTTGCTATTCTTCTTTGCTTTATTGGTAATGTTCAGGTATCAGTTAATCTATTTTTGTTTCTTGAGATTTCAATATATATATATATTGGATATGTACAGCGTGCTATTAGACATTAGAGTGTAGTGACCTAATTATTTTCATCAATATGGGTTTGGTATGCGCTATGATTTTTTTGCACTAACTTCGAGCATTATTTTAGAGGGCATATTATAGTTTATTTATTTTCAGATTGTATTAATCATTTTATACGTTTTAGAGTAACTTTTGAGTACGTGCTTTTCATGCGCAAATTCTAATTTTATAAACTTCATTGTTTTTTTACTAGAACACTAATTGAACACTAATTGCTATTCCAAGAGGTTGGAATTAAGTGAAAAGAAAATAATTTAAACCTACCATATATGTATGTACCTGTCTCAAGTGAGTCGCTTTTCAGTGTCTGTCCAATATCAAGTCTTTTTTGTTTTTGGAGTATTTGGTATTTAAGGTCTTATCTGATTGATTCTCTTATAAGAGAACGATGTGACTTTGGTTACACTTGAAATGTCATCTTGTTCTTTAACCTTTAGATACTAGAATACATGTTGTTGTTATATCACTCATATTATCGATTTTGTTTCGTATTTACGGTTGTTACATTTTGACAATATGTGGAATATCATGGTGGATTATTTATTCATAGCAAGATATGCTACAATGCCGACACAATTTATCGCGGCTTTATTAGTCTTAAAGTTCCCTCAGATATTTGTGTCTTGTCTATCACTCTATGTGATTGGAGTATCGTCTAACTACTGTTGCATTCAGAAATTAAGAAATTAATGCTTGTATTTATTATTGCGATTTCGTCATTTAAGACTTCTGTTCGATTTTACACAAATCTACTGTTGGCCTTATATGTTAATCTTAATATATACAGCTGTCAAGGCTAGACATTAATGTTCTCCATAGCGCGTATTTAGAATGATGCCTTTGAAAACAGTGTGTTTCTTTTTTAAACTAGTAGATTTATAGGATTCCATGGTTTGTATATTTTCTAAACGTTTTTAAAAGCATGGGTGTATTACGCACACTCTTAAACCCAATTCTTATCATTTTGTATCTAAAAATACCACATTTCCAACAATTAACCGCATGGTTCGTTTTTATGTGTGTGGCGTTTGTTTTAGTTGTTCTTCGATGATCCTGCTGTTCCCTTGTTTTCCTATTTTAGTTGATGTGTTTCCCTCGGTTTTGATTTGTAACCCGGATTAATGCTTCCTCAATCGATGTATGACTTTTGAACACCGGTATACTACTGTTACCTTCATTTACATGCTAATATCGGCAAATGAATAAATAACTTTACTCTATACAAGATGAAGTTTGAAAAAATCATCAATAGAATATTAAAAGAAGGACGAAAGATACCAGAGGGATAGTCAAACTCATAAATCGAAAATAAACTGAAAACGCCATGGCTAAAAATGAGAAAAAGACATACAGACAAACAATAGTACACATGACACAACATAGAAAACTAAAGAATAAGTAACACGAACCTCACCAAAAACAAGGGGGTGATCTCAGGTGTTCCGGAAGGGCAAGCAAATCCTGCTCCACATGTGGCACCCGTCGTGTTGCTTATGTGATAACACATTCGGTAAATAGTCTAATTCGGTAGATCACATTCATAAAAGGGAATGGGATTGTAATTATGACGTAAGGAACATATTCGATATCATTTGTGAAACGGTTATTCCATATTGGTAAACCAAATCGTGATGGCGTCCGTAAAATTTACGTAGGGATGATTTCAACTTCACATTTGGAACTCTTGGTTTAATAGCTTCCTTCTGAGCAGCAACCATCTATCAAAAATATCGTGATAGGAAATGCAAACACAAGAATATTGTATCAATTGGGAGATATATATTCCGTATGCAGGTGATGCTGGAATGGAACCACTTAGAAATGGAAATTTCACAATTGGAAAGCTGAAATCATTAGTGTTTTGTTTTGTAATGTTCCTAGAATATACTGCTATGAATTCTTAATTCATCTCTTTCTATGTGAATGCTGTTTTATTGTTTAATTTATAAACTAGTGGTCATACAAAGACATCAAATAGGGAATCAAAATTGATAATTCATAATAAGAAAAAAAAACTGCACGAAAAAAGACACCAGACGAAAATGAAAATGCGTACTAGCTAACACAAGTCAATGAAAACGTCCATATAAAAAAGAAGATGTGGTATGATTGCCAATGAGACAACTATCCACAAAAGAACAAAATGACACAGACATTAACTAATATAGGTCACCGCCTTCAACAATGAGCACAGTTGGTTTAACTACAGAAAGAAAAAAAAATCGTACCAAAGTTTTAAATTAAACTACTATTATTATAGGAAATGTTACTGTCGTGATTTTTTATAAGTGTGACAATAAAACGATGTGCCTAATCCACGCGTATTTACTTGATTCAATTGTAAGTTCGTGAAAATCAAATTACTGACTTTTTGTTATATAAATGCAGATATAATATAATGGTTAATTTTTATAAATTGTCAATTGATGGAGAGCTGTCTCGTTAGCACTCATACTACATCATCTTATATCTATATACATATTTCTATGTACATGCATCAGCGATATTTTGATCGAGATGGTAACTCACGAATAGTTTATGGAGAGCAATACACCTTGAAAAATAAATTATAATATTGAGATCAACATTGTAAGCTCTCTAACACCTACATTTTGAAATATAAGTGATATGGAAATTCCGTCCTGAATATGCATAGATGTTTTAAAAAGGATCAACCAATCAGATATGTTCTTTATTTTCTTTTTTTCTCGGTTTGTAGCAAATGGATACGCTAAGCTGATCAGATTTTCCGTTGACCGTGCAATCTGCATCCGTAGAAGTCTTAACAATGCTCTACCTTGAGTGCAACCGAATAACGTATACATCATTTATTTTCCCTCAAATTTTCTATTTTTTATAAGCATCGTTTATAATATTCGATAGGTTGAAACTTACTTTCGTTGTAAAACATTACGAACTGGCAAAATGCGGTTAATAAGACCGAATATGAACTTGTTTGCAAGATGTGCAATTGAAGTTTTATTCTGATATCAATATATAGTTAGCTTATTTGCTTATTTTTAAGAAGGATAATATAAGGTCACTCTCTAACTAGATAAATGAAGCCATATCTGGTGTTTCAGATTATTTAATTGGTTAAAATTCTACTAGAAGATGCGTAGCAATTATGGAAACAAGACAAAATTAGACACGGGAAAAAAATTCATGTTTATATAATTACACACATATTTATGCCACATATGCTAGAAGATGATATGCTCCATATACATTGTATACAAGATATATTATATAATAGTTAGAATAAACTTGATGCAAATTCTATGATTATAAGCATTCAATAATTCATGGAGATAAAATATGAATTGTATGTTGCTGTACGTTAATGTTCTGTAGCGATGGTTGGTGTCGGATTATAAAAAGCAAAACTTCTTCCTTAATGATGACTGGAATGTAATAATAGGATAATCATACAGTGCATTTATCCGTGTCAAAATATCCATTATATCTGCAAATCGATTGCGCCGTGTAGCTTTCACAAAATCGTCAAAAATATTCTTCCTTTCATAGTATCTATACGGGTCTAAGAAAAATATAAGATTTGATAACATTTTTACATATGCACTTAAAAACTTACAAGAGTGTGTGATGGTCAACTATTTCATCTTTAATATATATTGCTCATCCTTCAAGAATATTTGAAGCGAAAAAACACGTCTGCAATCTGATACGAATATTTGACGAACTGGTAAAAGCAATGTTTTAATATAATTTTAAGTTATAATTTAATGGGATAAAACTAGCAATTCAAAAGACTTGAAGGAAACCACATGGACGCATAAGATAGGTAACTTTGCGATGAGAATCCATTTTCAAATTGCAAAAATAAGGAATAAGATGCAATTGGGTAATTTACACATAATACGACTTTTCTTGGTTCTTAGGACATACGACTCAAAAACTTGTCACTATTGACATATGGTATCGGTTACAGAATGCCTAAGATAGGCGTTACAGTGAACCTTATGTCGTTCCTTATTATAAATGCGTCGGAGCAGTTTTTATGTCAGTAGCAAGAAACCTTCAATAATTATCTTCTTGAAAAAGATCGAAATTGTTCAGGAATTGAGAATTTTAAGATTACATTTCCGTCATGCAAATGTGTTAGTAAAACGAGTTGCTCTTTGTGGTCCCCTGAGGTAAAATTACCAATGTAAGACATCTAATGTATCGAATGATGGGAATTATCTCAGTGTTGTCGTGAAAGTCTTTAATATTTTGAACAATTGGGTTCTTAAATGTTAGACTAGAGAGTATGATTTATGAAAGACATATGATATTACAGTAATGTTTTGAAAACAGTTTCTATTTATTCTTTATTATTTATTGTGTACTATTGTTCATTATTCAAATTCATTGAGATCGAAAATGCATACCTCTACCTGTATGAATAAGCGGCATCACTATCAATATTTCGTTGTCCTTGTTGTTTTCTCTAATATCAAAACAATCGATTGTAGAAACAGTAATAATAATCACTGGTTTACCTAAACAAAGAAACGTAAGTATAATAGATAAGGTACATACATTTATATACAATGCTCTTATAAACAAAGTTTTTTTCAGATTCAAACAAATAATATCTGAATGTTCATATTAAATACTCGTGCTTGATCTGACAAGTAAAACTAAAATTGCTATTTGAAAGGCGCGAGAGATTTAAATGACGATGTGTTAGACAACTCCTCATTATGAGGTAAGTTAACACATTTTAAACACTTAAAATCGTTTCTATCTTAATATCTTAATTCTACCAAAATACTTGTGTTGCTTAATTTTAGTTTTCGCCGAAATGTTTTTTTTTCATTTTAGAAATGTCGTCCATTGTATTGTACTTGGATTTTTCTGGAGACCTTGCTTCAATTCTTTATTTACTTTAAACAATACAGTTTATTCATGTTATTATATTGATCATATGTTCATGTGTTACCCTCTAGCAGAACATGAGAGGAAAATCGGAAAACATATATGTAGGATCAAAGTTTACAGTTCTCTGAAATACTTCCGTTAAAAAAACAAACATTCATACTGTACTGATGCGTAACTTTGATTTATGAAATAATATTATACAAAATGCAAAACAACAAACAACTGTCGTTAGTGAACTGATTAAACTCCAGTAGGAAAAAAGATCAGAAGTGGACTGTGAAGGCGTCTCCTATCATTCACGTTTCTCAAGCGTTACAAAATTGGAAAATGTTATAGAATATTACAATGAAATGAAACTACCAGAGCTCAAATGAAGTTGACTTAGAGCTGTCATTGCATACTATGGCTATTAGTAAAATTTAAACTTTAATTGATTCTGACATAATAGAATATTAAACGATTCAAACGAACAAAAGGAAAACAAATTCAATAGAAGTACCAAGAACAATTATTAATACTGCTCCGGACTTGGGAATGTCTTCAACACAATTGTACATGATTGTGGTATTAAATGTTATTGGCGAGGAAACTGTTAGATCGGCACTTGATGTCTTGGAGAATATGTAACGTGATCGTTTTGTTTTATTTGCACTGTTTCGATCCTATGTTTTGTTATGTAGTTTTCTATCTCCTTAAAGGGTGTTGATAATCATTTGATATACTTGTATATTGGAAACAAATGAAAAAAGAGGTGATCTTTAAGCTGTTTTTAGACCACTATATAAAGTTAAACTGAAGGTTTATCTAAACAACGTTAAATGCCGAAACACTTCCAATTCAACAAACTCATAACTGACATTTAAATTACTTTTAATTAATATAACCTTATACTGCAAAGCTTATTTCAAAATGGATGTAATTGTAAGGTAAAACAAATAAACATGACGATTAAAATGAGACTATCAAAACATTTCTAAGGCTTTGATGTTTTTAAACTTTACGTTGTATTTCAGTGAGCGGACAAAAGGGGAAGAAAAGAATGTTATTTTAGTATAAAGATTTATACTTTTACATGTATTCGTTATGTATAAGACCAGAAATGACAGTTCTGTTTGATTTTGTTTCAATGTTTTAAGAACCCCGCATCAAACCTTAAAACTCAAAATAATAGAATTATCAAGACTTCAACATTATAAATGACTGACAAATTAAGAACGATAGAATAGATGAAAATGTATTATTGTCTCTATTTAGTGTATCTGGTTTTTCGGGTCAATTATTGAAAGTAGTATTCCACACATGGAGTTCAGTTTTACAAAAAGTGTTACCTTTTTTCCGTGGTTGTCAACATTTATTGAAATTTAAAATTGAGGTTTTAGAGCGCTGCAAAGTATTTTTTCTTCAAGAAAAAAGTTATTAGTTTTAGAAGACAAGTCAACAGATACTATTTTTAAATGTTTTAATATCGTTTGGTGCCTGATACCCATCCATGTCAAAAGATGAACTGTAATCCAAATGATGAAACATGTTATCACCAAATGAACATTGTTGTGTATAGTTCTAAATGTTATCATATAACGAGACAATTTTCAGTATTGCAATAAAGGGAAGAAAGATACCAAAGGGACAGTCAATGGTCTCAGTCCCTGCCTTTAGCCTTTTTTAAAAAATAATTTTGTACTTTGAGATCGATCTTTCTCTTGATTTTTTCATATCATTCCGCTTAGAAAATATTCAGGTTTCCAATATAAAACTAGTGACGAACCAAGAGGTACGACTCCTCTTTTTTGCAGCTACTCTTTTGACAGATCATGAATGGACAAAAATATATAACAACTGGTTTGTAATAGCAAGAAAGAATGAGATTCAATAAAAACGTTGTTTAGTTTGTGATGTTTTGATTTTGATAATGTTGACTGTGTAAATTTGGCATTGTTAAACTAAATATAATTAAAACTATATACGATTTAACGTTGACGACACTCACATGATAGCTTTGATTTAAATGAGTAATTCTTACCTATGCCTCTTTGCGACAATTCATGTTGGATGAACGTGCTGTCGAAGTGCTGAATGTTAAAGATGAAATTTTTAGTTTATCATTATTTAAAGATACTTTTGTACTTGTATACTAACTTTAAAAAAAGATTATCAGTTTAACCTTTGGGTATTAAAATGGTTTCTCTGATTTGAGCGTTTGCTACATAATCATAGTAATGAAATACGTTAGTAAATGAATTGAGGTCTTGAACGGAAATTTTGTTTTACATATGAATACGCTGAACAATAGATCTTTTCCAGGTTTTTATATAAGTGTCAAACTTAACAAACGCTGGTAATTACAGACATTTCTATTGCGTTCATTGCAGTACTATTCAGTAGTATTATATCAGTATGGTGTTAATGTCTACTGAAAAATATTAAACATAGATTTGACATATCTCATTTCACTGCAAGCGAATCGTCTGAACAGTACTGCATTAACCGCAGTAAATAAGTCTAAAACTTGACTGATTGACTTGAAATCACTTAATTATTGATAACTGTCTCATCAATAGACCAGGCATAGATTACCTTAGCCATATTTGGAACAACTTTTTGGAATTTTAGATCCTCTATGCTCTTCAACTTTGTACTTGTTTGGCTGTATAAATTTATTGACATGAGCGTCACTGATGAGCCTTATGAAGAGGAAACGCGCGTTTGGCGTACTAAATTATAATCCTGGTACTTTTGATAACTACCATAACAGCCGCTTATACAAAAATGACTGATTAAAATAAAAAAAAGTGTTTAAAGTTGACGAAATCTTCCTAAATATTGAAAAAGAGTTTGTAAAGTCGTATTTCCACGGTTTAAACAAAATGTATATGTAGTAGGATTACTGATACGTGGAAATTGCGCTTTACCTATACCGAAGAGCTATATTTGTTAAAACGACATTAAATAAACTCATCATAGGTACCAGAACTATATCTTGTTTTTACGCCAGACGCGCGTTTCGTCTACAAAAGACTCATTAGTGACGCTCGAATCCAAAAAAGTTGAAATGCATTGAGGACCAAAATTCCTAAAAGTTTTGTCAATTACAGCTGATGTAATCGATACATAAAACGAGAATTTCTAGGGCACGAAATTAGCTAATTTAACCTAGCAGAGGCTTTGACTGTGCATCAACAACTGAGATGTAATAGATTTTTCAGTTGTTTTACCAGGAAATATGCAGTCATGTACAAATAATTACCTATATAAGTTGACGAAATTTTCCTAAATATTGAAAAAGAGTTTGTAAAGTCGTTTTTCCACGGTTTAAACAAAATGTATATGTAGTAGGATTACTGATACGTGGAAATTGCGCTTTACCTATACCGAAGAGCTATATTTGTTAAAACGACATTAAATAAACTCATCATAGGTACCAGGACTATATTTTGTGTTTACGCCAGACGCGCGTTTCGTCTACAAA
This sequence comes from Mytilus edulis, assembly GCA_019925275.1. Taxonomy (NCBI): domain Eukaryota; kingdom Metazoa; phylum Mollusca; class Bivalvia; order Mytilida; family Mytilidae; genus Mytilus; species Mytilus edulis. Next base: position 90,146,115 of record CM034362.1, read on the forward strand.
AGACTCATTAGTGACGCTCGAATCCAAAAAAGTTGAAATGCATTGAGGACCAAAATTCCTAAAAGTTTTGTCAATTACAGCTGATGTAATCGATACATAAAACGAGAATTTCTAGACCAAAGGAAAAAATGTAATCCATTACTTAATTATTTTGTCAAAAGAACGAATATAGTGCGTAACATTTGCTTCATTAAAAGATACACACTGATACAATTTAAGATCAAACCTGTACTTTGACAAGATAGTTAAACGTGGAATAATACAGCCGTCTTATTTTCTGCTTGTTTATTAAAGTGTGCTGTATATATTATATTTATGACAATAGCTGAATATAATCATTATCATCAGCACGCTATAATAAACTCTACATCTTAACCAACTTTCCGTTTTATCAAAGACATAGTTAAGTAGTGTGTGCTAACAATGCATTGTGGTTCTGATTTAAGTTTTAACTGTTTGCTACAAAATTTAAAAAAAATCTGTAAAAGCGCGTATAAAATGCAAAATCATTTCGTTATGTTACATATGTATAATACAAGTTTCAGTTAATCAGACATACATGTAGGTCAACAAGTATAATTTCAAGACCTTATGGTATACTTTCGTTCACAGTTAAATTTAGTTAACGATAACAAAATCAAAGGTTGAATTTTAAGTCATCACTTTATTATAGGATTAAAAGCCTTTTTAAATGATTTTATTGGTGTATAAACTCGAGCAATTCACTTACAAACAAATAAAAGTCTCAATGAATTTTATGATATGTTTGTGAGTGACTTGGTTCATTTATACATCATAAATTCCTTTAAAAAGGCTTTAATCCTTAAAATTCTTTAAGATTGGAGATAAGGAATATATTTTCCAATACTCGTAACCTCTATCACATGTAAAGTGTTTATATTTGTGTCATTGGATAGGCCTCTCAATGAATATATGTTGGTTAACACGAAAATATGTACACTTTGAAATATTCTATGTGACAAAGAATAAACTACAAGAAACACATGTTTTATTGTTTATTATTTAATTTAACGATTAACGGGAAGTGAAAATAAATTTGTCCTGATTGTGTTATTATCGCCGCTATCTTTCTTTACATTGGTCATTGTCGTCTATCGAAAAATCAAAAAATGTCAAGAACATTACTAAGATTAAGATAATTTCGATTATTATATAAAAATGCAATATGATTGGTTTGTAATAATTCTTTTATCATTTTTCCGAAATTTAGATGCGAAAAAATCCTCCCAAATGTACTAACTCGGTGGTTGATCTAAAGATGATTAATGCTGTCTGACGTCCAGGTTTAAATGTACACTAGCGCTGATATAAGTTTATTTTCAAATAGAAAAAACAGAGTTTGTTTCAAAACAAAGTATTTTGATTACTATATATTTTGGCAGCATCAGTTCAACATGATTACCGATTTTAAAACTTTTTGGCACTTTTTTCCTACATATTCTTGTAATTGTTATAAAATATATCAAATAACATAATTACAGACCTTATGTTGAATTATATCCAATGTCTACATGTGATGTCACAATTCAACGTAGGCGTTGGCGTTGATCCAGACGTGTGAAAGACAGTTAATGGTTTTGTTGTGTTGTATTTGTGTGCTGTCCTAGGTTGCGTTGTATGTTCTTTTTATTCTGTGGTAATAATGTCAAATTTACTCATGAATTGTATTTTTTTGTATTTCTCCGTCTTGCATGTTCTTGCATTTATTTATACTGTATTCCTGTGATATAATGTTGTCATTATAGTGTTATATTTAACATCGAATAAAAGCGAGAGGTTTAATTGGCTACCCACAAAACCAGGTCCAGCCCAAATTGTTATTTTCAAAATGTCCTGTACCGAGTCAGGACAATGGCAGTTGGTATCTTATAGTTTCTGTACTTGTACTTGTTTGGTTTTATGAATATTTTGATGTTAGCGTCACTGATGAGTCGTATGTAGACGAAACGCGCGTCTGGCGTACTAAATTTTAATTCCGATACCTTTGATAACTATTTACACCACTGGGTCGATGCCACTGCTGTTGGACGTTTCGTCCCCGAGGGTATCACCAGCCCAGTAGTCAACACTTCTGTGTTGCCATGAAAATCCATAATGTGGTAATTTTCATAAATTTCTTGTTTACAAAACTTTGAATTTATCGTAAACACTAAGGATTTCTCATACCAGGCATAGATTACGATAGCCGTATTATGCCCAACCTTTTTGGAATTTTGGATCGATCCTCAATGCTCTTCAACTTTGTACTTGTTTGGTTTTATAAATATTTTGATATGATCGTCACTGATGAGTCTTATGAAGACGAAACGCGCGTCTGGCGTACTAAATTATAATCCCGGTACCTTTGATAACTATTCTGTGTGTTGCATAGTTGTTTTTTGTTGTTGTTGTAAATTTCAAAACAAAAGAGGCGAAATATAACAGAGGGGCATTCAAACTCCTAGTTCGAAAATGAACGGACAACGCGATGGCCGAAAACGCATAAGACAAACAAATAAATGAAAGTACAAACGACATAACATAGAAAACTAAAGACTAAGCAAGACAAACCCCAGTAAAACTGATAACATTAAATAATGTGTTGAAAATAGTGAATATACATTTTGAATTAATTCAAACATTTTGGACAAAGACAAGAACATATTTGTCGCTGTAAAATCTTAAATCCTAACGAATCTGGGTTTCTTTAAAGGAATTTTTCATAGTACATAGTACGCGAGGCTGACGTACGAAATTATAATCCTAGTACCTTTGATAACTATTTACACAACTGGGTCGATGCCACTGTTGGTGGACGTATCGTCCCCGAGGGTATCACCAACCCAGTAGTCAACACTTCTGTGTTGACATGAATATCAATAATGTGGTCATTTTTATAAATTTCCTGTATACAAAACTTTGAATTTTCGAAAAACTAAGGATTTTCTTATCCCAGGCATAGATTACCTTAGCCGTATTTGGCCCAACTTTTATGAATTTTGGATCCTCAATGCTCTTCAACTTTGTACTTGTTTGGCTTTATAAATATTTAATTTGAGCGTCACTGATGAGTCTTATGTAGACGAAACGCGCGTTTGACGTTCTAAATTATAATCCTGGTACCTAACTATAGTAGATTGGTGGTAAATCATCAATTAAGAATACACTCTGCATACTAACTGTGAAAAAAACTGTGGCAAATGGTCAATCTGGTTTTTTTTTTACACCCAGCATAGTTTACCTTATTTTTCTGATCATTTATGTCAAAGTCACATCCATTAAAAAAATATTTTAATTCTACATACCCTATAACTCATTATTACGATAAATACGCAATAATATTTTTCATCAGTTATATACTTCAACAATTTTCTACTGTCATTTATTTCTGTGCATTTAACATCAAATCCTATTTCTTCAAAGAACTCTTGTAAATTAGTTGTTTCATGATCTGAAATTATAAATGGACCTTTATCCTATGATTTGGATTCAAAAGTATTCTCAAAACCTTGAAGGAACAGATAGTGATAGGAATGAATGATTTTCACTATCTGATTAAACATGAACAAAGTTTGTAAATAGCTATAATTATATAAACTTATGAGTTACAAGTAAATAACGTACAACAGTCAAGTTTGTATGCAATTATATATTTTCTATCGAAGAACAAATAACAACAAGTTGATATAGCCAAAACAACGAACAAGCGAATACGTTGTAATGAAGAAAATTATATATGTTGCAGTCTCCATTGAAATTATGTCGGATCAATTCAAATGTCTACTATTGCCAATTGCAATCTGGTATGAAACTAGGTTACATGTAGCAACATAAAAGAACTCCGATATCGTCTAGTACATTATATTGGGATGTTATCATATGTTTACTTTTATGAACACATTATATATATTACTAAATAGTTTAATGTTGGATGTAACGCGTCTTCTGATTGGCTGACGTTGTTATGTTTATCAGCTCATACTATGAGGATATAATTGTGTCATGTGACTATGATGTCATCAACGTTTTTTCATGGTTTACTCCGGTTTAAAATGGAATTTAGAATTAAATTATAAGAAATGACTGAAATATTTTTTTCTGTCTATTCGAAATAACACAAAAGACGCGGGTTATTCAGTGTGCACCACATTTTGTATGTTATTTCTTCATAGACAGGAAAAATATTACAGTCACTACTTAAATATATTTTGATTTAAGTCCTAATAAAAAAATGGTGATAAACAGATGTCTTGTTACATTTTCCCATCAATCTGCATCTAGACGTGGAGATTTTATGATATCAAAGAACCAGGGTTTATTTGTATTCCAACAAAAAAGATGATTTAAATTTTCTCATTCAGAACTCTTATTTCTGTGAAACAATATGATTTAATTGAGAATGGAAATAGGAAATGCGTCAAAAAGACAACAACCCAACCAAAGAGAAGATAACACGAATGCCACCAATGTGTCCTTAATGCAGCGATAAATTATGCCCGCAACAGGAGGTGTGCGTGAGCGGACCCGTTAACAAAAATTAATCAATTGGTAATGAACGTCATACCTAACCCCGAAATATAGAAAAGAAACTTTAATTAAAAATTATACAGGACTAACAAAGGCCAGAAGCTCCGGACTTGGAACAGGCGAAAAATGTGGCAGGGTTAAACATGTTTTTTTGCAATCTCAACCCACCCCTTATACCTCTAGTAAATGTAAAAAAAAAACACACAACAATACTCACAGTAACACTCAGTTCAGTGAGACAGTGAGTCCGATGTCAGAATAGGCATCAAAAGAAACCAAAACAAACATAATAAACAAAGGACTACTAGCAGTTACTGATATGCTAGCTCTAGACATTCAAATTGATTGAAAGATTGTCTTCATCCTATGAATAACAATCACAATTCCTTCCGTTAGGGGTTTATTATTATACCATCATTAAATGAAGAAAATAACCTGTTTCACGCCAAGGAGGGTATTTAGAATAAATGTGTTTATTACCGATGCAAAAGCCCTAAGGGTCAATCAATATTAAATATAAAAAAGAAGCTGTGGTATGATTGCCAATGAGACAACTATCCACAAAAGACCTAAATGACACAGACATTAACAACTATAGGTCACCGTACGACCTTCAACAATGAGCAAACCCATACTGCATAGTGAGCTATAAAAGGTCCCGATAAGATAATGTAAAACAATTCAAACGAGAAAACTAACGGCCTTATTTATGTAAAAAAAAAATGAACGAAAAACAAATTTGTAAAACATAAACAAGCGACAACCACCGAATTACAGGCTCCTGACTTTAAACAGGCACATACATAAATAATGTGGCGGGGTTAAACATGTTAGCGGGATCCCAACCCTCCCCCTCAGCTTGGACAGTGTTATAACAGTACAACATAAGAACGAACTATAAAAATCAGTTGAAAAAGGTTACTGCAAATGTTTGCACCTGTCCTAAGTCAGGAATCTGATGTAGAGTAGTTGTCGTTTGTTTATGTAATATATACGTGTTTCTCGTTTCTCGTTTTGTTTATATAGATTAGACCGTTGGTTTTCCCGTTTGAATGGTTTTACACTAGTAATTTTGGGGCCCTTTATAGCTTGTTGTTCGGTGTGAGCCAAGGCTCCGTGTTGAAGGCCGTACTTTAACCTATAATGGTTTACTTTTTAAATTGTTATTTGTATGGAGAGTTGTCTCATTGGCACTCACACCACATCTTCCTATATCTATTAACTCATCAGATGGACAAAAATACAAGTGGACGTGGCTAACATATGAAATCCTTAATGACCTTAAAACAGTATCGTAACTATATCCCCTCTAAAAAGTGTTATGTTTGCTCCTGAGGTAAATTTTGGTGCTTTTTTTAAAGAATATTACCGTAAAAATTGGATGTGAAATACCGGAACGTATAAGAGGTCTGCATATTGAACTTTATTTACGAATGGTGTCATTGTATTGATAATAAAACAAAGTAAATGTTTTGACTGTTTTTTATATCGAAACTCTGGTGTGATAATTTTTAGGTAGAATATAAAAACGCTAAAATCTAATATATGTTACGTAAACGAGCGAATCGTGCAAGTTGAGATATATAAACACCATTAGATGGTGACAAAGGAACGTCACAATCTAAAATTTGATAACTAACGATAGAAAATGACAAATCATCTTTTTTATCATTCATTTTGGTACTAGGTTTCCCGTTAATGATATAGATATCGAGATGGAGGTAAGGGCAGTATTCATTGTTAGTTTTAGCTTTATTTAAAGTTAGTTCAACAGGATAAATTTCTTTGGTATACAAACGGAAGTCGTCATTATTGAGAGCCGCCAATATAGTATCCAAGTAAAATTAAAGTATTGGTAATTTTTTGTATCAGATGTTGTTTCAATGGTTCTTTGCTGATTTTAAGCCATACATTGTAACTCATAACAATGCAGAAACAGGTCTGCAATAAGTGGTGGTAGTATACATATCACGATTGAGACGACAGACCAGCTCTTTTGGCAATATCTTATAATTTTTAAATGCCTGGAGAGCTATTACACCATGAATTCAAAAACATATATGATAAAGTCAGTCTTTCAAGTGGTTTATGGACTCCATCATGCTTAGGTTCGCCGTTATAAAACATATGTGGGAAAGATGACCAGGAATAAGTTTTTCCTGGTCGTACCGGCAATCTTTTCTAATTGATAATTATGTTCATATATTTGTTAATTGTGTATACACTCGAGAAGACCTTGTTATGTTAGCTCATCAGTTTTTTAGTTTCTGAAAACTTTTAAGTTGTTTAACTTAGACAATTTGATATTATACAGAGATTAATGATTTTATGTATGTCCTATGTTAAATCGTATGTTAAACCAAAGACAAATTATGACAAAACGTTAATTCTATATGACATTATTTAAATCATCCCTTGTTTTTAAAGTTGTGTCTCTTTTGTAGAGGAAGTGGTGCCTCCGAAGCACCTTGATTTTTTTTTGGTTTCTGGAATGGTTGTGTTGTCTTTATGTTCCTGAGTTATGATTATGTATTTGATGTTTGTATATGGAGTTGTCAGGTTTTGATTGAATCATGATATCTTCTTTGTTTTTAAAGAAAATGAACATATTCACTTAGCTAATTCTTGTAATACATTACAATCGATTAGTATTTCTATATTGATAAAGAAAAGTCGACATATACCAATGGACAACAAAAGTCGAAAAGGAAATTGGAATGTTATGACAAGACAAAACGATCAAAAACACCCAGCAATATGAAACACCACTAAGAAGAAGGTGGCTAAATTTTACCTCGAGCATGTCGCCTATATCTTGATCTCTCTCCTTGTAAAATTATTCCTAGTCCTTTTTGTTTATCTTTTTTTGTATAGTAACTACTAGCTATAAAATAACAAAAAATATTGAACAATAATTAAAACATAGTAACTTAACAGTACCCTTATGTTATATTTTACTAATGTAAATATGAAGGCTTTAAAAAAAGCAACTGCAATGTTAAAATGGTTAACTCTAAAACAATATTTGCTTTTGTGTTTAAAGGACAGAATCAGCAGTATGTTTATCGTCGGAACTGCTACAAAAAAATGTCAAATAAAAATAGAAAAGCATTCCTGAATACACATATTATTCTATCAAAATGTGTTAGTACTTTACAAGAATTGTGTTTTCAATGAAAGCTTTTGCTTTCCAATTCATATAACGTTAGTTAAGGACCACATATACGGACATACAGTTATTGGTGTCATGTATTGCAGGCAGCTATAAAGTTATTACGTCTTTCAGAACCTTAAGGTTCCAAAAGGATGCATCACGGGTGAGTCATGTTTTTGTTACCTTAACCTATGACAGTTTGGTTATGTCTGTTTTTTTCATGCATCGTTGTAAAAGAAACGAAACTTGATGCGACTGTTAGAAAAGTGAGAGGTTTAGCGCTATAAAACCAGGTTCAATCTACCATTTTCTACATTTGAAAATGCCTGTACCAAGTCAGGAATATGACAGTTGTTGTCCATTCGTTTGATGTGGTTTATCCTTTGATTTCTCATTTGATTAGGGACTTTCCGTTTTGAATTTTCCTCGGAGTTCAGTATTTTTGTGATTTCATTTTTGTTTAACAACATGTGAATATAATATTTATCGCATAACTTAATAATATCGTCAAACACAGTGTAACTAAAACATTGTGGTATTTATTTACTAAGACGTATACAAGGTATGTCCAGATACAGATAAAGAGATCTATTCAAAGGGTAAACAATCCTGGGCATTTCGTTATTTTGAAAGTTTTTTTCACAGCTGATTTATAATTATGAACATTTTAATCTATATTTCTTAACATAAGGAAATGCTAATATCAAGTCAGGAATGTGACACTTGTTGGGTTTTTTTTTTTTCGTTTTTCCTATGGAGGTCGTTATTTTTGTTATTTTACTTTTTTCAATGATGATCTATGTCAACATAAACGTGCTGACTTTTGGGCCGGTGATTACCTCGGCTAAGAAACTTTAACCATCAGTGGCAACGAAAGTACAAAGTGGAACATCATTGCGAAACACATCTTCAAAATATTGATGTGTTAAGTTGGGGATTGGGCCAAAAAATGAAATGAACGCTAGAAGGAATATACTCTTTTTAAATGGATTAAGACAGTAAGGTCGTTGATATAATCAGAATTAATACACTGAATGGCTGTATCAATAATCATTCTTCTTTAACCTTTAAAGACCTAAATGTTGCAAACGCAAGTGTCCTACCTCAAAATATGACAAAAATGTGGTTGAAACTGCATATAAAGCCCCAAACAACATCGTTTTCGGTGTAAATCACATCACATAAAGTGCTTGATAAATGAAGCTTTGCTCCTTGTTTAAAGGCCGTGCAGTGACCATTAATTGTTAATTCCTGTTCCATTTGGCCTCTTCTAGAGATTTGTCTCGATGGAAATCATACATTATCTTAATATTGATAAATGATTAGTTTATTTTAGTATTACCGACTTTCGATTCCGGAATTAATATTTTATAACAGGTTCCCTTCTTTATGGTAGGACATCCTGGTACTCGGTCAAGAGCAACTTTAATGAAAAAATTCAAGATTTTAATTGGTACAATTTTGAGGGAAAGTTAACTGTTTACACGCTTTCTATACATGACTAAATGATCGGAATAAAGTAAATTTCCCCCCAAATTGCACAGATACTATATTTGATTTTACTTTTTTGGCAGTTCGTAATTGACCGAGTACAAGGATGTCTTACCCATGAGTATTCAACCTGTCGAATATAATTGTATCACCCGGAGTCCAAAGCCGGTAATATGAAAATGTTCTATTAGATTTTGACAATTCTCTTGGAAATTCAACATGTAATAATTAAAAAGGCAAGCATGGATAAGCATAGGTCCAATTCTGTTCCTTATGAATTTCACCATATGAGTAACTTAATATTCCATCACTGTTCAGATACATGAGTGTCCTGTATATTCTAAGGGTATTCCAAGAACTCCCCGAAACCTCTATATAAATAATTAACATCTATTTTATCAGCAGTCAACGCCAGGCTTCGGAGTTTTAATGAAGTTACATAATCAAGAGTTGACTTGAATCAGACGCGGAAACTGAAAAATACAAATATCTGAAGTTCACACAATCTAAGACTCTTTGATCGTGGAGCAGTATAAAGATATTTGATATTTCTACACCAATATTTCCCATTCCAAACTAAAAGCACTAATTTAAGGGTTGGCCCTGCTCTCTGTCATAAAAACCAAAATGAATAACGTATAAACAAGTTTCTTGTCATAGGGAGGCTAATTCTTACTTTTTTAAAAACCAGTCTGATGCCAACAAAAAATATCCGAAACTGACAATATCAAGAAGTTTGATTTCTCGATAGACAAAATATTAAGTTTGTTACGACTGAAAGACGTGTTTTCAGTAGACATTCGGCATTTTTATAGGTACCACATGTGTCCCTTCTCTTATCGCATTGTTCTTTGATTCATATGATGCTATCTTCATTCAAGAACAAAATTCAGCAGTATTCTTTAACATCAGTTTTCACTTAGCAAGCAAACAATAGCCTGACTTATATCTGAAAACTGACGTGGGATTTGATGCAAACAAAAGTTTTCGACAAAAGAAATGAGAGCAAAAGAGAGATTTCAGATTATGAATTTATCATTTCTATGTATCTGCATGCAAGCAAACCTTGCATACGGATAATATACCCCTCAGTTGTTTCGATATTCCAGGGCCTCTTTTTCCTATTTAAAAGTCCGTAATACAGGGTTGCTGCTCAAAAGGAAGCTATGAAACCAAGTTGTTTAGTTGAATGTATCCCTTCAAAACATAACGGACGTCATCTCCAGTTGGTTGCCTGTTCTGGAAAATCTATTGTACAGATGAAAGTAGATATGTTCCTAATGTCGTTAAAACAATCCCGTCCGTCACTTCCCGGGTGTGACATTTCTGTGCATAAACCTCTAATGTGTAAATCGTCTTGAATTTCAGTATGATACTTGCTGTTAATATGAAATGGATTTGTATTATCTAATTTCTATTTGAAGGACAACCTTTGCATAAATGAGGGGCGTAATAGATACAGCCAAATTCATAGATCGAAAATAAACATGGCTAAAAAAAGATAAAAAGACAAATAATAAAACACAAGACACATCATAGAAAACTAAAAACTAAGCAACACGAACCCTACCACAAACTGGGGATAATCTCAGGTGCTCCGGAAGGGTACGCAGATTATTTTGCATATGTGTCACCCGTCCTGTCGCCCATATTATTACAAAATTAGTCTATAATTCGGTAGATTACATTCTTGAAAAGGGAACGGAATTGTAGTAAAAACATAAGGAACTTACCCGATATCATTTGTGAAACTTATATTCCATAAAGGTCAACAAAATTGAGAAAATTTCATCTTCTTCATTTTGAACTCTAGGTTTAACATGTTTAATAGCTTTTCTACACTTTTACATGTCAATAGAGCCTTAATCATTCACCGATATCAGTAACCTAAATATTTTGTTTAGCCTCTACAAAAATACATATATAAATTACTATAAAAGAACATTAACGGTACCCATTTAACTGATTCAGACGAGCATATTGACAAGTATTGATTCTTCAATGATTCTCAGGTTCAGTCCAATTTTTTTTATTCTAATATTATATATCAATCATTATTGTACAAAGTAGTAAATATCTTTGAACATAGACTATAGATAAGCGTAACCTACCGTGTTCACGTCTTATTTCTGATATTCGAAGGCTTAAATCGCTCTTTTCCTCTGTCTGGTCTAATTCAGGCCTTCGACCTTGGCTAGCTTGTGATTCCATTAATGTCTGGTTTGCCTTTGTCTCCGGATCACGTACATCAACATCTACAGCAAGTTGTTTAAAAACATGTGCATGTTAAAATTAAACAGGTGAGACACAGAGAATCACCATAAAGTATCCAGTTATCAAATTCATATTTCATTAAACAACTTTAATACACGAGAGAGATATTTTGAAGAACACTATTGCTAGCGACATAATGATATGATCAGGTTATAAATCATATGACATACCGTACCTCTCAGATTTCGTCACGCGATTCAATGTTGACAGCATGTCTTTTGTCGTATAACAAAAAAAAACACCATTATCAAGTGAAAAATCGCAATAAAGAAAGCAAAGTTAGTCTCAGTACTTCAAAGAAGATAAAAGATAAAATTACACACAAATTTTTCTTCACAAAGATGGTTCTCCATTATACCGTTTTGTTGACCATGTTGACACACGCAACATATTTCAATCAGCATACTCATGTTTTGTAGTATTGAAACAAAATTTATAACAGTGTGTCTGCTGACCGCTTTACTTTAAAGCACGTGGCTATAGTGGTTAGTTTTGCTTGCAAATGAGTAGATACGTATTCCTTAATAAAATGTGTTCGTAGAAACAACATTTATCCGATTTAAGGGGGTAGACCTGGTATATGGGAGACAACTCTTACACATATATTGAATGTCATAAGTGCGTTTTAACATAGCGGTAAGTTAAATAATGATCAAGCATTTATCATGTTTATGTTGTTTCACATTTGGCTGTGAGAATGTTGCAGACAGATCCAGTAAGCTGTACATGTTTGACACCACCAAATATTAAACTAAAGAACATCGTAGTCTTTTAATGATATGAATGAAAAGGTAGAAAATTACCATTCCTACATGAACCGTTTAAAGAACACCAATGAACTGAGTCTGAGAAGTTCTGGAGCAACTCTACTGACTAAAGGACCTTGTCGCATCATTTAGAAAAAGTCTTGGATGTTTTGGGAAATTTAAACATATGAATTAAATAATATGACTTTATTGCTATGTCATTGATACAGAGTTTGTACTAACTGTTTGTGTTTGTTTTTACCAATAACCAATAAATGTTTAAACAATTTTTGGCAGGAATTAAACGACAAAAGTTTTGTCTGACTAAATTTGAAAAAATAATGTGGTATCTGAGATGGCCAGACTTTTCGCCGTATCAATTATCAAAAACCGGGTTTTTTTTTTCATTCAGGCTATTTTTATTATCATGATGTTCCAAATCTAATTTAAAATATGTTTCCTCTATGCAATTTAACAGTCAGAGGTATTTCATTTGACAACATGTGCAGAAACACTAAATGAATTTTACCTGCTAGTGTTTTCGACCGTTTTTTAGGGTACCCCAAAACATGTCATATTCAATATACCCTACACATAAAATGAAACGGTGAATCTCCTTAGACTTTGGCAGATGATGCATGGACCCCTACCTTTTCAATGATGTAAACATAAGGGGAGAAGAATTTTGGTGTTACCCCCTTAATAACGGATTTTTTTTCTATTTTCATAATACAAGACATTTTCAAGCAGTTTTCTAGGTAGGAAAACTACAAGCCATTTTACCTTAGTATCAATAACATGAATAAGGCTAAATCAAATTAAGTTTAAACAACAAACAATTCACTGTATTCTATAATAAGATTTAATCTTTTATTATTTTTTGGCGACAAATTAATCATGATATATTAAAAACCTAAGGAAATAGAGAAAACAGATTTTATAACAGATAAAAAGAAAAACAAAGGATTGTGATATCCATTGATTACATATGCACAGATCATGACCTTTTACTAATTTTTTCCTCCTTAATCGATTAGCGGTTTATCAGCATACTGCTGATGCCTTTATTTATCACCACAGGTTATTGATGGATACAAGTGAAGTGTTTGCCAGAAAAATGGCAAGGATTATGCCAAATGAACTCAAACTTGACATTTTATTGAATCTAATATGATTACTCATGCAGTTAGAAGCGTAATAACAATCAACGATGTACAGTAACAATGATTAAGCACGTAGGTTTCTTCTATATGAAACCCCTCCAATGACTCTTGGATAAAAATAAGTTAGTACGCCAAAGCAATCTGTTTGACTTTTTTGGGCACTTATAAGTGCATACGAGTTGATTTTAGTTTTCATAATTTTTTGCTCAAATTTTTCAGTTGATTAAGTACGCACAAGAACATGTACATTTATACTCACATTATATATTAATACGGCTCTTAACATCAAAAACTGACTATCAACATGTTTATAACGTTAAGAATTCTTTTATCGGTTATTATGTTCTATTATCGATTCTTACACTGTGCCTGAGTATGAAACTACTTGCCGGGGGATTCTTACAATGCAAAAGTCGTTTAACAAGCCGTTACAACGGCTTTCTCATTTTGAAGTTCTCGAAATTTATTTGTTTTTGTTCAGTTACAGTGATCCGTCTCTTAATTATCGAATAACGAGCTGTAAACATCCAAAAAACGACTGTCATCTTAATTGATACTTGGTAAGGTATTTAACTAGAATTCATAGGTGTACATTTATAATTCATTATAGTAAACAAAAGGTGCAGCATTGTTATCATATAAATGTGCTCCATTTGAAAAGTGGGATACGTGTGATAAAAGGGAACATTAATGAATTTTTTGAAATACTAAGGATTTTCTTATCCCAGCATAGATTACCTTTAGCCAATATTTTGAATTTTAGGTCCTCAATGCTCTTCAACTTTTTATTTGTTTGGCTTCATACTATTTTGACCTGAGCTTCCCTGATAAGTCTTGTGTAGACAAAACGTGCGTCTGGCGTATTAAGTTATAAGCCAAATTTCTTATATTGTAAAGATAGACACGATGTAATATCTGCAATAAATGTAATAGAAACTTGTTTCTCGTTTTTAAGTTTATTGATAAATAGAAAAAAAAAACAGAAGGATTATGGATTGGGAAAATGAAATTATGTAAAGATAAGATTTCGTGGATTAATTGGGAGATAAACCAATCAAAGCTTTAGGGATGTTTTCTGGCCATGATAAAGAGGAATGCATAACATTAAATTGGGATTGTAAAATAGAAAACATGATAAAAATGTTCTCAAGACGTGGGAAAAAAGGAATCTTTCAATTTTAAGGATACAAGTATTATACAAACACTTATCGTGCCTTTATATACATTCTTGGAAGGTGTTTGCAGAATTCCAGAAACACGAAGCTTAAAATATATTTGAGATTCCAAGCCTGACAAAGTAAAAAGAAATCTGATAATACGTTCATATGAAAAAGGGGGCTTACACAAATGGTTGATTTAAAAAAGTTATTTTATATCGCTAAAGGCATGATGGGTATATAAATATCCTAAATTGTCTAATAATATTTTGTTTATATTCAACAGGAATTTAAATAATATAAAACATTTAGAATATTTCGAATATGTTCGAGAATTTTGTAGAGAAATGATAAAGGCTTGGATTTTGATTTGGGGTGGGCAAACAAAACAACCAGTTTTTTTTAGTTTTCTCGTTTGAATCGTTTTACATTGTCATTTCGGGGCCTTTTATAGCTGACTATGCGATATGGACTTTCCTCGTTGTTGAATGAAAAATGACTATTAATAATAGGTGTAATGATTGTAAACTAGAAGAAGACTATGCTCATTATTGTTTTAATTGTTCTTATTTGACAAGATTTTGGCAACAAATAGATGATCTCCTAGATTTTGTGATAAAACTACAACAAAATCTATTTGAGTACAAAATCACGGACAACAAGTATTGCTCAATACAATTTTAAATTACAATACTCTGTTTTTCTATATTTAAGACATACTATGTATCTGAACAGAAAACAAAAAAATATAGATTTTTTTTGTGAATTTATATCTTAAGAGAGTAGACACAAATAGAAATATGATAATAAATAATAAATGATAATGATAATCAACTACGATAGATGTGGTTTTTTTTTTATAAATTTCAAAATGGCTCCTGGATCAAAACCAATTTGAAAACCCAATCAATGTTCATTTGTTTTACTTTTCTTTCTTGAATATGTCTTTCAACTTTTATTTATTAATTAAGGTGTTTTCCAATAAGAAATGAGGCACCATTATTCATCTGATGATGATTAAATCGTGTATGAAAATAAAAATGATAACCAAACGAGAGAATGAATGCATCATCAAATCTTGGCTTTTATTAGTTCTAACGATCGTATCAATACAAAATACACGTTTAACTCATTATGAATGTGCCTGTCCAAAGTTAGGAGCATGTAAATTAGAGGTTGTCATGTATTGTTAAATATTTGTTTTTCGTATACTATTTTGTACATGATTTTTACTCATATGGAGAGTTGTCTGATAAACAATCATAGTTCCCATTACAAATCTTTTCAGTCTCTTAAATCAACAAACTTAACCCTTTAAAGCGTCTCCTATAGTGCAAAAACGTTTGTTTTCTCGTTTAAATTGTTTTACATTTGCCATTTCGGGGCCTTTTCCAGCTGAATGTGCTCATTGTTGAAGGCCATGTGGTGATCTATAGTTTTAAATTTCTGTGTCATTTGGGCTCTTGTGGAGAGTTGTCTCATTGGCGATTATATCACATCTTCTTTTTTATATTAGTATATTTTTGAAACGAATGCAGAGTAACAACATAACCTAGCGTGAGATATTGAGCAAATTTAGCTAAACAGCTTGTTGCCACTTAAATACTGACTACTTATGCAAAGTGACAAAGTCGTTAAAAGCAAAAATAAACTTAAACGGTTAATCCTTATACAATTTCTTTTCAAAAATAAATCATGATAAAAAGTTGCATATGTAATATTATATATTGGAATTAAAGGTTAAACCTAATAGATCAAGACATCTGAAATAACACAATCAGTTCGATCTTTTCATTTACATTTGCCTGTCTTACAACCACAACTGTCTTACACCCACAACTGCAATGAACATCATCTTGGTTACCACTTAAAGAATTTAGCACTTGTACTGCTTCCCAGACGTTAACCTTAGTGCTATCTGGTATAATCAACATTGTCAAATCCTTTCTCTGAATCTTTTCGATTTGATTTCGACTCATTAAACCAATCATGATTCAACCTTTTGTTTTTTCTTTTCAACTTTCGGCAATATTCAGTACAAATTCTTTGATATATTTACAGTCAATCAGACCTCTGTCTACAATTTCACTGTAACTTTGTCTCCAATTTCTAAATATTTTAATCATCTTTTGGCATGTGCTATTCTTATCAAAGGGTAAAGTTCATCAACTGCACAATCTAAACAATTTGTCTCCTTTGCGAATGTGTTTTTCAATTACTGGTACATTCAAAACACCATTCTGTCATAAGAAATATCTTTGAAGTGCTGTCTTTTTGGATTTGAATTTGGCTTCTTTTACATTACTAGTATGCTATCTGTACTATCTTACGCGTGTGAAAGCGAATTATTAGAGTTGATTATCTCTTGATATTCTATTTCTACACCGTTTTTTTTATCTTTACACTGAAGTTTTGACTTGTTTTTAAGTTTTGCTTATATATTTGTTATTCAAAAAATACACACATGTTGAAAGTTTATACATTAATGTCTTAGTAATAAATTATTTGTTTAAAGGGAAGCGATTCCCGGAGAACATCAAATATAATGATTTGTACAAGTTATTATCTTTTTCTCAGTAAAAATTGTACTTCTAGCAATTACTTGTACAATTGTATTTGTACAAGTAATAAATTGTATGATGGCATCATACAAGTAATTACTTGTATAAAATGTTTGTACAAGAAATAACCTGTACAAAATAATAACATGAACACGATATATATATTTATGTACTTATATCATGTTTTTGTTATGCATTGTAAAGTGCTTAGAGTAAATGATTATTTAGATACGCGCTATGTAAGCAATGTAAATAATAATAATAATAATATTTATAATAATAATAATAATAATAATAATAATAATAATAATAATAATAATAATAATAATAATAATAATAATAATAATAATAATAATAATAATTATAATAATAATATAATAACACATTGTATTTAATTAGTATTTACCAGATATGAGTTTTGAATCTTGACTGCTTCTGTCACCTTTTAATTCTTTATCTTTCATTATTTCTTTTTCCTCAATACTGGTAATACTGGTGTTTTGATCAGTGATTTTCAATAAATCTTTATTTGAACATAAAATAAAAATTTGAAAAATTAGAAAGTATTGCTTTGGCATCCTTATTAATTGAGACTACTGACAAATCATAGAGCTTTACAGATAAAAAAAAATTATTGAACTAATTGAAAACATTTGATCCTTATTACATTCATGATTGACACAACAAAAAATGCTTCATATGTTTATCCAGTATTCTGAAACGACGAGTTGAGGCTATATATTTTTAGAAAAGAATCTGGGTTTTGCTCATTGTTGAAGTGCGTGTACGGTGACCTATAATTGTTAATTTCTGTGTCATTTTGGTCTCTTGTGGAGAATTGTCTCATTGGCAAGCATACCACATCTTCTTCTTTATATGTATACCAAACTCAAGGACGGTACATTGAGAAACGTATGAAAAATGATAACCAAACAATGGCCAACAAAAAACATTTTGTAAAAGGATAATTATAACATATTAAGTTAGAATTAATTACACGAAAAAAAAATAGTTCATACATTATTTCTTTAAAGAGGAGCACTTAAGATCTAGTTTTTCCACTAAATCATTTAATTGGAAATCATTTGTTTACCAAGTCAGGAATATGGCAGTTGTTTATTACTTGTTACGTTGATTGATATATTTGGTTTTGTCAAGTTTGCTGGATTTCCCTATTTTTATATTTGAGTTTGCATTGGAAAGATTTTTATTCACTTTTGCTTTGGTAAAGTTCGCTTGATACTTTTACGATCGCAACAGGGACCTTAGAGTTTGTATATTATCTAAATCTAACCTCACGCATACAACTCACATGTACCTATTAAAATACTTCACATAGATATTTCACATAAATGATTTATCTTGCATATATGATATCATGAAAAGTAGAAATTCATTGACAATTGTATAACGGGTGCCACATGTGGAGCAGGATCTGCTTACCCTTCCGGAGCACAGGAGATCACACCAGTGGTGGGGTTCGTGTTGCGTAGTCTTTGGTTGTCTATGTTGTGGCTTCTGTACTATTATTTGTCTGTTTTTCTTTTCATTTTTAGCCATGGCTTTGTCAGGTTTTTTTTCTCTCCGATATATGAATTTGACTGTTGTCCCTCTGGTATCTTAAGTCCCCCTTTTGTACCACATTTCGTTTTTTATACGACGTATAACATGTATAATTCTACTGATCAACAAAACCATCACGATTTCCAAACATTCTTGATTAACTCACCTTCAAAAGCTTTGTTAGCACGTATATATAACATGAAAAATGGTTGTCCTTTGGCTTCAATAATTCGTCGTCTTATTTCACACAACCTTCGGTCCAACTGGATTATAATTTCTTCCATTTCATAACAATGTTTACATTCGTACAGAGGTTTTTTGAAACTTGATTCTACAAGATCGTTAATAAATTGAATTTAAACTTATTAAGACGTGTAGCTGAAAAATTGAAAAAAACCCAAATCGGGCAAATTATTAAAACAGAAACTGTCAAGTAAAGAGATTATAGAACTGCAGATAGCCCAAAACTTAAACAAGATACTACTAACATGGTGTTACAAACACCAAGTGAATCATCATAAAACGAATTCATTCATGTCTAATATTTATCTTTAATAATAACTCCTTTATATAAATAAGAAGAAGATGTGGTATGATTGCCAATGAGACAATTCTTCACAAGTGCCCAAAATGACACAGTAATTAACAACTATAGGTATCAACAATGAGCAAAGGCCATACTGCATAGTCAGCTATAGGAGGCCCCGAAATGACAATGTAACACTATTCAAACGAACAATCTTTGTTCTGATTTGAAACTGCTTAACTCGTCACTTTCGAGTTCTTTCTCTGCCTGTGTTAAAATTTCCTAACTGTGTTTGTCTAGAATTTGCTGTTGAACATAGAATCGAAACATTGAAAGAAAGAGGCGCTTTCATATTATTTGTCCAGACGACTGACAAATCAAAGATGTAACAAGATATCAATATATATACAAAGTGAACAAAATATCTAGAGTATTCCCTAATATTGGGATCGATATCAGTAACCCGGAATAGAGAATTTTTGGGACTTATCTGATTATTGTTAACAGTAAAGCCAACTGATTTTTATACGTTCTTATAGTGTAATGTTATACCACTGTCCCAGGTTACATCTTTAATCCCGCCACATTGTATTTGTATGTGTGTGTACCCAGTCGGGAGCCTGTAATTCAGTGGTTGTCGTTTGTTGATCTGATACATATTTATTTTTTTTTCGTTCTTTTTTTATACATTAAATAAATCGCAAGTTTTCTCGTTTGAATGGTTTTACATTTGTCCTTTGGGGGCCTTTTATGGCTGACTATGCGGTAAGGGCTTTGCTCATTGTTGAAAGCCTTACGGTGACCTTTAGTCGATAATTTCTGTGTAATTTATGGTGAGTTATTTCATTGGCAAATATACAACATCTTCTTATTTATATTTGCAACATCAACTTATCAATTGTCCTATTGGCAGACAAACGGTTAGATTTGACATTACACTAAAGATTTACTAGAAAGCAAGTTAGATAATTGACGTTTTGACAATTCAAGTGACCAATAAAAGTGTTAGTTATAAATTGGTAAGCGTAAAGTGAATCAACGAATCAGTTAAACATATGAAAGTGATAGTTAATATCAAACTTGAGCCATTGTACCGAAACTGAAAAATGTGTAAAACCCATTAAAAATCTCACGTCTTCAACCAGGAAAAAAATTATGCACAAACGTTCCAGCCTCTGACAAGAAACAAACACATTTGAGGAGTTAAACATGTTTGTTTTTATTTAAATTTGTGATCATCTTGATCAGTTGACCTAACTGCATACAAAAGATTTAATTATAAAAATACAGGATAAGAAAGGCCTCCAACAGCAAAATAGTACTAACAAACATCAATGAATTCCTTTTCAGATGCACGTAATCCTTATCATTCTTTAAAGTTTAAGAAAGGATTTTTTCCCCACTCGTTACCAAGGATACGTTCATTGTAAATTTGTAGTATTGAACTGAATTAATGCATGTATATAT
This sequence comes from Mytilus edulis, assembly GCA_019925275.1. Taxonomy (NCBI): domain Eukaryota; kingdom Metazoa; phylum Mollusca; class Bivalvia; order Mytilida; family Mytilidae; genus Mytilus; species Mytilus edulis. The sequence continues at coordinate 90,166,744 of CM034362.1, forward strand.
TTCTGTTTAGCGCCAACATATATACTCCATGGAACGTGCTCTCTAAAAGTAATAAACTAAATCAATACATCATTTTCTTAAAAAAAAAATGTTTTCTGTTCATTAATTAATTTGACGATGATCACGATGTGAACATTTTGTTTCAAAGTCTAGCCGGTTTGTCTAATTCATTTTATCATTGCCGCCATCATTTTTATATTGATAGCAAAACTTAGTTATGCCAACGTCGTCTATCGAGAAAAAAAAATAACGTCAAGATTCACTTCCGGTAGCCCTCGACCAATCACGTAAGCAGTAGAAACCCGCAATACGAAACATTCATAACTCGATTATAAGAAAACAAATCCGTTTTACAAACTATAACCGAGGAAAGCACATCAACTACAACAGGAAAACTAAGGAACAACAGGAACACTGAAGTGCAACAAAAACAAACGCCAACATACATAGTAAAAACTATTTGATAACAACTGCCACATTCCTAAATGTTTACATGACATTTTAAGACAAAATGGTGGTTTCAACCTGGTTTTATGGCTAGCCACAAATCTCGCTTACATAGAAATGTTGAAAAATGACAACATTACTTGTCAGAAATACAATACAAAATATTTTCAAAAACATTCAGAACAGATATTACATGAAGAGTATTTAACATGAAATTATGCCTCTGAATATTCCCAGTATAATTGTAATCTTTAAACATTATTTTACTCAAACGAAAACTTTTCCAGTGATAATGTCATGTTTTATTTTTGTTAGCCTTTTAAATAATGTTCTTGAGCGAACATGTCTTTAGTTGTTTCAATGTATTTTTTTTAATTTTTCAATATTTTGGTCTACGGTGTCCCTGAAGAAACATTTATTGTCAAAAAGTAACTGTTAAAAATCCTACACTTTAAAACAAAATACAACTTTAATTCTCATACACCTCTCTGTTTACAAGATTATTATAACATTCAATACGTTTACCTTTCATTATGTTTATTTTTCATAATTAATTTCTCTTGTTAAATTAATCATAACTACTTCTACACTCTGTTCCTCTAGAGCTATGATTATTTTGTTCTTATCATCACAAAGTTGGCATGAAGTGTTATCTAACGTTACCAAATAATCATTTAAATAATATTATCATTTAACAAACATGTTTTCATCATGTTCATTCGTATCTAATCATTATCAATATCGTTAACCCCTTTGTTTGTACTTACCATATGTGTGTTCTAATTCTAAACTATCCATGGAGCTGCTCCATAATTCTTGTTGTATCGTTCCAAACTTTTCTGACACACTGATCATATAGGTGTCGTCTGGTTTGGTATGAATAAAAAAACCTATTGTCAATTATAAAATGCAAAACATTATAGAAATTATATCGCGAGTGTATCAATTTATCTATACTACTCATAAATCAAAGATCTAACATCAACCAAATTGCATTTTTGACAGAATTCAAGTTTTTTTTTAAATTGGTGAGGATGTAAAGGAAATCAAAATATAAACTTGAATGTAGACATTTTTAAAGAACCAATCATAAAATTTCGGTTTGGTTATTGTCATGCCGACGTTTTAGTATGAAAAAAGGTAAGTGTGTTGTTTACAATAAATTTTGAAGTACAACAATACACTTGAACAGTTTTATTGAATTTTATATTCATTTATATCTATCTTATTCTTTGCTATTCATATGTACAATCAAATATAGCTGGGATTTAATAAATTATAAAAGCATTTGAATAATGAGTACTTTTGTAACTGCCGTAAAAGCAATTATAACAGAACTAAGTAATGTTCTTTACTATTAATTGTTCGTTTGTAATTTTGTCTCTAATCAAGAAGTTTGTCATGATTTGTTGCGATATTGTGGCGACCTTAAATTTAATACGTTAACATTATATTGTTTAGAAATCATACGCCATCTTTTTATTTAAATAAATCAAACTTGCTCTACATTTCTATTGTTTTTTGTGTTTGCCACTCATTAGTTTTAGAAACTTAAAACGTTCATTGTATGTCTCTATGATTATTTACCTTTATGCTTCGCCTGTAAATCTGTAATATATAAATCACTAATTAAAGACGCGTAAGTAATATTGATAAATTTTATATTAAATAAATATAAAATTCGAATCTATCTATAGCTTATTGATTTGTATGTTTCTGTAACTCAAGCAGCTCAAACTCTTGAAGGAGAGCATCTGACACACCTCATTTATAAAATGTAATTAATGCGTAGTACTTTTTATCGCATTGCTTTAAGTATATCAAAACGTCTGTCACTGCGGTTAGACGAAATTGGGTTAATTTTACACCTTCCATGATTCATAAATGTAGAGTGATAACTGTAGCGGGTTATTTAACAGGATGCTCCACATTTTTCATGTTATTTCGAATAGACAGAAAAAATATTACAGTCATTTCTTATAATTTAATTCTAAATTCTATTTAAACCGGCGTAAATCATGAAAAAATGTTCATGACGTCATGGTCATATGACAAAATTTTGTCTATGGTATGATAAACAAAACGACGTCAGCCAATCAGAAGACGCAAAACATCCACAATTTAATTATTTCGCTGTGTTCATTTGATGTCGACACTTAACTTCCGATAGTCATTATCTCAGTACTGGCATAAACATACGAGTGTTGCGTTATTGACAATTTGCTGTTTTACAATTTTGAAAATAACTCTAATTCAAAGAATATTGCTTCCTCATCTAAAGCTAATGTTCTTTGTCTGGATCTATATAGCTTTTGTCCATTTGCTTGAGCATCTCTTAAATTTGATTTAAGATGATTTGAATTGTCAAATATTTTGGCCTCAGGTATCTCGATCTAAGGAAACATTTATTGTAAGAATGGAAGCGCTGTTAAATGCACTACAATTATAACACGTGTATTGTATATAAGAACATGTTAACGGTAAGCAATTAAACTCTTTATTATGTTTCTTGCACACCCAATTAAGAACCGTTATTTTTTTATCTCTATGATTTTTTACCTTCCAGCTTTCTTTTTTCCGCCTGTAGATCTATAAAATATAAATGGCTAATTAAAGATCATTTAGTAATATTTATAAAGTTATATATATCTGAAAATATAAAAACGTTATCTATTAATAGCTTATTTCTTAATATGTTTCTAATTTTCATGCAGTTAAAATTCCATTCATTAAGTGTTATTTTCATGTACTTTTTATCACATTACTTTAGGTATGTCAAAACGTCTGTCACTTCAGTTAGACGATATTGGGTTAATTTTACACCTTCCATGCTTCATAGATGTATAGGTTGCATTTTGTAAATACAGCTGTTTCTCAAACCACGCCTCTTTTGGGGAAATTTAGAATATTTATAGAAAAATTAATTTTGTTTACATACTGGTTCCCAGTTATGCTCTCTGTGTTCCATCTCATAGAGACATAACTTGGGAATGTTACCAGTAAATATACATATGCATATTGTTAACATTGAAATCAGTGGTAACCATTCAATACATTCGAGGTAGAAGTAGTTAAGAAAATTAGTGTTAGTTTAAACTCTGAAAAGTTCAAGGCGTATAAACTTTGAAAATATGCCGTACAGCACTATATTTTGACCTTTGAAATAAATTGTAGTGCATATGCACTTTCAATTCTAGGATAAGATTGTTTTAAAACTTCATAGTACAAGTGGTACAGTTTAAGCCGTAAAAGGAGTTCCTATGGAAAATTGCATTGTCCATATTTACAGAAATGCAACCTATAGTGATAACTGTAGCAATATGAGAGTCTGTTAAGGTATGTTTATCGTACCAAACTGTTTGGGATTGAGTTCATTAACGTGTACAAGAGTTTATATGATAGTAGGTGCTAATACTCTTCCATTTCGCTGTGTACATTTGATGACGCCACTTTTAAAACTTCCAGTTGTCATTACTTCAGTACTGCTATAAACATACGCGTGTCGCTTTATTGACAATTTGCTGTTTTACAATATTTCTAATTCAAAGAATATTGCTTCCTCATCTAAAAATAATGTTCTTTGTCTGGATCTATATAGCTTTTGTCTTTTTTTTTTAGCAACTCTTAAATTTGATTTAAGATGATTTGAATTGTCAAATATTTTGGCCTCAGGTATCTCGATCTGAGGAAACATTTATTGTAAGAATGGAAGCGCTGTTAAATGCACTGCAATTATAATACGTGTATTGTATATACGAACATGTTAACGTGAAGCAATTAAACGCTTTATTATGTTTCTTGCACATACAATTAAGAACAGTTATTTTTTTTATCTTTATGATTTTTTACCTTCCAGCTTTCTTTTTTCCGCCTGTAGATCTATAAAATACAAATGACTAATTAAAGACCCTTTAGTAATATTGATAAAGTTTTATATATCTGAAAATAGAAAAACTTCATCGATTTTCGTCCCCGATGGTATCACCAGCCCAGTAGTCAGCACTTCGGTGTTGACATGAATATCAATTATATGGTCATTTTTATAAATTTTCTGTTTACAAAACTTTGAATTTTTCGAAATACTAAGGATTTTCTTACCCCAGGAGTAGATTACCTTAGACGTATTTGGCACAACTTTTTGGAATTTTGGATCCGCAATGCTCTTCAACTTTGTATTTATTTGGCTTTTTAACTATTTTGATCTGAGCGTCACTGATGAGTCTTATGTAGACGAAACGCGCGTCTGGCGTATAAAATTATAATCCTGGTACTTTTGATAAATATATAGCTTATTTCTTAATATGTTTCTTATTTTCATGTACTTTTTATCGCATTGCTTTAGTTACGTCAAAACGTCTGTCACTGCGGTTACGCGATATTATGATAATTTTACACCTCCCCTGCTTCATAGATGTATAGTGATAACTGTAGCAAATATGAAAGTCTATTGAGGTATTTTATCGTATCAAACCGTTTGGGATTCATTTCAGTAATTCAGACATGTGTTTATATGACAGTATGTGCTGGTACGCATCCGATATTGATGTGTAGATCTTGAGGTCACCTCTAAACAACTATCAGTCATTACATCGGTACTGGCATGAAAATACGAGTGTCGCGTTATTGACAATTTGCTTTTTCACAATATGGAAATTATTCTTATTTAGAGAAATTTACTTCTTTTTCTTAAAGTCTTGTTCCTCAGCCGGATCTGGCTAAAGCGTTTATCCATTTTGTTGCGCATCTTTTCAATTTGAACTGTAATATATTTTGGTCTCTGATATTACTGAAGAAACATTCATTGTATAAACGCTAGTGCTGTAATAAACTGCATTGCTCACACGTTTATTGTATATCAGAACATGTTAATATTCAGCAAGTTAACTCTTTATTATGTGTATTGTACATACCTAGCATATTTCTCTTGATAACTATTTCATGTTTTTCGTTCTGTTCCTCTAGGGTCTTGATTCTCTTGTCCTTATTGTCACACAACTGACAAAATGCTTTAGTTATAGGTTTTGTGGTTTTAAGCTGGAAAACTTCTGATAATGATAAGTATTCAAAACAAATATTGAATGGAAGTAAATGTAAGGAGATTATAACAATGTATAACACTAGAATCCATCACTTTTCTTGAAAAACGAATAAATCTCAAAATAATTTGGAAATCCTACATTTCGATTAATAAAATGTATAATAGATAATACATGATATTCTGGATCACATTCGCAATTATATTTACTATAAAGTCTATTGGATTGAATTTTCAGACATTCATATTTTCCGGAATAATCTGGACTTATCCGTATTTTCACTACCGTTTACTTTCTCTTCCTCGCCCGTCTATTGCAAATGGATGCCACGACAAAACTGCTCCTGTGGATATTTTGACAAATCACCGTCAAGTATGTTTCAAATCAATTATGAACTGTTAAATATATATTCCGTTACTTCCGTTAACTTGACAAACACGTTTATTCAACAAATATGAACTGTAATTGTTATTACTTCGAATTGAACTGAGAATTCTACTTTCGTTTTTGACTTGATATTATTATTGCATTGAACATCCATTTATTTTCTTTCGTACATATTGTACGTATTGTATTTTTATTTCTTTCAGTTTACCAAACAATACACACCCTGTAAAAACTCCTGTATCATTTCTGGTGGAATTATAATCTACAATCTTCACAAACAAGTTGTTATCTTTATAATTTGTTATTTTCATGTACTTTTTATCACATTACTTTAGGTATGTCAAAACGTCTGTCACTTCAGTCAGACGATATTGGGTTAATTTTTACACCTTCCATGCTTCATAGATGTATAGGTTGCATTTTGTAAATGCAGCTGTTTCTCAAACCACGCCTCTTTTGGGGAGATTTAGAATATTCATAGAAAAATTAATTTTGTTTACATACTGGTTCCCAGTTATGCTCTATGTGTTCCATCTCATAGAGACATAATTTGGGAATGTTACAGTAAAAAAACATGTGCATATTGTTTACATTGAAATCAGTGGTAACCATTCATTCGAGGTAGGGGAAGTTATGAAAATTAGTGTTAGTTTAAACTCTGAAAAGTTCAGGGCATATAAACTTTGAAAATATGCCGCACAGCCCTATATTTTGACCTTTGAAAACAATTGCAGGGCATATGAATTTTCATTTCTAGGATAAGATTTTTTCAAAACTTCATAGTAAAAGTGGTACAGTTTTAGCCGTAAAGGGAGTTCCTATGGGGAATTGCATTGTCAATATTTACAGAAATGCAACCTATATAGTGTGAAAAAGATAACATTCAGAATTCAACCAAATTAGCTTTATCTCACAGATTTTAAAGAAATTAACTCAAATATAAAGTTTTTATAATATTTCCTGAAGATTGATAGAATCCTGGTCCTTAGATATGATGACTCAGCATAAATTCACAGCTTACTGTATGCATAGTTTACTTAAAGTCCTGAATACAAAATTAATTCATAATATTTGCATTTATGTAAGTTAGATTGTTAAAAAGGGCTTATATTTACTCTTCGCAGTCATTGAAACTCATCGATTCTTCCTAAATATTATGTATGGGGTGTTTGTGTCCTGTCGATAACCCAAAAGTAAGCCGTAACACATAAATCTTCTTTTTTGTCACCACGGCATTAAAAATACAAGCTAGAAATACAAAAATATCTCAACAAAACTTACAATAGTGTGTTATATCCTGAATACGTACTAAATATTCCAATTTGCTCTCTGTGTTCCATCTCATAGAGACATAACTTGGGAATGTTACCAGTAAATATACATATGCATAATGTTAACATTGAAATCAGTGGTAATTATTCATTCGAGGTAGAAGTTGTTGAGAAAATTAGTATTAGTTTAAACTCTGAAAAGTTCAAGGCGTATAAACTTTGAAAATATGCCGTACAGTACTATATGTTGACCTTTGAAAAGAATTGCAGGGCATATGAATTTTCATTTCTAGGATAAGATTTTTTCAAAACTTCATAGTAAAAGTTGTACAGTTTTAGCCGTAAAGGGAGTTCCTATGGGAAATTGCATTGTCAATATTTACAGAAATGCAACCTATATAGTGTGAAAAAAGATAACATTCAGAATTCAACCAAATTAGCTTTATTTCACAGATTTTAAAGAAATTAACTCAAATATAAAGTTTTATTAATATTTCCTGAAGATTGATAGAATCCTGGTCCTTAGATATGATGACTCAGCATAAATTCACAGCTTACTGTATGCATAGTTTACTTAAAGTCCTGAATACAAAATTAATTCATAATATTTGCATCTATGTAAGTTAGATTGTTAGGAAGGGCTTATATTTACTCTTCGCAGTCATTGAAACTCATCGATTCTTCCTAAATATTATGTATGGGGTGTTTGTGTCCTGTCGATAACCCAAAAGTAAGCCGTAACACCTAAATCTTCTTTTTTGTCACCACGGCATTAAAAATACAAGCTAGAAATACAAAAATATCTCAACAAACTTACAATAGTGTGTTATATCCTGAATACGTACTAAATATTCCAATTTGCTAGAAACAGCAGAATAATTTGGGAAATTCGAGGCCCCAAGGGCAAAAAATATAAAAAAATAGCCTACCCCCTGGGTCTTATAACAAATAATGTAACTTGTAAATGCTCTGATTTTATGATTTTTAAGTTCTTGATATAGAAAACAATTACTATGCTTGGAAGTTATGCAAAAATCAGATGTTAGCAGTCATCTCTATAACATTTTAAGTGAATTTATATCTCGGACTGGTACCTGCATACATACAACTATTGCAAATATGGCTTTGTTTGAACACTCTAGTATATTTATTAGGTAAATTGTGTCAGACATATGGTTACAGATGATACTGTTGTGACAAGAATTCTAAATTGCCCATTTGAGGTAGAAAATGTGAAATTTAATTGACAAATAGACATACAGTCAGATGTGGACTGAAAACAGAGGCAGGATTGGATACTTTATATAATATTGAATGTTTTAATGATTGACTGCTAAACATTACATTTATAGTATTCTGATATGCTTTTAATATGTTATCAAAACAGTTTTAAACAGGTTCTAGGCGTTTTATATCAGAAAATATGAAAATAGGGTAAGCTGACAATAATAAAAGTCTTCTTTTCAAATTCTTTTAAAATTGAAACAGGGGAGGGGTATAAAATGTTCAGTAAACATAAACTTAGAGTATACATAGTGATTTCTTTCAGGCTATAATTCTGATAAATGAGTATTAATGTGAGAAAAACTGATTTTACAATGCTTTCTATGTGAATAAATGTTTGTATAGGTTGCATTTTGTAAATACAGCTGTTTCTCAAACCACGCCTCTTTTGAGGAGATTTAGAATATTTATAGAAAAATTAATTTTGTTTACATACTGGTTCCCAGTCATGCTCTCTGTGTTCCATCTCATAGAGACATAACCTGGGAATGTTACCAGTAAATATACATATGCATATTGTTAACATTGAAATCAGTGGTAACTATTCATTCGAGGTAGAAGTAGTTAAGAAAATTAGTGTTAGTTTAAACTCTGAAAAGTTCAAGGCGTATAAACTTTGAAAATATGCCATACAGCACTATATTTTGACTTTTGAAATAAATTGTAGTGCATATGCACTTTCAATTCTAGGATAAGATTTTTTTAAAATTTCATAGTATAAGTGGTACAGTTTTCAATATTTACAGAAATGCAACCTATAGTGATAACTGTAGCAATATGAGAGTCTGTTAAGGTATGTTTATCGTATCAAACTGTTTGGGATTGAGTTCATTAACGTGTGCATGAGTTTATATGATAGTAGGTGCTAATACTCTTCCATTTCGCTGTGTACATTTGATGACGCCACTTTTAAAACTTCCAGTAGTCATTACTTCAGTACTGGCATAAACATACGCGTGTCGCTTTATTGACAATTTGCTGTTTTACAATAACTCTAATTCAAAGAATATTGCTTCCTCATCTAAAAATAATGTTCTTTGTCTGGATCTATATAGCTTTTGTCTATTTTTTTAGCAACTCTTAAATTTGATTTAAGATGATTTTAATTGTCAAATATTTTGGCCTCAGGTATCTTGATCTGAGGAAACATTTATTGTAAGAATGGAAGCGCTGTTAAATGCACTGCAATTATAATACGTGTATTGTATATAAGAACATGTTAACGTTAAGCAATTAAACTCTTTATTATGTTTCTTGCACATACAATTAAGAACAGTTATTTTTTTTTATCTTTATGATTTTTTACCTTCAAGCTTTCTTTTTTCCGCCTGTAGATCTATAAAATATAAATGACTAATTAAAGACCCTTTAGTAATATTGATAAAGTTTTATATATCTGAAAATAGAAAAACTTAATCGATTTATAGCTTATTTCTTAATATGTTTCTTATTTTCATGTACTTTTTATCGTATTGCTTTGGGTATGTCAAAACGTCTGTCACTGCGGTTAGGCGATATTATGATAATTTTACACCTCCCATGCTTCATAGATGTATAGTGATAACTGTAGCAAATATGAAAGTCTATTGAGGTATTTTATCGTATCAAACCGTTTGGGATTCATTTCAGTAATTCAGACATGTGTTTATATGACAGTATGTGCTGGTACGCATCCGATCTTGCTGTGTAGATCTTGAGGTCACCTCTAAACAACTAGCAGTCTTTACATTGGTACTGGCATGAAAATACGAGTGTCGCGTTATTGACAATTTGCTTTTTCACAATGCAATATGGAAATTATTCTTATTTAGAGAAATTTACTTCTTTTTCTTAAAGTCTTGTTCCTCAGCCAGATCTGGCTAAAGCCTTTATCCATTTTGTTGCGCATCTTTTCAATTTGAACTGTAATATATTCTGGTCTCTGATATTACTGAAGAAACATTCATTGTATAAACGCTAGTGCTGTAATAAACTGCATTGCTCACACGTTTATTGTATATCAGAACATGTTAATATTAAGCAATTTAACTCTTTATTATGTGTATTGTACATACCTAGCATATTTCTCTTGATAACTATTTCATGTTTTTCGTTCTGTTCCTCTAGGGCCTTGATTCTCTTGTCCTTATTGTCACACAAGTGACAAAATGCTTTAGTTATAGGTTTTATGGTTTTAAGCTGGAAAACTTCTGATGTTTCTTTCAAAAATAATGATAATGATAAGTATTCAAAACAAATATTGAATGGAAGTAAATGTAAGAAGATTATACCAATGTACAACACTAGAATCCATTTTTCTTGAAAAACGAATAAATCTCAAAATAATTTGGAAATCCTACATTTCGATTAATAAAATGTATAATAGATAATACATGATATTCTGGATCACATTCGCAATTATATTTACTATACAGTCTATTGGATTGAATTTTCAGACATTCATATTTTCCGGAATAATCTGGACTTATCCGTATTTTCACTACCGTTTACTTTTTCTTCCTCTCCCGAACTGTAATTGTTTATTACTTCGAATTGAACTGAGAATTCTATAATGAAATGGCCATACAGATACTTGAGGTTAGAGATACCTCACCTTTCATAGACTTTAATGCAGTGTCCGGAATTACTGGTGTGCCAAAATCAACTTTAAAGAAATATGTCATTGAACCTGGCATGTTATTCTTATACCAGAAACTTCACAACGAGATAGCAGAAAGTAGACAGGAACTCAAGCAGGATATTTCCAATGTCACAGCAGGACTCCATGAGGTAGACAAGAAAGCCTCTCAAATTGACAACAATACGGAGAAGTTTGATGATTTATATGCTCCCATGACTAAAATGGAGCAAACTCAATTAATGGGGTCAACCATTTAGTTTAAAAACCCACTGCCATTATTGCAGGATGATCATCATGAACAGGCTGAACAATCAGAGAAGAAATTTGGTGCTTTTGGCGCGACAATTGATACTTTGATAGCCCAGAAAAAACAGCAGGCTGAGGAAAAATTTGGAACTAAACCCAAAACATTTAGTACCCCAGCTAGTTCAGCAACATATCCAGACTTTTCCAAGATGTCAACAATTAGTAAACCAACTGGACTTTCTAGTTTAGGTGAGTCATACACTACCAACACAAGTCTACAGGACGATGTGTATGCATCTGCAGCGTCCACTCTGAAAGTAAGTACTGCAACTGAAGCGGCTTACCAAAACCATGTGAAACCCAACACTGAAATCCATGTTGAACAGGGACCCTCGGCTCCCCCGTTTGTTACTTCTAACATGGTGCCCGTTCAGTCAACTTTGGAAGTGAAGTCTGAACCAAGCTTCATTCAGCATGGACAATTGGACAATCAGTCTAAAGACGGACAGGGGCCTTTGGCCTCCACTTCGAATACTTCAACTAATGAAATACATAAAAATGTATCGCAGGGTTACATTGAACAGGGGACTTTGGCCCCATCGTCATTTTATAACCCAATCATAGTTCAAGGTTCCTCGATACCTAACAAGCCACCATTTTGGTTTTACAATGTTCAACCACCGGGAGTACAACAAAATAATGGATCGACTGTACCGTCTACTGCAGTTTTCCATCCAGGATCAAATGAAGACCCTTCAAACATTCCTTCAATTGTACATTGGAATACTCCAGTAGTTATGCCTTCTCATGTACAGTCTGTGAACAACACTTCTGATCAGACCAAAAGTGAAGCTACACAAGAAAGGCACAGAGGCAGGGGCAGAAAGCGCTGTCAGAGGGAATCCTCTTCATCAAGTGATGAATCGATAGACAGGGAATCATCCCGTTGGAAGAAGTCCCATGCTAGAGAACGAAGCAAAAGTCCACAACTGCCGAAGATGCCAGTCTTTACTGGTTCTGGTAATTTATCTTGGGAAGCTTTTGTCTACCAGTTTGAAAGAACTGCAAATCCCCGGAACTGGGATGACGCAAAGAAAACTTGCCGTTTTCTAGATTGTTTGTCTGAAGTTGCACTTGAATATGCCCGACGATCGCATATATCAAGATATGACGATTTAGTAAGAAGGAGGAAGCTTCTGCAGCAAGAAGACAGCTACAGTACATCAGGCAGTTGGACGGAGAGACAATAGAGGAATACACAGAGCGAGTTCATTTCTTGACAATGGATGGGTATTACCGAAGCAACAATGACATCATGGATCAAATATGTACTGAGGCGTTCCTGCGTGGATGTCACGAGAAGGAGGCAGCCCGGATCGTTATAGAGAAAAATCCAAGGACTATAAACGAATCACTGAAATGGATCAAGTCTTCATTAGCTAATCAGAAAGCCATTTATGGAGCCCGGAAGTCTTATTCTCAGTTATATACCCAACGACAAGTTACCTTTTCTGATGTTGGTAATTCTGATCATTCTCCGCAGAGGCCCTCGGCCTTGCAATACAATCAGAGGTTTGATAAAGAAGATGGGTCTTTAAAATCTAATATTGAAGACTTAGTGTTTATAATTGGTCAGTTATTAAAAGATAGAAGGAGTAACATATCTACAACCCAAACATTGTCACAATCGAATTTCCGGAGTCCTCAGAATTCACGTTTTCCGTCACCCCAAAGAAGACCTAAACCTTATGAAGAGCAGCCCAACATATCACCATCTTTCCAGAGGACCTCGTCCTCGCATACACCAGAAAATCAATATTTAAACAAGACAGGGTCAGGTCATTAGGCTCACTTCTGACCCTCGAGAAAGAGAGCCTACAAGAGCCCGTTGTTAAGACTGTAGGTATACGTGGTCTGATATTTGCAGTAAATTATATATCAGTCCAGAATATAATTGACACTGCTGCTATATCTTTACTAGGCAGATCGTGCATTTTAAACACTCCTGTAAACCGTGAACATGTACTTATTAAGGGAATTAGACCTTAACCAGTTAGTTGCAACTTTTTACCATTTCAATAGGACATATCACTACGCATTTAGATGGGTGTATGATATCTATGACCGTAACTAGACTTAATATTTTGAAAGCGTGCACTGCAGTATTGGACTTGGTGCACACATCTGATAACCGGTAGATAAATGGAAAGGAAGTCTTCCAACAATGATCTTCAGGGGCCCCAGGTCCCACAGAATCTTCTGTTACTGTATCTATTTCAGCAGCAATTAACCTTTAATTCATCACTTCATATAGAAGTCGACCACATCAGAGATTTGTGTGTGGATTAGTAACACAGGTCAAGATGAAGCGCCATGACTTAAAGAAGCATTTGCAGCGTATTTGGAAACGACCTGCGGGAGCTGTGAAGTTCAAGAGGCTTTGGTAGGTTCTTTTGCGCACCGACATACAATGGAAATTACAATGGATTACAATGTACATGTTTTAGGAAAAACTTTACACTTTCGTTTAAAACCAATTGTAGCATCAAGAATTTCCGTTCAAATGCTGTCCAGTAAACTATCCGTGGTTTGAAGTGTGAGTTTTTAGATTATACCGTGAACTATATTCTATGTGGACCGTAAATGACAATGCTTTCAATCGCCTAATCAAAGAGAATAGTGTCGAATAGAAGCTATCTATTATTTCGAATTGGATTATGTTTCCGAAGAGGAAGAGACATGTTTTATTCTTATGACCGTTTATTTTGCGTATTTTCACTGTATATATCCTATCGTATTGGATTATGAATGAGACCGTTAAGTTTGCGTATTTCATGAACTCAATTACTTAAATTGTATTTAGAAGGAATATAGAGCTTTTAAGTGGATTTATGCATGAAAATGTGTGTAATATGAAACCTCGTTTATTCCGACATTACTTCATGTATATGGATTACTTTTCACAGACAGTGCGTTATTTCTAGTCGTTTTATTTACCCCTGGTCTGGTTCTACTGAGATGGGTCGATTGTGGTGCTGAACACCAATATACAGTACTGAACCAGTCCATGTTTTATATGTGCCTTATCATGTATCCGTGACGTAGTACACAGAACAAACGATTCCGAACTCTTCACCTTACCACATGTATTGACATATTGATTATTTCCATTATTACTGAATTTATGTATTATTGTTGTATCACCTGAATAAACCCTGGTGAGTTTCATATATATTGTGTTATATTATTAATTATATGCTCGGATCACAACACCTGTATAAATTATCGTAGGCTCACAGACGAATATCTGGACTTCCTAAAAAGGACCAGAACGTTGGACAGTCAAAAAGACATAGACGCATGTAACCTCACATTGGGTCTTCCTCTGTCCAAAGTGGAACTGGCCATGGAATCTCTACACGAGTATCACCTTGCCCTCACTAAGGCTAAATCAACTAAAACAAGGACCTCAGGCTCAAAGGGTAAGAAAACCTCACACAGCGGTAGCTCTAACGGATCGGATATGTCAAGCCTAGTACGGAGGAAGCGTGCCAAAGCAGAGGCCGCTAAATCAAAAATAGCATTTGTTGAACAACATTCACTTATCTTACAACAAGAGGCAATGTTAGAGGAACAAGACCTGTTTAGACAATCTGATATGGAACATGAGACAGAACAAGAGGCCATACGCAGAAAAGCGCAAATCAAACAAGAGGCTGCACGTGTTAGCCGAGAAAAAACAAGGCGTAATAGAAGAGATCCCTGTTGCACACCAGCAACAAATCAACCCCTCATCGGTGATTACTAGATTTCTCTTGCGTAAGGACCTGCTTTTCTCTCGATTAACAAGCTTTAACGATCGGGCAGAATCCTTCCATACATGGAAAGCAAGCTTTAAAAACGTGACAGACGAGATTGATTTATTGATCAAGTTGCTCGGTCCTGAGTCTGCTAAACATGCCATACGCATAAGAGCGTCGAACGCCAATAATCCTACAATAGGTATACAAATATTATGGAAGAGGCTTGATGAGCGGTATGGTGCTCCAGTGAAATCAGTAAATTAAAAACGATCCTGGTTTCATCTTTTGGTCAAAGGTCACACCAAATACAAAAGGTGCTGCGCCAAGGTTCACGTCTTACCCCAAGACTAAAGTTGGTACTCATAAAACAGCAGTTGAGCAGCAACCTGGAGACGCCAGCAAACCAGGTCTTTGTATTCTGCACAATACAAAACATTCTTTAAATGAATGTCGAGCGTTCCGAGCCAAATCAATAGAGGAACGCAAAGGTCTTTTGAAAGAAAACAATGTCTGTTACAAGTGTTGTGATGCTACCAAACACAGAAGCCGGGAATGCAATGCACGCATAGTTGTAAAGAATGTTGAAGTAAACAAAACACTACCGCTCGTCACATCACTAGACCACAGCAACCTGCAATTTCTCAGTCTAGCTCGCCTAAGGAGGCCTATGGCGGGGAGCCAACAGAAACCGCTGAAACTAAATTAACTTCAGTGAACTCTACCTGTACTGAGATCTGCAAAGATACATATAGCGGGAAATCTTGTGCTAAAATACTTCCTGTGAATGTTTATTACAAAGATAACCAGGATAAAGTTATTTGCATGTACGCCATCATTGATGACCAAAGCAACCGGTCACTAGTATCGCCCGAATTCCTTAAATCTTTTCGACATCAAAGATAAACCGGAGAACTATACTTTACCAACATGCTCCGGCAAAGTAGTCACTTCCGGGAATAGAGGAAGAGGTTTTGTCATGGAATCAATCAATGGTAATGACAAGTTTAACCTTCCTGTACTGATTGAATGTGATCATATTCCCAATAATAGGGACGAAATACCTACTCCTGAAGTAACAATGCATCACCCTCATTTAAAAGAACTTGGTGGTAGCATCCCACCTACAGAGGAAAATTGCCAAATTCTTCTCTTAATTGGTAGAGACCTTATAGAGGCACAACATGTCCTCGACCAACGCATGGACCACCCAGAAATCCATATGCACAAGAATTGAAACTGGGTTGGGTAGTGATAGGAGAAACCTGCATTAACGAGCAGCATGTGCCTCTTGAGTTAAATGTCAAAATAACCAACATTTTACCTACAGGAAAACCTTCAACCTTTCAACCATGCACAAGCAAGTTTGACATTCGAGAAAACTACACAGACCCTGTTACGAAAGATTTACAATCGCCACTCTTTGAAAAAAACAAGGGACGACGATAAGCCTGGACAGTCATATGAGGACAAAATGTTCATGAAGGAGATGGACAACAAATTTGTGAGAGACTCGGAGGGAAGTTGGGTAGCACCGTTGCCGTTCCGAGTGCCAAGACAGCCATTGCCAAGCAACAGACAACAAGCTCTTCATCGTGCTAATATGTTAGACACCAGTCTGAATACAACCCAGTTAAGCGGGAACACTTTCTTACATTTATGAGTAAGATCCTAGACAATAGTCATGCAGAGCTCGCCCCACCATTGCATGAACATGAGGAGTTCTGGTATTTGCCATTGTTTGGTGTTTATCATCCGAAGAAACCCGATCAGATAAGAGGTGTGTTTGATTCTTCCGCCAAATGTAACGGTGTTTCACTTAACAGCGTCCTGCTTACAGGTCCAGCCTTTACCAATGATCTCTTGGGAGTACTGCTGCGTTTCAGGAAAGAAATGGTCGCAGTAACTGCAGACGTTCAGCATATGTTTCACTGCTTTGTTGTCAGAAAAGACCACCGCAATTACCTGAGATTTTTATGGCATAAAGACAATGACCTACAGGAGAACCTTGTCGAATACCGCATGAGAGTTCATGTTTTCGGAAATAGTCCGTCACCTGCCGTTGCTACGCTTGGACTCAAAAGCAGCTCAAGCATCAGAACTAGAGTTTGGCAGTCACGTGACTAGCTTTGTTACAAGAGACTTCTATGTCGACGACGGTCGAACGTCATGTCCTACTAAGCTCATGAAGGACAAACAGCAAGCATTAGCAAAATATGGAAACTTACGTCTTCACAAGTTTGCCTCTAATTGTGCGGAAGTTATGTTTGCATTTCATGTCAGTGATTTGGCTTCAAATCTTAAAGATCTAGACTTAGAATGCGACAGCAAACCCCTAACACGTAGTATTGGTCTCAGCTGGGACGTAAACACTGATAACTTCTTATTTCAATTATCATCAGAAAACAAACCGATCAATCGGAGAGGAATTTTATCGACGATAAACAGTCTCTACGATCCTCTGGGGTTTTTGAGTCGAGATACTCTAATTGCTATCGAAACATTGCGCATTCCACGTACCTACGTGCCGTATCTCAGCAAAACCACCACAAAGGAGTTACATGTCTTCTCTGATGCATCAGAAAAAGCCATAGCAGCTGTTGCATATCTACGCACGATCGACAGTAGTGGTGAACCAAACATAGGTTTCATTCTTGGGAAAACTAAAGTTGCACCAACAAGTGGTCAAACAAATTAATAAGCGGAGCCCGATAGTTAACCTCAATCCGTTCTTGGACGAACGAGGACTATTACGAGTAGGAAGCCGCATTGCCAAATCTGACTTAGACCTCCGTGAAAAGAAACCATGGATCGTTCCTGGACGCCATCAATTATTAGTTCCACACTACCACAACAAGATAAAACATCAAGGTCGTCATTTCACAGATGGAGCGATTCGATCCGCAGGATTTTGGATCGTAGGAGCAAAACGCTTGATCTCATCTATAATTCACAAATGTGTGACATGCCGCAAACTCAGAGGAAAACCCGAGTATCAAATAATGTCTGATTTGCCAGAGGACCGTCTTGAACCTTCACCTCCGTTTACTAACGTTGGAATAGACACCTTTGGACCCTGGACAGTTGTTTCACGTAGAACACGTGGTGGATACGCCTACTCAAAACGTTGGGCAATTGTATTCACATGCTTAGTGACAAGAGCTATTCACATCGAATTATTCGAGGAAATTAGTTCTTCAGCCTTCATAAACGCTGTCAGGAGATTCGCCGCTATAAGAGGCCAAGTTCAGATTTTCCGATCTGACCGTGGAACGAACTTTCTCGGCACAATCGATGATTTAAAGATTGACTCAATCAACGTTGAAGACCCTTCAAGAACTTTCTGTACAATTCTGGTACAACTTGGATCTTCAGTCCGCCGCATTCGTCCCACATGGGTGGAGCCTGGGAAAGAATGATTGGTATCACCAGGAGAATTCTTGATTCTATGCTTCTTAACGCAGCCGTTATAATCTACAATCTTCACACACAAGTTGTTATTCTTTATAATTTGCCGAGATTGCGATAAAATCACATGGTTATACTAACTGAGTCAGGCTCAGCATACATGATATGTCACTTGATACCTTAGAGTTATCTTATTGTATATGACATAAAATGAACTTAGATATAGGAAGATGTGGTGTGAGTGCCAACGTTATTGCACGTTGAAACATTGTTTCGCTTACGGAAAGGATTAGCGTTAAACTAGAGTTAAAACTTTTGTTTATTGCCATCATATTTGCTTGTTAAATGGACGTATCTGTAATTAAACAAACAGTTGAGTAATGTTACAATTTACTTTTTGTGCGCTTGTGTTGCTGTCATATAGATATATTAAAACAGCTATAATTTTGTATTATTGACGTCTTGAACTTTTTTCACTTTAGTTGGTCTTTTTCGACCCCTTCTTTGACAGATAATACATTTTGAATATCGACTAACATGTTTTACTGTATGTCACTTCCAGTAAACAATTATAAAACAGTTTTTTTTTTAAATTGGTTGATTTTTGTACCTTTTTGTGAGTAAGTGTCCAGTTCCGGTCGGAACATCATTCCTTCGACATTTCCTTTGGATGAATACTCATCGAATATAGATAAATACTCACGCGGTAGTTGTGTTGTATCATTGTCACCATTCCATTCTTTTGCGAATAAACATTTTACAACTGCAAACTGATCTACAAAACACAATACGAAAGTACTCAATTCCGCTGTTATATATATATATATAAAGAAGATGTGGTATAATTGCCAAATGAGACAACTCTCTACAAGAGCACAAATGACACAGAAATTATCAACTATAGGTCACCATACGTACTGCAACAATCATCAAAGCCCATACCACATGTATATTCACTGTGAATAAGCTGTGCATCCTACATAAACTTTAAAGACTAAAACAAAACAAAATGTGCCTCAAGGTATGGTACTACATGTATGTATGTGTGTTGTAAATAATAATTCAATAAAGATTATATAATAAGTAAATCCTATAAATTTGAAATTCAGTTCTTTTGGCAAATTCAAATAACTTTGTATGTAGAATCTTTCCTGCTGTTTATGTACTTGGATCGTTTATCATTGAAGTCATGTGATATTTGTTCCAATTACAATATTAAATACAGGGGAACTGCAAAGGTAGCATAGCAATTATCCTTTTAAAAATATGTATGAGAGACACACACTGATTTAATCGTTTTCCATATTTCAGAGTTTAAATATTTCATTCACGAAAAGGAAATTGTGATTGCAAACCTAAGTCATTGAAAGTATTGACTGGGAAATAGAATGTATACTAAAAATTTGATTAAGGACTTTCCTTTTTATATTTTCCTCGGAGTTTAGTATTTTTTGTGATTTTACTTTTTATAACACGAATATTTAATTATGCTGTTAAGATAAAACATACACTCAGATATAATAGTTCTTTCTTTTTGATCAGTTAAAGGGTGTTTTAGTGAAGCAGGTATCTTATAATTCAAATGTCACAATCGGGTTGTCTTATCATATGTTGATCAACATTACAATGTCGAATACGTTTTTGCCATGCATCACCCAAAGTGACCCACTCATAACATTATGTTCTTCTCATATATGTTATGATGGTATGATACTAAACGGGAAGGATTGTGCCTGATATTCATATGATGAAATCATAATCTTTCAATCAGTTTTATTGAAGTATGGAGCTGGCATGTCAGTTTACTGCTAGTAGTCTGTTGTTATTTATGTATTATTGTCATTTTGTTTATTTTCTTTGGTTACATCTTCTGACATCAGACTCGGAATTCTCTGGAACTGAATCTTAATGTTCGTATTGTTATGCGTTTACTTTTCTACATTGGATAGAGGTATAGGGGAGGGTTGAGATCTCATAAACATGTTTAACCCCGCCGCATTTTTGCGCCTGTCCCAAGTCAGGAGCCTCTGGCCTTTGTTAGTCTTGCATTATTTTAATTTTAGTTTCTTGTGTACAATTTGGAAATTAGTATGGCGTTCATTTTCACTGAACTAGTATATATTTGTTTAGGGGCCAGCTGAAGGACGCCTCCAGGTGCGGGCATTTCTCGCGACATTGAAGACCTGTTGGTGACCTTCTGCTGTTGTTTTTTCTATGGTCGGGTTGTTGTCTCTTTTACACATTCCCCATTCCCATTCTCAATTTTACCACTTAAAAGCTAAAACAGCACGATAAGTATTTTATTACTTCATTAGATTGTAATACACTGCTAAGAATAAAACACTTATCTTTTTTGTATATAATATAACCAGTATTTCTGTTTTATAAGTTACGGAGATACATACCTTCTGTAAGAGGACATTCAAACTTCAAATTAACAGTTACAGTATCTTCAATATCTGCGTCAATTCCTCCCGCTTTTTGCATAACTCGAACTAATGTAAGGATGGCTGCTTTAAAATTTTCTACACTATGTAAAATTCCAGGTGTAGCTTTCAATTCTAAAATGATGCTGTTGACTTTTTTCCCAGTAATTTCAATTGTTTCTGTCACTGCTTCTTCTGATAAGCAATTATTGTTAGTTTGAATTTCAACTTCTGGTGGAAGATTTTCAATGATTTCATTTTCTTTGTCTTCAGTCACCTGTGTTTGACTAATTTTAGCAGTCATGTCGACTTTTCCATTTTCTGAAATAGAAATATATAGTATGTGCTATTGAACTTTTTAATATTTTTTCATTTGGGAATTAAGAACTATGCAAGCTTTTTTTTCTTCATAACATACCCAATTGTTTAAAATATATAATGTACTTTGCCTGAAATGGTATGATATTCCAGTTTATAATGATTTGTAGTAACTATAACGGTTTTTGAACATGATATATTATGTTTTCAAGTTGAAACACAATCTAAGTTTCTTACCTGGGGCTTCTTTTGACCTTTGCATTTCCTCCGTGTTCATAACCAGCTCCACTTTTTGTTTACGGACGTGATCAATCAAGATTGTCTTCAATTCTTTTATTTCTGTCTTCACATCCATAACTTCAGCTAGGTTAAAATCAATCAAAAATTGTATTAGGAATAAAATGTTTTCCTTTATTTTTGTTCAATTATGTATCATTAGCAGCCTACGCTGAATGCCGTATTTAACTTGTTTTTGCTGATATGTTAGCTGTACCACTATGCATATTTTTAGATATTGATATGTCGTTTAAACTGCAGTAGACATCCTTATCGACATGATCATGTTCATATGTTAATAAGCCTTTTTACTAGTTTACTGTTGTGTTTGAGTGTTCATATTCACTTATGAATGTGTTATTATTATAAAGTAGTTAAGGTTTCTGTTTCCTCAATGCAAAGTTGACCTTTGATGGATTTGGTTATTATTAAAGATTCCTTTTTGTTTACACTCTCCGCATGTTCAGTACTTGACATCCAAAGTTATTGTCATGAGATTATACCCAAAACATTTTCTGATAGCCACTCATACCACATTTATTGTATACCTATTCACATGAATAAAAAAGGTAACAGTAGTAAAACTCTGTTTAAAAATCATCAATCGATTGAGAGTAAAATAAATCCGGTTAACAAACTACTAGTAAAACTGAGATAATAAAATAAAAAAAAGGAAAACAACGCACATCAACTATAAAATGACCAATACGCCAATAAGGAAGTGTATTCGTTGTTAAACCTAGAGAACACATGCAGAAACTGAAATATCCACGGAGATGCTAGTTTTTGATTGTGTCATCTCTTACTTCGGTATTGGCATATTCCATTATCAAAGACACCTAGATGGAAATGATCAAAATGCTTTATGGCAAATGCGGAAATTTAAATATGTCATCAGGGACCGTTTATCTATGGGAGAGCTTTCTGTATAACACCAAAGTCCTGTTTTTTTTTCTGTTTGATAGGTGTAGATATTGTTGTAATAAATATTGTTTGCTAGATGGATCAAAACTACAGTTATGTTTTTTACATAAATCATGAATGCTGAATACACTTTATTATTTTACTATAGGGTTGAAAAGTATTGTGGTCAATAAAGGAATTAAGTGCGAATCTACAGTGATTGTAAACACAGGTCCATGAGAATGCCTACAGATTCTGCATGACCCTCTACTTTTTTGTTGCAAAAGATGGGACTACATTTGTTCTTTAATCAATGATACATAAAAAAGCTTCTGATTACTAAAAGTCATTCTGGTATAGATTTAGTTCATAGATTTACATTCTAGTCAATGTGCTTTTTTATTGACTTTACCCTTATACTAATATGTGGTTTTTTTCGACAAAAAATATATTGAGGTTTAATTTGTTATTACTTTTTTTTTCGGTATTAGCCAAGGCTCCGTGTTCACGGCCGTACATTGAACTATAATGGTTTACTTTTATAAATTGTTATTTAGATTGAGAGTTGTCTCATTGACACTCACACCACATCTTCCAATATATATTGGATATCTATTGAAAAGAATGGCAAAATCATTTTATTTTCAAAAATATATGTAAGTGAATTTCAGCTTCTTCGTTCAGTTAGTAATCACACTATCTATTTGTCTAAACACCATATAATTTAGACCCACTTACCAGAAATATTCACCGATTTACTACATAAAAAGCTTTTCGTAACATTTATGCTGCGTAAACTACATTGACAAACGGCATGACTTTAGGTTTTTTTGTTTGTTTTACATGTGATTGGAAAAGAGTACATGTATTCTACCGTAAAGGATGGCTTTCAGAAATATCTGAATAAGGTTTATTCAACCAATGTTGCGCAAGGGGTACAGATTATTTAACATTCTGAAGATCCAAACCCTTAAAATAAATTATTTAGTAACATGAAATATTTGTATTGCTCTACGTTTTACACTACTGTTTACTTTGCTCAGTTTACAAAATGTCATAATCTAATTTTAAAAAACAGAATCGTATTTATTGAACCTAACGACAAACATGCCTACCATAGTCTGGTACACAGTTATCAATATTTAATATTCTAAACATTTTATGAAATTGATATCATCATCGGAACTGATCAGAGTCTATTTTATGAAATGTGTCCTTTATAGTTTAATTAGACTTATTTAACGTTTTGAAGATCACAATTTGAAACGATTTTTGTATATAACTACTCATATTTACCTGTTAGCATGGTTAGTTTTCTATCCTTTTCCTTAAGAACTAGAACATGTAAAAGACAGATATAAGGATGACGTAATCATGATTAGTAAATCATATTGCTATGTTAAATATATTAATAAATATAACAACAGGCAACAGTAATAAACCGCTGTTCAAAACTCATAACTCGATTGAGGAAAAAAAACAGGGTTACAAACTAAAACTAAGGGAAACACATCAAATATAAGAAGAGAACAACGACACAACAGAAAGACAATACCCGCAGAAACGAAACACACTAATAATACGCCAAACACGCGTTTTGTTCACACACGACTCATCAGTGATGCTCATATAAAAAATAAATTTCTATTTTTTGTTGCATTTTGTTTCGTTTCCAATAATTTTTAACATTTTTATCGTAGTGTTATTTTTGTCTGGTGAAAAATAAATGAAATTTTCAACCATGAACATAAGTGTATCTTAGAAAAGACATTTCGTTGTAGACATTGACACATTCAGTCATGTTTGTAAAGTTTATGAAAATTTTACTTTGATTTCATCATTCAAATCCAATATTTAGCCTGATCTTTTGAAAGAATATCAAATACCGGCAATCATTATAAGAAATAGGGGGCCTGATTCTTATCTAATTAACGATAATATGAAATGGATACGTAAAAATGACAAAATCATGCACAGAATAATACTTTTATAAAAAATTGAAAACAACACGTTTAATAATTTCATGCACTTTTTCTGGATTTACCTTCATCGGGAACGCTCAAAGCCAATTATTTGAAACCAAGGACGTATAAGTATCGGAACTGTTGAAGAGCTATATGATAAAAATACCTAAAATCAATAGCCAAATTCATCAAAGGTCAACTTGACCTGAGGGTTTTGAAACCTTAGTCTCTTAATAATTTCCACCTTTATAAACGGACAATTTTAGAAAAGTTTTGTTAAAGGATGTACAGCCCTTGGATGGTGTAAACTTCCCAAAAAATGTGTATGGTGTAATGGTGAATGGCATATGGTGTAATGGTGTAAGGTGTATGGTGCTATGGTGTATGGTGTAAGGGGAATGGTTTAATGGTGTTTGAGGAATAGTGTGATTGTGTAACGTGCGATCGGGAATGGTGTGAATGATGGTGTACGACATTTCATTGATGGAAAACGAAGTTCTTTTTATTTTATTTTTTTGAAATTGTAAACATAAACAATAATAATAATCTTGATATTTAATTGCATTATCGGTAATTTCGGATCGTGTAGATTAAATGGGGAATGGTGCATGGTGTAATGTGTAAGATGTATGGTGCAAAGGTGTAATGTGTATGGTGTAATGGCACAAGGTGTATGGTGCAATTGTGTATGGTGTATGGTGTTAGTGGGAAGTTTACACCATCCAAGGACTGTAAGTACCGAAGTACTGACTACTGAGCTGATGATATTCTCGTGGACTGATAGTCCACCAGTAGAGATACACGTATCGACCCAGTGATGTAAAAAATTGTAAACAACACGTTTAATAATTTCATGTGTCCGAAATTCATATAATATATGCATGCATTGGTTTAAACATTGGATTAACATTATATTTCACCAGTCACTTATTATATATGACTTAAATTACAAATCTATTGAGTTAATGTTTTTATATCTAATTGATGATGTATTCAAAATTACCATATAGCATTTTGGGTTCGTTACCTTTTTGTTATCACCAACACTTTATCATGACATTGCCGATAGGAGAAAGTAAAATCACAAAAATACTGACCTTAGAGTAAAATCTAATCGGAAAGTCCATAATCACATGAATTACATGGCAAAAGCAATTGACACAATTTTTTCGTTCATGCACACGTTTTCAAAATTAACAAAGTTTTGAGAACTTTCTCAAAGGTAAACATTGAAATATTGATTGACGTGGAAAATAGATACCTGATAATACTTAAAATTCAAACTGTGTCACAGAGTGGACCATATGCAGTGAAGTTTAACTATTTCTTAATTTCATCATCTTCCTCAAAGGAGAAAAAGTGTACAACAAAATCCAGTTAAGTTTGTTTTTTGTATTTTATAAAGCATTAAATGCACTTGATTAACATTTATCTAGAGCATGTTGTAGGCGAATCCTTGCAAATATGGAAGAAGACCCGGGAACATTTACACAGAAATTAGACAAGTTCTGTCTAGAGCTAAGATCTTGTGGTCATATTTATAATTAGAGTTATTGGAATGATCACTTCTTCGAAAGAGCTCCAGCATCTCCCATTATCACAGGACAAAATTGTTAAGCCTGTACTAACTAGGACAGTCTTCAGCTCATAGAATCATGTTTTCTTTCAACAGATATCTGAACTACTGAAACACTGAACTGTGAGGAAAACTCAAAAAGGAAAGTCTCTAATCAAATGGCAATACCAAAAGCCCAAACACGACTACATAACAAATGCAATATTCCTGACTTGGTGCAGGCATTTTCGTGTGTAGAAAACGATGAATTAAAGCTTACATCTTTTTAAAGAAAGCTTGGTCTTGTTGAAATCAATATATATATTCAAATTACATTTTTTGGTAAAAAAAACTATAAAGCAATATACCAATGTGTCCTTAACTTTTCTTTGTGTATGGTATTCATAATTGAAAAATCTTTGACTCCATCTTTTGATAAACAGTGCACAAGTCTAGTGCTTATTGATTTATTGCTTGATTTTTGGTGTTTTAACGTCAACGTAAAGAACCACGTTTTGGCTATTACGTGGAGACCAGTTTTCATTTGTTGAAGAAACGGAATACCCGATTAAAACCACCGACATTCGATAGGAAACTGCCAATCCTTGTCAATTTAGTTTGGTGTCGAGTGTACCAGCACGATCGGGGTTTAAACTCACAGTCTCGGTGTTGACTGGATAGTTATCAAAGTAGTAGACGCCTTGGCAACCAAGGCACCTCTGTTGCTATTGGAAGGATCTTATTATAGAGGCATATAATGATCAAGGTATCGGACCACCCAGAACT
Source organism: Mytilus edulis (assembly GCA_019925275.1). NCBI lineage: Eukaryota > Metazoa > Mollusca > Bivalvia > Mytilida > Mytilidae > Mytilus > Mytilus edulis. Next base: position 90,193,471 of record CM034362.1, read on the forward strand.
CTATTTGCTCAAAAGTTGAAACTTGGTTTGTTCATTATTGGCGATATACACATTGATGAACAAAATTATTCCGCTTGAAGTCAACCCGAATATAACATTTCCTTACGGACCCAGAACAATTTCTTGGTTCAAAACTAAATAAAACCCGGCGAAAAATCAACTAGCTGGTCCAGTTTACGACCGAGAATTTAATTTATCTGTCAAGGTTAAAAAACGCCTGCATTACAAATACTTGATGATAAAATTGATAATGGAAATTGGGAATGTGTCAAAGAAACAACAACCAGCCCAAAGAGCAGACAATAGTCGAAGGCCACCAAAGGGTCTTCAATGCAGCGAGAAACTCCCGTAACCTGAAGCGGGCTACAGATGGCCCCTAAACAAAAATGTATACTAGTTCAGTGATAATAGACGTCATACGAAACTCCGAAATATACACAATAAAATAAAATTCAAGAATAACAACGGCCAGAGGCTCCTGACTTGGGACAAGCGCAAAAATACGGCGGGGTTAGACATGTTTTTGAGATCTCAAGCTTCCCCTATACCCCTAACCAATAAAGAAAAATCAAACACACAACAATACGCACAGTAAAACTCAATTCAAGAGGAGTCAGAGTGCGCTGTCAGAATTGGTAACAAAAGAAACCACACAAAATGACAATGATAGATAAATTAACAAATTAACATTGTTCATTCCGGATTTTCCTATAAGCCTGATAATTTTAAGAATTAATCTAAGTAGATAGTGCTTGTGTCTATGACTTCTATACAGTTTTTTTTTCAGATGAAGTCAATTTTATTCTGGAATTAGCATGACCTGATTCAAAGAAGACGAAATAAATTGTATTTGCAAACAACAAACTTCTTCAGAACAAAGCTTCATAGTGAATTCTAAAATATCAAAAAATTGTTGTACCGTTGGAACTGCAGTTTACAAAGGTTTTATGCAAATATGGTATTTTGAATTATATAGATATGGGTTCAATAATCAATACATAGATAAAGGCAGATGTGGTGTGAGTGCCAATGAGACAACTCTCCATCCAAATAATAATTTAAAAAAGTAAACCATTATAGGTTAAAGTACGGCCTTCAACACGGAGCCTTGGCTCACACCGAACAACAAGCTATAAAGGGCCCCAAAATTACTAGTATAAAACCATTCAAACGGGAAAACCAACGGTCTAATCTATATAAACAAAACGAGAAACGAGAAACACGTATATATCACATAAACAAACGACAACTACTGTACATCAGATTCCTGACTTAGGACAGGTGCAAACATTTGCAGCGGGATTAAACGTTTTAATGGATCCAAACCTTCTCCCTTTTTCTGAAACAATAGCATAACATCACAACATAGAAAAACATACGATAAAATATCAATTGGCAGACTTAACTCAATCAAAAAACGTATGATTACACAATGAACGAATAAATTTGATCTGCGATATCTGAATACAAATGCACAGTTGAATAAATATTAGAGACAAACATTCATGACCAAAAAGCTGACAAACAAATTCAAACACACTGAGAAATATTTAACCAATCAATGTTCACTATAGAAAAAAACCGGTTTTTTATAATCTTGAAGTTTATACAAATGTTGTAAGAATAAGTGAAAAATTGAGGATATTACAAATAATCAAAGCTGGTGTACAGACAAGATCCATATAAATAAAAAATAACAAAAAAAGCATTATAAACAGTATCAACAGGTCGAATTAACAAGAAAATACGATTTGAGAGTACTCGCAGTTACTGACAGCTAGTTAAAAGCCAAAACCAATTAATAGTAAAAAATCATGCATCAGATACTAAAATCGACTAAAACACATCACAGGGATTTAGTATTTTAACGTCATTAATAGTCAAAGAAGACATGACTTGTGCAATGCCAAAAATAAATGTATCGACAGGTAGTAGTATAGTGAAGAGCGACTTCTATAGAAACAAAAGTTAACGTGTCTGTGTCTCTATACATCTCGCCTCAAAAGATAATGAAATTTAGTTATGTTTTAATTTGCTAATGACAAAATCAATATTAGTGCCAATGTGAACTATATTCAGAGATCTAATTACAATATTGGTACGATAACCCTTACTTATAAGTTTGTTTAAAGGTTCGATGAGTTTACAAGGATCACATAGTGAAGCATATTTCAAGATACCTGCGTACAGTTCCACATTATGCTTCCTTATTTCATTTGTCTGTTCAGATAGTTTGTCCTCCAATCGTCCTCCAGAATGAACCACCGTTTGACAAACTCTATTTTCACTCTCTTTCAGAAAATAAAAAGATAAAAAGCTACCGAGTTTATTACAAATACAGATCGATATTTAAGAGTTTTTTGTCTGCATTGATACAAAATGATAAGTGTATTCATATATGATCAGGTCATAAATATTGAAAACTGCTGTCGCGCACTAACAAACAACCTTGCACATGTGCTTATCAATTATTGGGGCCAGATGTTCTCCTCGTCATGGCGACTCTTCACGGAAGTTTCTTATGAAGACTTAAAAAATAACTTGCGCTTTCCTTCAACTCGCAGTTCGGCTTTTAATAGATGATGTCTTATTACAATAGACTGTAAAGTTTGGTTACTTTTCTGAGGGCCACGTTTGAAAGTGTTTAACTACCTTTACTGGCTATATACCACTTGCACGGTCCGTGTTGATGACGTTTATCCAATTGCACTTAAACGAAGGGATACCAAAGATACAGTTAAGCCTGCTTCAGATTATAGGTAACATTTACAACTGATCAGGAGGGACAGTTAAGAACAAAAAAAATAATTATTAATTATGAGAAAGAAGTGTTCAGCTTTTCTTTTTTGAATATTCCTTTCAAATGTAGCAAAATACTAGAGACTCTTTTGAGACTAGAGAGTACTCCACTAAATAGGAATAATCAAGTTTGTACTTTCTTTAGCAACACTGCATATGCCAGATTTGAAACAGGATTTACTTACCCTTCCAGAAAAACCTGTGTTTAGTTTGTGGTGGGTTCGTAGGAATGCAATCGTCCTATTGATATGTTTATCTAATTTGTGATCAAACTTAGTAATACCTGTAAGATGTGAATCAATTTCACGGCGTTGATCTTCACTGTGAAGCCTTGTATTGCTACAATCTTCCGTCACTGTAGTTTTAATTTCTTCTATGCATCTTGTTGTCAGTACTTTGTGATTTTCTATGATGTGTTTAATTTAAACTCATAATTTATTAAAATTGACAACATAAGCTTAACGATGTTAAAATCTCATAACTCGGTGCTCGGTGACTTAAAAAGAAATAAAAAATATAAATCAACATGCAGATATCTTATACACTCGGTTATTTCATATTCAATTTTTTAATGTTATATTCTTAACAAAGCACAAAAATGTCGGCATTCACCTCAAACGCTTAAACAAACTTTAATAGACTCAACAGTGAAGCTCTAATATATATATATAAAAAAAGGTATAACAAATGTACGCAGTGGTAAAGCATTGATGAAGAGGGACGAAAGATACCAAAGGGACAGTCAAACTCATAAATCTAAAACAAACTGACAACGCCATGGTTAAAAATGAAAAAGACAAACAGAAAAACAATAGTACACATGACACAACATAGAAAACTAAAGAATAAACAACACGAACCCCACCAAAAACTAGGGGTGATCTCAGGTGCTCCGGAAGGGTAAGCAGATCCTGCTCCACATGCGGCACCCGTCGTGTTGCTTATGTGATTACAAATCCGGTAAATAGTCTAATTCGGTAGGTCAAATTCATGAAAGGGAAGGGGATTGTAGTCACGACGTGAGGAACATATCCGATATCATTTGTGAAATGGTTATTCCATAACGGTCAACCAACTCGTGATGGCGTCCGTAAAATTTACGAAGGGATGATTTCAACTTCACCATTTGGAACTCTTGATTTAATAGCTTCCTTGTGAGCAGTAACCCTCTATCAAGAAAATCATGATAGGAAATGCAAGCACGGGAATATCGTATCAATTGAGAGATATATACCCCGTATGCAGGTGCTGCTGGAATGTTGCTACTTAGAAATGGAAAGTTCACAATTGGAAAGCTGAAATCATCTCTTTTGTCGTAAAGTTTTGTCTTCAACCGACCCTCATTGTCAATTTCTAGATGTAAGTCAAGATATGAACCTACATTCCCAAAACTTTCTATCTGAAATTCATCAGTTTGAAACCCTGTGCATACTATGTAACAATACAAACAAATAGAAGTACAGCTGACTAACAATCTCAGGTCCATTAGTGTCATCACTTCAGATTACACGTGTGCAGCATTTAAAATGTATATTTGCAATATCCTTCAATCGAGAACATTTGTAAGAATAACCAAATCGGGTAACTTCAGAAAACATTATCTCATTAGGAATTTGATGAATGTTGCCAGTATTAAAAGACGAACATGTTGATAAAATTACTTTGGTTTGCAATGTTCAAGAAATTAAAATTAAACATTATAAGATTATATTTCGTCATATTTCATTTCAGATGGCTTCAAATTCTTCATCGAATTTTTTCTTTCAAAAATCCAAAATCAATGAATTTAAGAAACAATGAACTTGAAACGTTTGCTCAAAGCACGATAAATAATACCAACCCAATGAATACAAGTATAATTTTCTTGAAAGACACGTTCTGCAATAACGTATTTTTATCAATTAAAACAAGGTCAAATTGATGTATTACGCACCTACGAAACTTCATTAAATGGTATTCATAATATTTTCTGGATTGAGGGATCAAAGGGGACTAAATAATGGAAGCGAACATGCCAAACACATAATTATGTTTCCGATGTGAAATTTCCATCAATAATTGTCCATCAAAAAGGCTGCAAACTTCAGTCAAAGTTCTTTGTAATAAGAAAGTAACAACACAAAATTAAACTAATAAGAATTTAAAAAGAAATGTGTAGCTAAGAAATGTTCTATTAATCATATACTAACGATATGTTTAATCGTTTATACTTTCTTATTCCATGATAAAGTGGTTTAACAAAACAAATATAAAATAAAAAAGCGCGTTCTTTCAAGTCAGGAATATGACAGTTCTTGTCCATTCGTTTTTTATGTGTTTTGTTATTTGATTTTGCCATGTGCATGATTATGGACTTTCCGAATTGATTTTCTTCTGAGTTCAGTACTTTTGTGATTTTACTTTTTGGTAATTGTCTCCTACTATGCATACCCTAACTGCAAATTTGTTGGAAATGAGTATTCAAGTAATGATAACACTATCCTTATTTCATGCTGGCAATTTTGCTACATCCTCAATTGAAAAAGATAAAAAAGACTCTGAAAATCAAACATAATTTTGCTATGTGTGCATAATTTCTTCATAAGAGGGACGAAAGATACCAGAGGGACAGTCAAACTCATAAATCGAAAATAAACTGACAACGCCATGGCTAAAAATAAAAAGGACAAACAGACAATCAATAGTACACACGACACAACAAGAAAACTCTCTCATATAGAGGGAACGTGTTTTTTCTAAGCATAAATAATATACCAGGCAAATACTTGATATCACATGTTTAAAATTTTGAACTACGAATGCAGTGTGAGCAGGTTTACAAGCATTGGTTTATTTCACATACCTTCCAATTTTTGAGCTTTTTCATTTATGAATGATGTTGTCTTGTCATATGTATCTTTGATGCAGTTTTTGATTCCTACAAATTCTTCCTTCATCAGTTGATTAGTACAATCATTTCTTGTTTGGACTTCCTTAAATTGATAGCAAAAATTTGAAAACAAAAATATGTTTTTTCGGTGTGAGTTATTTTTAATACATTTTTATACATTCAATTCAAATATACATAACCAACTTGTCAGTAACAAAAAGTTAGTATACTTTTTTGAAATGGCATTACCATCAATATTTCCTAAATCAGTTTTGTTCCAGATTAAAGATTAAACTAAGTGTGATGTTGTCTTATAATACATCAAAGAAATGTCTATCACTATTCCGATCTATCAATTACTAACAATTTACAGTGCTCACATCGCACATAAAATCATCATAAAGATAGTTTCTTTTGATTGCTTTCTTATAGATGTATAACTGTTATCTAGTATTCATTCAAACAGTACGCTTTATAATAAAAATATTAAAAAAGAGGCGAAAAAAAATCAATGGAAAATCATAATCGACACATAAAGAACATCAAATTATAATTATTTATTTTACTTCACAAGCTAAAGCAAATAGAATTTTCGATAAAAGAAGGAACAAAAGAGAATAAAATACTGAAACCCACCAGCTTCATTTCTCGAATTATTTTTTCCGATTCGGTGGCCATCTCATTGATAATACTTTTGGATTCTAACTCGTTTATTTTGTATTTTTTAAGTGTCGTTATTTGTAATGTCACCATTTTCTTGTATCGATAAGGCTCGGCAAACAACAAAATATCATTTTCTAAAGAAAGCCACACATTTTCAAGTTCAGTTATTGAGTAGCAGTGTGTTGATTGCGGATGGCAGATGTAACTTCTGATGGTCATTATTGTTTGAAGTGATTGCTTTTCCTGTGGCGATAACATATTGCTGTTCCACAAAAAGAAATTGAGATCACTTAAATCCAATTCATCGGTTGAAACACCACCTTTAACTTTAAATCTATCCAAACATTGACGTGTATCTAATTCAGACGTTTTGTTGTACACTTTCTCAAATATTTTCTTGTCCATATTTCCTTTTCCCTTACAGTTGACGTGAGAGCTTCTTGAACAACATGGCCTATTTCTATTTTTCTCAAACTGATGGTAGCACTGATGTTTTACATTATCCAAATACTGTTCAAATGTAATTGCGTTATTATTAAGCACTTTACGCTCAAGAGTGCTGCGCAGAACATCAGCTCCTGTATCAACTAAACATTTAAATATTTTTAAATGATCATCAGACCTATCATCTCCCATGGTCATCTGATAAAACACTAAAAAGAAAAATATTGATATAAAACATATTCTACATTGTTCTATTTCATTTTTGTTTTTGTAAATTTTACATATGAGTAAATAAAAAGGCTTCATTTCTCATATTTACTATAAGTATAAGTGTTCACACGTGTGCAAAGTCTGTTACATAGAAAGTTTAGAAATCGTTTCCTAAACATATATAAGAATTAAATGTTTTTTTTAAGTTAATGCACTTAGCTGGGCAATGGCTAGATTTTAAGTTTCTTATTTTAAGTCTTACAAAGTGCATAGCAATAAATGTTGGACATTTTCCCATTAAAAAATGGAACATAATGGTAATTGTATTCGGCTTTTAGCTATTCTAATGAAGTGTTGTTTTTCGTGTTTGTAGATTAGAGAAAGTTAAAGTAAAAGCCATATTTGATAATGTTTCATCTCTTCCACAAGAAACAGCACGTCAAAGTGATTTTAATCTTCAATGGTGGTATAATTTTGCAAAAGGGACAGAATTGGAAAGGATGAGACAAATTAGAACCAATTATGTGACTTCAGAAATGGTTATATTTCCAAGTATCTTTTTATCAATGATTTTAATAAACAATGGTGAAACAGTGGTCCTTTTGTATCTAATATTCAAATGCTCAAATGGTGCCATTTCAATTTAATGTAAAGACTATCCTTTCAAACCATGATTGATGAGGAGCAGGGTCTGCCTGCCCTTCCAGAGCATCTGCGATCACCGCCAGGTTTTGATGGGTCCGTGTTGTTCAATTTTTAGTTGCTTGTGTGTTTTTAACTGTTGGTTTTGATCTTTCTTTTTTAGCCGTTATAGCGTTATAAGTTTATGTTCGATTTATGAGTTTGAATGTCCCTTTAAAACTCTCGCTTATTATTGGCTTTTCAACTTATAAATGAATTTATTACATTGGTTGCAATGAATTACATTGATTTCCGAATTAAATAAAAACCGATAATTTCACATGTGAAATAAACATGGTTATTTCACTCTCCGACGTCATACAACAATAGGCGTTATCAAGACGTCGATAACGGCGGATCAAAATAGAATGTGAATGCGTAGAAAAAAAGATATAGTTCCTTCCATATTTTACATTAATTTCTTTAAAAAAAAAGCCATTTGCCAATGTAATAAAAAGAATAACTAATTAAAGAATTCAAATATCGAAAAATATTCAACTCGTGACCGAACAACACTGAAAATTAACTCATGCGCTACGCGCATTCGTGAATTAATGTGTTGTTCGGTCACTCGTTGGATATTTTTCTCTATTTGAATTCTTCGATTAGTTATTCTATAAATATTTGAATTATCTCACTATTTATATCAAACTACTTTCGTAAATTATGCAAACACAATGTTGAATTTTACTGTGATCTATTTATGCATGGGATATTTGATTAAAGACTTTTCGTTTGAATTTGCCAGAAATTACATGACTTTGTTCATTTATAGAAAAAGGGCGACAAATACCAGTGGGACAGTCAAACATATAGATCTAAAATAAACTAACAACGCAATGGTTACAAAAAAAAAGCAAACAGACAAATAATAGTACACAAGACACAACATGGAAAAACTGAAGACTTAGTACCACGAACCCCAAAAAAATCTGAGGGTGATCTCAGGTGCTCTAGAGTTTAAGCAGATTCTGTTCCACATACTCTTAGTTGTGTTTAATTGCGTTTAATTATGTTTTTTTTAAATTTTACATGGCTTCGTATTTTACTAGATTTGAAAGATCTTTGATTTAAGTCAATTCAGTTAGTTTTTGCGTTTGCTAATGACCCTACAATACTATAATGACTCCCTGAAACAAAAAATAATCACACCTTTTGTGTATTTCTAGTTGATCAATTCTCCTATTTACACTGACTTATTCAGTCAATTTAATTGCAATAAAAAAAGGTCAAGGGAAAAATTGCTATAGTTCCAATATATACTTATTTATATTTACATTTTTTTTTACTTCAAAGGACATTTGTATATGCTTAAATAAGATTTCCAAAATATCACTGGAAATGCAAATTTTCACAATTACTAATGAATTGTTGTAAATTCATGCGAGGTGTCCGCTGTTATTCTGTGGTTTACAGGTTGCAATGTAATTTTATATTTTATACTAATATTTTTCCCTGCTGTGAGTGTTTTTGTCTTCATTCCATCAAGTAATGTGTTTAAGCGGTTTAAATTACAATATTAGCGTTAAGACCTTTGATTTCAAATGGTGTATGTCAACTTACTATAAAAAAAAATAGTTATTATATATAATCAGTTCTTTCTACTTTCTGAGGAAACTTCTTTTGGTTTTCTAGTGATCAGTTATACATATTTTTTCTGCCACTGTAAATTCCTGTGAAAGTTACCAATTAGATTGTACAAAAGGTGAAGTGTTTTAAAGTGGGATCTGACATTTATTTTTCTTATTTTGAGCGAAGTTTGTAAAAACCTTATAATTTTGGATTTGATGTGACTTATCATATAAGATCGGAAACCTCATTTTCTTAACTGGAAGTAGCAGACTATTTCTCTTATTTCAGACAAAGTTTTTTTTTAAAGATTTATTATGATGAAAACAATCATATAAAACCAATAGTTTTTTTATTTTTTTTTAGTTTTTGCAACTACATCATTTTTACATTAAATATATATTACAATTATAAGTGATAAGTCAGGAACTGTTTGTTTTCTAAAAACATGGATGATTGAAACATTCAAAACAAATCTTGATAACAGTAAAGAAAATTCGAAAATGATTTGCACGTTTCATAAAACAGTGATCACATTATTACAAACGCTGTATTGTTTTAGAATGTAGCATTATTGAGCAAAACCAACTGTTCGTTTGACAGGAAAGAAGGACTGCAATTCATGGCAATATTGCTGTTGCATGTGTAGGGACATTAAAGACCTAAATTAGCTAGGTTACTTCTAATCTGTTTTGTTTTCTTTACTTTATTCTTGATCTACTATTTTAGCTTTTGAATCACCAAGAATGACGACTTTCATCAAAAGTGTTAAAATACTTTTTCCAATGGTCTACAAATTATCAAATTGATGGGTACCCGACCAAATCAATGCATGTGACTTGACTTAAGCAAACACTTGGTAACATTCAAACAATAGTTTGTGTTTTCGTCGATCTTCCAATAACATTGCTCTATATCGCTTATATCTGTATGTTCTATAGTTATGTCTATATTTAATGTTGATCTTTAAGAATAGGTGGTGTGCTTCTAACTTTGTTTTCTGTTATTATTCTCTGATGCCGTCAACAAGCTATATGTCACAATAACATAATCTTTAAAAATAGTTTGATAAAAACAACTTAAATGCGAATTACAGAATCACTTTGGTTTTAAATGCATTTGTTTGATGATTGTTTTTTTCACATTTTATATATATATATATATATATATATACACTATTATACTATAGATAATTTAGCTGTTCTGTAACAATAACATCTTCATGCCTTATATATCATATACTGCAGTACGCCGCTAGATTAAAACTGACGTTGAAAGGTAACACATGGCCAGCGAAAGCTCTTTTTTTGAGAGCCCAGGTGGTCGTGTGGTCTAGCGGGACGGCGACAGTGCAGGCGATTTGGTGTCACGATATCACAGTAGCATGGGTTCGAATCCCGGCGAGGGAAGAACCAAAAATTTGCGAAAGCAAATTTACAGATCTAACATTGTTGGGTTGATGTTTAGACGAGTTGTATAAACATTATGTACACAGCCATGTATCACCATCATTGATGGCGATCCGATGGATACATCTGTTGTAGGGTTGTTACTGAATCAGACGTACTTATAAATATAATTATTTTCTGTGACTGTATCTTACATTCATTTGTAGGATCCTTTACTATAGATAATATAGCTGATCTGTAACAATAACATCTTAATGCCTTATATAACATGTACTGCAGTACGTCGCTAGATTAAAACTGACGTGGAAAGGTAACACACGGCCAGCGAAAGCTCTTTTTTTGAGAGCTCAGGTGGTCATGTGGTCTAGCGGGACGGCTGCAGTGCAGGCGATTAGGTGTCACGATATCACAGTAGCATGGGTTCGAATCCCGGCGAGGGAAGAACCAAAAATTTGCGAAAGCAAATTTACAGATCTAACATTGTTGGGTTGATGTTTAGACGAGTTGTATATACAATATGTACACAGCCATGTATCACCATCACTGATGGCGATCCGATGGATACATTGTTGTAGGGTTGTCACTGACTCAGACGTACTTATAAATATAATTATTTTCTGTGACTGTATCTTACATTCATTTGTAGGATCCTTTACTATAGATAATTTAGCTGATCTGTAACAATAACATCTTCATGCCTTATATATCATGTACTGCAGTACGGTGCTAGATTAAAACTGACATGGAAAGGTAACACACGGCCAGCGAAAGCTCTTTTTTTGAGAGCCCAGGTGGTCGTGTGGACTAGCGGGACGGCTGCAGTGCAGGCGATTAGGTGTCACGATATCACAGTAGCATGGGTTCGAATCCCGGCGAGAGAAGAACCAAAAATTTGCGAAAGCAAATTTACAGATCTAACATTGTTGGGTTGATGTTTAGACGAGTTGTATATATATATATATATATATATATATAGAACCAGAAAAAAGGTTATGTTTGTATTTTAGATCATGTGTCATTCATGTTTAGAAAAAATACGTTTATGAGTTATCGAATTTATTAATGAATAAGACCAACATATAATTTCCAAAAATATAAAGCGTGAATAATATTAGAATAAGTGCGAACAAACTGTGTAGTTTTACACTTAATCTAAAAATACCTTACCATTTATTACACAAATTACCAATATTGCAGTAATTAGTATCATACAACATAAATAAGTTACTAATACACTAACTTTTAATAACGACTTTTAATTTTCAATATTAAGTAAGATATTGGGAGCGTAAATATATGCAGACATAATGTTTATCAAAATAACCAATTTGGAAATACAAAAAAATGCATATTTAAAATGGCAGTTCGGTATTTTGAATTAGAGGAATTAATATGTGCAATTATTAATTAAAGCAAATTGACAAGTTAGTAATGTATATGTTCCAAACCATAAGAGTATTTTGACCATACGCGTAGCAGGCAAATTCCCATCATATACCTGTTCACAGATGGAACACAATTCAATATTTTCAAACGATTGCCTCACATATTTTTCTATGAAATGTTTATAAACCTGAATTATAAGTTTATTCTAAATACTTTCTTTGTAAGACTTAAACTCTTAATTATACAATGAATCAGGGAAACATTGTTAAAAATGTATATTGTAAACATTCTTGATAAGTAAATACTAAATATTTGGCATGTTATGGGGTAATCTAAAACATATCATTTTTACATGTATTGAATAAATTAAAAATTGAAAGGAAATTACATTTTCAATATTTGTTTGGATATACATGAAGATACATCACAACAACATGTATTCAACAACTATTTTTTTCGAAATGCGCGGTTGTAAAATTAAGACACAAAAGTGGGCATAATATATAGTTTTATAAATCCTCTACAACATGATATACATTAACGTATCATAAAATCATTTAACATGTTTTTGGCATTCAAACCTAATCTGCAGAAGGTTTATTCACATATGGCTTCGAATGTTGTATATTATTCGTAAAAGAAAAAAATATAAGGTGTAGATTATCAACCCATGATGCAGATGTGATTATGACAGGACATTTTTGTACAACTGAGTCATCGATGTATCATATTCCCTCTCACAGTAAATTTAACCATCTGTTCGTGAAAAACACGTAGTAAGAATTGAAAAGTTTGTTTTAAAAAAATTGTCGTTATTAGTTGAACGTAAAACACTTACCATATAACTGTCCAATAAATTTACCAGAAGTTGTTTTACACGAATATTTTACATACTTTTCTATAATTTGGTAGATATTTTGTATCCTATATGTCTATGATAACTGTTTGTTCCGCATGAAACATTTTGTCGATTTAATCTAAGTTAAGTAGGTCGGGTACAATACCTTTCAGTTATAATATTACTGTTTTAAAAAATATATAATAGTTTGATCAAAATAAACAAAACGATGTTTAACTTTGAGTCATTGACTTGTCAAGTTTGTAAGATGCAATGTATGTTGACCATCAAATTGAATGTTTTTATAGTTTACTATGGAATAAATATATAAATATTAAAGATATAATATAAATAAACAGATAAGATAAAAAAAAAACCAAGCCAAAATGTCAACGTATAATGAAATTAACTGAATGCATTATGACATTGTGTAACATAAATTGGATCTTTTCCTTTGATGTTTTTATAAGATAATTTGCTTTAAAAGTGTGTTGAGGGAAAACCATGGTATATACTATGCAAATTTATGTTGTACCATACTTTTCTAATTAAATATGCAGCTCAAATAGAATCCAAAGGAAAGCGGTGCTTAGCTATGGTACAACATATTCATTTTCATGTTATTCCATGGCTGAAGCTCCACCCAATTTTTTGAAAGATATCCGTCTCTGAAATATTTTGGAAACAGAAAAAAAGGTCATGAACATTTATTTGTTTCATTTGTAACACAAAGCAATAAGTCATTTGTAACACAACACATCGCAAGAAACATGTTTTAAACTAAAACAAAAAATGCTTTTCACTAGTTCCCGTAAGTTGAAAATAAATAATAAAAAACTGTTCCATTAACTATCTTTTAACTATGTTTAAGTGAAAGAAAATTTGCAGTTGTTAAAATTTACAGTTCCACTTGTGTTAGTAATATCATTCAAACATTTTAGGCGCGTTGAAATGTCACGACAATTTGCGGAATTTTCAGTGTTGACTGGTTCCAGTGTTGTACACTTGAAATGTGGCATCTCAACTTCTAATTCATTATGGGTAACAGAAACTGTATCAATACTAGGTGGATTTAACACAGAAGACACTTTTTGTTCTATTTCATCAGTTCTTGATTTGTATGCCCCTACGGCTGACGACCTGTGTCCAGTACGATCCATTATTGTTTGTTCATCTGATCCTGCTTTGTACAATGCTGTTGCGCTCGTCCTCTTTCCATAATGATTTGTGTAATTTCCAGTTAAGTCCGCTTTTTGACACATCTATTTCATTAACCCTTCTATTTATTTACACCAAGCGGACTGATTTTCATACCGAATTGTATTTCCGACCAAAGCCAAAGGTTTTCGATAAAAGCATCCATCATTACCAAGATGTGGAGATATGTCTCCAAATGTTGTACATGCACCTAGGTCCTGAAAATGAATTATAAAACTAAAAATAATACAAATATTGTATATATGGCGACTTTTAAAGAAATAATCAGTTACTGTAGGTAAACTTAGTACTTGTATAATGGAGGGGTACCACGATTTGCACAATTTCGAAAAGTGATAAAAATATACATCTTCATTAAAAGCAGTTACATTGTCTTTTATTTATGAGTATATTGCAATTTGAGAGTTTAACTATAAAACCAGGTTTAATCCACCATTTATCAAGTCTTGAATATGACAGAAGTTTTCGATTCAGTTGATTTTGTCACTAAATACGATAACGGGCTTTGTGCTTTGAATTTACATTTTCACTTAACTTATGGTGGATGGGAGATAACTCTTGTAAAGAATGCAATTTTTCGTCAGTCGTGTTAAACTGAGAGCAAACACAAAAAATCGTAAAAAACATGACTTTGTTAGTGATCAAATAGAAGGATCGTCACTGTACACTTCACACGCTCCCTAAATACTATGTTACTGTTAAGTGTTTGGTAATAAGCCTTAAAACTATGATTCATCAATTAATAATTAAATAATTAGATAAAAATTTCAAATTCATAAAATAACGAGTTAAAGCAGTTTAAATGAAAGGAACAACATACAAAACAATTATATATACTGTACGATATTTTGATAATTAACAATAAAACAAAACTTACCGTCATTAGAATAATGTTTTATATCCTTGTTGCTAATTTTCATATGAGCCAGACCACCGTTGACAGTTTTGTTGTTACGGCCAATAAATCTAATGAATTTCCCCTTTCCGTCTGCTCCAAGTTCAAACTGAGAACATTGCAAATTTTGATGTTCATCCCTTCCCCTCAAGCCAAACATTTTACAGGCATAATAGAATCAGTATACTGAAGTGTTGTTGAATTTGATTGTCCAAAAACACCAGATGACTACAAAATTTCCTCATCTTCCACCGATATTGCGTCGGCCTATTTTTGTTTAATCCCTAGTCCTTTCGCCAGCAAATATTTAATTTTTGCATCAAGCACTTTGCGAAATTGTGCAAATGTGCCGTCTTTTTCATCAAAGAAGTTAACATGAAATAATTTGTTGTCCTTGCAATGTCTCATTAAACCACAGACGATGTAATACAACGACTTCGGAGGACATTCGTCTCCCGTTTTTTTTTCGCGCCTCCAAATCGAATCTCTGTAGCCAATAATCCATAGTTTTAACATTCATTGTCATCAAATCTGTTATTTCAACACCGTTTTGTCTTCTAGCTGCCCGCCATTCGTTAAATATAATATAGCCCACTTTGTGTTATTTTGTGTATTCAAGTTGGTTTGTGAAGTTATTAGTTGATCGATCTCGTCAACAGAAACACATGTAGAAAAATGATTAATCCCTGGGTTCATGGGGTTTTCGACTCCGCTGGTATTTGATGCCCGGGCCAAATAACCAAGTTCAAATGTTCCTAAGTCAAAATTTTCTTCGCCCTCATTTTTTTGCTGCCCGAGAAATAGCCAGGTCGTCAAAATAGCGTTACGGCCAGAAATCGCCTTTAAATTGTAGCCAACAAAAGACACAAATCAATAGTAAAATTTAACAATATTTATTATACAAAAGTTTACAAGAAGTATTACACAAATATTACTGTCAACTTAACTGTCAAATAATTGTGACCGTGACTGAGAAAATGGGTGCAGATGAGATTTATACATATTTTCAGTTTTTTGCATTTTTTCAATGCTACTAATGTGCATACCATGAATACAAAATTTTATGATGATATCTTAACTGGTTTCGAAAGTACAGCACATTCTAATAATGAATGCATTTGGGAACATAAATTTAAAAAAAATAAAAAATTAAAAAAAAACTGACTCTTTATTTTCTTTGGCACTTTGAATGTACTAAATGAGTCAAACCTCAAAGTTGCCATCCTAAGTAAATATGTGGTTTTTATATGATTTTTCAGTTTTTTAGCTTTTGTCTTATATTTTACAAAAGTCATACTGTTTTGTGTGTTGTTTCTATGGCATTGTACTATTTCATATCATTACCCCACATCTGTTATTAAATAAATGAAAATGTTGTGTGTTGCCTTCCCAAGGCTAGAGATAGTAGTGCAGTGGTTGACGTTGGTACATGTATGTCATATTTTAATTTTGTAAATTGTTTTTCTTCAAATTATGTCTTTTGTTTTCTCGATTGAATTGATAAATATTTTTTATATTGGGTCCTTTTAGCCAACTATGCAGTATGGGGTTCTGTTATTGTTGAAGACTGTACTATTGCCAACGCTTAAAAATCCACAGCATTTGAACTTGCTGAAATCCGCAACATTTGACCTTTGATGGGTAGTTGGCAATCATACCACAGCTCTTATATTTTATATTGTTGACGATATCCATAATTTTGATATTGTTATTAAATGAGAAAAGAAGACAATAGTCTATTTGTGTGAATTTTAATTAAGTAGATTCTGCTTCCTTGATGGACATTTGTGTTTATTGGTATCCACATCACTGGTCAAGTCAACCTCACTTTTGGCAATTGTTGGCTTTGGACAAATGACATCGTTATTAGCCTCGCTATTATAACAATATTCCCTGATTTGTTCGTACAAATACCACTGTCTGGCTGCATCTAATCCTTTTGAGTGTTTGGCATAGTAAATTTGAAATTCTAGTGTTCTTTTTTAACAAATTGATGGTTATAGGTACAGAGTCACATGACTCTTTAAAAACAACATATCCTGGTTTGGCTGAACAACTATGTAGTGGTGATAAGTGTTAATATGCTTAAGTGTTTTAAAATACTACTGAAGGTATTTCTTCCAATCATAAAATATGACCGGTTTCTCCATATCTTTAACTAACTGGGAAAAATTATGACCATTTTTGTTGGATTCGTTTATACTTTCTGCAATCTGCAAGATATAACAACATTTTTGCTATTACACAATCAACATGTAGTGTGCATGTAGTTTGATTTAAATGTATTTAGAAGAGACAAGAAATACAAAATGGGTGTGATATGACTTTTTTTTCATGCAATGGATATACTAGAAATGACATGCATACATGTATCTATACTTTTAAACGAGAAGACCTCATTTTGTGTGTCGCTTGTCTTTTTTCCACAACAAATTAATCATCATGCCTCTGTGTCTTATAGGTACAGTGCATAGTGTCATTTGTCATTTATTCATATGAATATTCAGATTGAGTAATTTTGGGAGAAAAACGAGAAAAAAAGGTGTTCGGCTAAAGTGTCCGTCATAGGGCAAAATTTTAAGTCAGGTTATACTTCAGGTTTGTGTTTTCTGTATACCTTGAACATAAATATACTTCGAATAAAGTGTATTTTCTATCTGATATCATAATTATATGGATCATTATGTAAAACAAACAATGAATAATAATTTCAACTAACCCATCAATGCAATTTCAAATTTAATATGACAAGAACTGACTGTATCTATGAATACTTACGAAAACAACATTAAGAGGATTTTAAGACGGGTACTTTGTTGAACTTATGAAAGTTAATGATTTGACATTTTTAAGTTTAAAGGTGATTCATGTTTTTTTGTTCATTTAACAGAACTATAAATGTATTGTTAATGCTGTAAAGTGATATTATGTTTTTGTATAAAATCACGACATCAGTATCATATATTCGACCTTGATAAATGTAAATTACAGGTGTTTAATGTTTAATGACGCACTTAATAATTGTTTTGGTCACAATTTAGAACGTTAGCACAGGTGACATATTTTCACATTTAATTTAAAATAAATTCGGTGTTCTACTAATAAAAGTTGCATCTTTGTTAAAAAAATTCTTAGATTCAGAATGGTCATGGTATAACAAAATCACACGTATTTTCAATTCATGCTCTGTATCAGCATTGTATTACCCTGCCAAATCAAAATAAAAAAATCCAAACAAAACAAGAATAAACCAAAAATAAACCAAAAATCCTCTTTATCTTTAGACGGAATGCTCAAATCATCACAAAGATAACAACAACGATACAATGTATATATCGAAAAGGGACCTTACTGCTATTATTCTGTGGTTACATGTAGTAGCGACTGTTATGTTACTCATTTGTTCGTTTCTCAGAAATGAATGTTCTTGTGTTTGTCATGTTTGTTTGTGCTGTATATCTGTCATGTAATGTTGTCATTTTAGCGATGTTTTTTTTTTATATTGCTATATACGCAGTTTATTTAGCTAACCATTAATCCTGATTCAACCCACCATGTTTTTCTTTTAATTTCCTGTCGTTTGCACTTTATTTTTGTTGCACTTCAGTGTGTCTGTTGTTCCTTTATTTTTTTCTCTTGTAGTTGATGTGTTTCCCTCGGTTTTAGATTGTCATCCGAATTTGTTTTCTCTCAATCAATTTATGATTTTTGAACAGTAGTATACTACTGTTGCTTTTATCTAACAATAAATATTCCTTTACACCTTGTGTAAAATATACAACTATGTAAAAATGCTTCCCTTCTCAGTGACTATGAATACAATTTTAATGAAACGCTGCATATCCATGTCATCCAAGATAACTTTCCAAATAAAAAAGGCAACAGTAGTATACCGCTGTTCAAACTCATAAATCCACGGACAAAAAACAAAATCGGGGTAACAAACTAAAAACTGAGGGAAACGCAACAAACATAAGAGGAGAACAACGACACAACACTACAATGTAACACACACAGAAACGGACCAAGCATCAGACAAAATCCCACGAGAATAACAAATATGACATCAAAACTAAATACATGATTTGGGATAGACAAGTACCGTGACACGTCTTATCGCAATGTGAATATACACTAAAAAATAAGAGAAAACAAACGACGCAACGTTAAAATGTAACACACAACCCAACACTTTTGAAACAGTTGCCTAAATGTTTTCATTTGAAACGTAGCATAATATATTTACTATTAATTGAAAAATCATAAATCAAATACCTTATGCTTTAATAAAAATACATGTTTCTTGGATAATGTATACCAAGCATGTTAACGACCGCCATAGGAGAGCTAAAAGTGCGAGACTAAACCCACTTTGATAGTTGTCTCAACGTGAATCGTACCACATCTCTTTGTGTACATACTGGAATCATTAAATTTAAAGACTGAGATAGTTTATTCTTTTTTGTAGGGGACAATGCATTTACAGAGCATGCATTGCAAATAAGTGTGATTTATTTTTACCCATTACCAGTCTGAATATGAGAAAGTTATTTAGGCTATATACAACTGTTTCATTTAACAAGGATGAAATTTAACAGAACACTGATTTCTATTTTAAGTTAAATGTGAAAATATGTCAGCTATGCTAATGTTCTAAATTCTGATCGAAATATTTATCAAATGCGTCATTTCATACAACACATCTGCAAACTATTTACCAAGGCCGAATATATTATACTGATGGCGTGATTATATACAAAAACATAATATCACTTTACAGCATTAACAATTATTATACAATATATTTATAGTTTCTCTAAATGGACAAAAACATTAATCACCATCAACCTTAAAAATGTCAGATCATTAACTTTTATAAGTGTAGCAAAATACAGAACTGCAAATCGTCTTCAGGTAGCTTAGATGTCTTCGTCCATCTTATGTTTTGAAATAAAAGATACCAATCGGTCCTAATCTTATAAAGTAATTGATATTAAGGTGGTACCCAACACTTTCACTAAAATTAATTTGGCTCATTTAATTTTCATAAAATTTGGACAATGTATTTACTTTGACCCTCTAACAAAAATATGAAAATTTCTAAAATTTTGAACCAACCGTTTTGTCAGAAAAATTACACTGGTTGTATATATAGCAGTTTGACAAACACCAATTTTGATCATTGAGAAGCTTAACATTCCCTTTACAACACAACGTAATTAAAACGTTTAGCTGACTTTACATAGTTATCTCCCTGTAGTGTTATGTACCACCTTGAATACTTTTTATTCTTATTAAGAACATAAAAAATATTCCTTTTTTTTTACTTTGTCAGTATTAGGAGAAAACTCAAATTAAGTGACTTTATATTATATAATGTGTAGTGTTAATTTAACTATTTTATTATATAGCGAGAAAACGAGTCCGGTGACCCCATTTTGTTCATTTTCTTAACTGAAAGCATGTTAATAGAGATATATTTTCATAGTTTATCAAACTTATATGGTGTAGTTTTCTTTTTATCAATAAAAGTAGGTTTTCCAGGTATATTCTATACAAATCAAAGTAATTTTGCACAACCTATATCTTGATAAAAAAAAAACGGTGATCCATACTATTTGATAACTCGTTTGTATGTATGTTGGCATTTGTTTTTGTAGAAGTTCAGTGTTTCTGTTGTTCCGTTGTTTCTCTTATAATTGATGTATTCCCATCAGTATTTGGTTTGTTATCCGGATTTGTTTCAGTTAAATCGATTTATGACCATTGAACAGTGGTATACTACTGTTGCCTTTATACAATACATTTTGACACAAATTATAAAAAAGATCTACGGAATTAAATTTATACCCCCCCTTTTAACTTAATGTTGTATGTTTCCTTATTTTAAGTAGTTATAGAGACATTATGTTCTTATTACATGTATGTTACATTTGTAAGCGTTTTGATTTTGGTTGGTTGCATTTATTTGAAAAAAGAGAGGTATACGATCTGTCGTTCAATATGCAAGACAGTTTAATTGAGTTTTCCTCTTGTTTGAAAGAGTTTTATGATATATTATTCTCTATTAGCTATTAGTTATGGAACTCATTTTTTTCTTTTTTTCTTTTGTTCTTTTGTTATTTTTTTCTTTACTTTCATACTAGTATGTGACAATATCTTACTGGTTAACTGCGTAACTCGCAAACACGTTATTTGAATCATGAAGAAGAAGAAAAGACCCGAGGCAGAGATAGGTCTTGAAGATACATGTAACTAGTTTAAAACACTTAACATAACATACACCGACTCCGTCATCATCGCTCAGATTTTCACTTTGGGAACTTTCTTTTTGGGCAAAATACAGTTCGTCGACAATATGAAGCTCTTCAATAAACTCATCGTCTTGTTTGTCTGTTATGTCCGATGGAATACTTGAGCAAAACGATACAAATCTAGGTTTACGATGACATTTCACTTCCACTTTCGATTTCGGAAGTGAAGTAATTATATGGGATAAGGCTGAAATACGGAATCACTGCAGGTTAAAAATAGATATTGCGGACTTTAATTTAAATAGTTAATAGCGATAATCGCACACGTGGTAAGCATCTATCACGATATAATAAGTAAAGCTACATTGTTTTTAGTCAGCAATAAATTAATTCGCAGGTGCTCTTCGACGTTAACTTTGCAACGTCATAGCCAAAATTACGTTCTACCGCATCTGGGCCCATTTTGTCAGACGTCGTCACATATGAGTCCAATCTTTTATCTTTATCTGTATCCGGAAATCTTTCGGAATCCAATCTGAATATTACGTTCACTATACTAAGGTCACAATCTAGTATGATGTTGTTTGTAGAATAAAAGTGTCAATCCAAATGTTGTGAATACTAATGTCTATCGATGTCTAAGTCCGAGTTTTTAGTCTCTGTATATATATATAGTTGTGACTGAAATCTCTAGAACATTCTATAAATGGAAAGTTCTAGAGAAGTATAACGGAAGTTTCTGGAATAACGTAGAAGTTTAAATTACGCATCTTTTATAAGGATCATTCTAGAATCGTTATGTTAGTCAAATAGAAAGTTCCAATCCTTCCATAAGTATCTGTGATTGTTCCAGTGATTTCGAAACTGCACAGTTATAATATTATTTGGTAAACAACTATCATGCCATACAACACAAATTAGGCCAACATAACTAAACATAATAATTACAATATCATAACACCTCCCCCTTAAAATAAGTTTTAGTGTAACAAAAACTTATCATGAATAATATGAACAAAAATACATAATATATACAAAGTAATTTAATAAGCTCTAGATAAAGCATCTGGTATTACCTTATCTTTACCCTTAATGTGTTTTACAATTACATCATATTCTTGTAACAATAAACTCCATCTAGTCAACCTCTGATTCTTTTTCCTCATTTTATGTATGAAGGTGAGAGGATTATGATCAGTACAAACAAGAATAGGATAAACAGTGGGATTCAAATATACATCAAAATGTCGAAGTGCTGACAACATTGCAAAACACTCTTTTTCAATAGTTGAATATTTTTTTTGATGTTTATCTAATTTCTTGGAAAAATATGATATAGGTTTGTCAACATTTGCATCTGTCTCTTGATATAAAACAGCTCCAACTCCTACATCGCTTGCATCAACGGCAAGTTTAAATTGTTTTTCAAAGTCTGGAGTAATCAGAACTGGACTATTAATTAAAAGTGATTTGCTATTTTCAAAAGCTTTTTGACAATATTCACTCCAGATAAATTTAATATCTTTCCGTAAAAGATGAGTCAATGGTTGAACAACCGTAGCAAACTTTGAACAGAATTTCCTGTAAAATCCAATCATGCCTAAATATCTCATAAGTTGTTTTCTATTTGTAGGAGGAGGAAATTTGGAAATAGCTTCCACTTTAGCCATAATATGTTTCACTTGACCTTGGCCAACTGTATGCCCTAAATAATCAACAGTGGCCTGACAAAATTCACTTTTACCAAGATTAACAGTCAAATTTGATTGTGACAATCTATCAAAAGTATCATACAAATGTGTTAAATGCTGTTCCCAGCTATCACTACATACAATAAGATCATCAATATAAGCATAAAAACAGTCTAAATCTTTTATAACATTATTGATCATTCTTTGAAATGTAGGTGGAGCACTTTTCATGCCAAACGGCATTACAGTATATTGAAATAAGCCATCTGGTGTAACAAAAGCTGATATTTCACGAGCTCTCTGTGTCAATGGAACTTGCCAATAACCTTTCAACAAATCAAATTTGCCCACAAATTTTGCATGACCCATATGTCGTCAATACAATCGTCTATCCTTGGAATCGGATAGGAATCAGATTTTGAGACTGAATTTACTTTTCTGAAATCAGTCACGAAACGAAAGGTTTTATCTGGTTTTGGCACAAGGAGACAAGGAGAGCTCCATTCACTGTTACTCGGCTCAATAATATCATTGTCAAGCATATATTTAATTTCTTTTCTCATAGCATCAAGTTTGAGTGGATTGAGCCGGTAAGGATGTTGCTTAATTGGAGAAGCATCTCCTATATCAACATCATGACATCATGTTTGGCACATCTGGAAAAATATTTTTAAAAGAAAATACCAAAGCTTTTATTCAAAAGACAGATGTGCAAGTTTTGAATCTAAATTTGACAAAATTTCAGAATTTTTCAATCTAACTGTCTCTTCCATAGTTTTACAACTAAAAGGTGGTTCAATTACATCTGGTTTGTCATGATTGTTTCTTCAAATTTAACCATGTCTAAAGTGGCAACAGGTTTACTCTCACATTCATTAGTACGCACAAAATATGGTTTTAACAAATTAATATGACACACTCTATTTTGTTTGCGCCGACCTGGAGTTTTTACAATATAATTCAAATCATTAATTTAGTTTCTATTGTATAAGGACCACAATATTTAGCCTGTAAAGGATGTCCAGGGACTGGCAAAAGTACAAGTGCCTTATCACCAGGCTCGAAAACTCTGTCCCTGGCATCTTTATCATACCATATTTTCATCTTGTTCTGTACATTTTTTACGTTTTTCTGAGCAATTTGACAAGCAGTCTACAATTTTTCTTTAAATCTAGATACATAGTCTAATAGATTCAAGTCAGTATGTTCAGTAAGCCATTTTTCCTTAATCAATTTTAACGGTCCCCTTACAGTGTGACAAAATACCAACTCAAAGGCACTAAATCCAAGGGATTCTTGAACAGTCTCTCGGACCGCAAACAGTAGAAAGTGAACTCCATCATCCCAGTCTCTGTCAAATTGAAGACAACAAGTTCTAACCATGTCCTTCAATGTTTGATGAAAACGTTGTAAGGCACCTTGATATTCTCGATGATAAGCACTTGATCTGTAATGAGCAATCCCTAACTGGTACACGACTTGCTGAAATAAACCTGATATGAAGTTTGATCCCTGGTCGGACTGTATAGACTTAGGAAGTCCTACTAACGTGAAAAAGTTGATCAAAGCTGTGACGATAGTAGGTGCCTTGATATTTCTGAGCGGAATAGCCTCAGGAAAGCGAGTAGATGTACACATGATTGTCAATAAATACGCATTTCCAGTCTTGGTCTTTGGTAAAGGTCCAACGCAGTCAATTAGAACTCTGCTGAAAGGTTCGTCAAAGGCTGGAATTGGCAGAAGTGGTGCTGGTGGTATTTTCTAGTTAGGCTTTCCAACAACCTGGCATACATGGCATGATTTGCAGTATTCTGCGACATCATTTCTATGTCTTGGTCAATAGAAATGCTGCAAGATCTTAAGGCAAGTCTGCATTATACCTAAGTGTCCAGCCAAGGGGTGTCATAGGCAGGACCTATAATTTCTTGGTATACCACTCTCCATTCCTCCTCTCGGGTAGCATCAGGAGGCCTCCACTTCCTCATTAAAATGCCGTCCTGATGGAAATAGCATTCAGCCACTTTGTCTGCTTCCTCCTGTGGTTGAGCCCTCTTGCGGAGCTGAAGAACCTCAGGGTCTTTATTTTGTTCTTCGAAAAGGTTCTTTCTGTTCAATGAATGGCTGTTTACGTCTGGCCATGGCATAATTACATTCTTGTTAACATTAGGTGGTCTTATTGTGACCTTTTCTGAGCTACCAGGACCTTCAATGTCGGCTAGGAAAGTGTCAGAAAGGTCCAAGTAATCAAACTGGTTTTCTTGCATCCACCACGGGTTCACTGGTAACAATTGGTTCAGCAACCACTTTGTTCCTAGCTAGATCATTTCCTAGCAATAATGTAACACCCTCAACAAGGAGATTAGGACGAACACCCACAACAACTGGTCCAGTTATCAAATCTGACTTCAGATAAATACGATGAAGAGGAACATCTATACAACCTTACTCTACACCTTGTAACAAAACGGAGACACCAACAGAAGTCTTCTCGGACAAAGGCAACACACCTTCTAACAATCAAGACTGAGAAGTTCCAGTGTCCCGTAAAATCTTAATAGGCTGAAGAGTGGTATCATCAATAATAGAAACAAACCCATCAGACATAAAGGGTTTATATTCCTCCATGTAATCACAAAAACTGGACGTAAAAGCCTGACTGGCAGGACATTCCAACGTACTGGTAATATAAGGTGTCGTACAAGCACTGGACTTCGGCTTATTATCTCGTTCATTCTTCTTCTGGAGTCTAAAACAATCAGCCATCAGTTGACCATTCTTCTTACAATAAGCATAAATCAGTGACTTCTTCTCAAAAGTATAAAATTTTGGACTAGACATATTATAACTGGACTGACTCTTATTCTGTGCAACAGGCTTACTATCAGTACACTCAGTGCTTTGATTTTTGTAATTTCCACTGGAAGTACTAACATTTTGACCATTGAAACTTCTTTTATTTGAAAGAGTATAATTATCTGAAATAACAGCTGCATCATGTATTGACTCAACAGTTTTTTCGTCTAAATGTGTTTTTAAGTCTAAATGAACACATTGTTTGAACTCTTCTAATAACATCAATTGTCTTAGGTTATTAAAATTGTTTTCTGTTTTCTTTGACGTAAGCTATTTATCAAATAGATCTTCTTTTTCCCGAGCAAATTCCACATAGGTTTGTGAATCAAACTTTTTATATGATCTAAATATCTGTCTATATGCTTCTGGTACTAGCTCATAGGCTTTCAAAACTTCTTGTTTCACCGTGTCATAATCAGAACTATTTTCTGATGGAAGTGCAGAGTATATTTCAGCGACCTTACCCTCAAAAACACTTTGCAGCATCGTAGTCCAATACGGCATTGGCCATTTCAAATTATTAGCAATTTTTTCAAACTGTGGAAAATATTTATCGACAGTTTTTTTCACAAAATTATGGAACCAAACGTATATTTTTTGCTGCATCGAAATAATCTGATTTTGACTGGACTTTAGTGTTGTTTTCTTCTTTGACCATTTCAATTTTCAGTTTCTCCATCTCTAGCCTTTCCCTCATTTCAAGTTCTGCCTGTTTTAATTTAAGTGCATCTTGATTTAATTTGAATTCATCTTCTTTTTCTTGTTTATCCATTTCCAATCTTTCCTTCATTTCCAGTTCTTTTAATTTAAGTTCATGTTCTAATTCAAGTTGTTTTAATTTAAAGGCGTCAACATTTTCGACCTTAAGATCAAGAGCCTCTTCACCAAAAATGTCTGCGTCAACTAATTTTTCTATAACCATTTTTTATAATTTGTTTTCTCATAGATACTTTAAAAACTAATTTCAGATGTTTAGCAACCAACACTAGTTCCTCTTTCTTTAAATTATCAAAACTCCCCAGGTCTGGCGTTTTCAAGAATTTACCAGCATCAAATACCATTTTGTAGAATTGTGTTGGCTAGTTATAATAAAAATACTAAACAAATTTTGAATAAAATATTTTCAGTCTCCAGGACGAGCCCCTAATTGCTGTTACGGCCAGAAATCGCCTTTAAATTGTAGCCAACAAAAGACACAAAGCAATAGTAAATTTAACAATATTTATTATACAAAAGTTTACAAAAAGTATTATACAAATATTACTGTCAAACTAACTGTCAAATATGAGTCAAATATTTTATCTTTATCTGTATCCGGAAATCTTTCGAAATCCAATCTGAATATAACGTTCACTATACTAAGGTCACAATCCAGTATGTTGTTGTTTGTAGAATAAAAGTGTCAATCCAAATGTTGTGAATACTAAATGTCTATCGATGTCTAAGTCCGAGTCTTTAGTCTCAGTATATATATATGTAGCTGTGACTGATATCTGTAGAACATTCTATAAATGGAAAGTTCTAGAGAAGTATAACGGAAGTTTCTGGAATACGTAGAATTTTAAATTACGCATCTTTTATTAGGGTCATTCTAGAATCGTTATGTAAGTCAAATAGAAAGTTCCAATCATTCCATAAGTATCTGTGATTGTTCCAGTGATTTCTAAACTGCACAGTTATAAGATTATTTGGTAAACAATTATCAGGCTGTACAACACAAATAAGGCCAACATAAATAAACATAAAAATTACAATATCATAACAATAGTCAGCCTCAATTCTTGAAAACAGACTGCCAACTTGATATCATCTTCGATTTCGGTCTCGACTTGAGATAATTGAATATCTTCCTGTATTTCGGCCGCAATTTGTGATAAATGGACATCGTCTTCCATTTCAGCTGCCATTATAATTAGTTTGCTTTCCTCAAAATCTAATCAATCAGGAAGTTCTGCCATTTTTTCTCTTTCTGCAAATTGTGCGGCGGGCTTTCTTAATGAAACACGCAGGATATACACGATGCGCAAAAGTGACTTGCGCGAGCTTACTTTTCATTGGATAAAACTGTAACCTGACCAATTTCCAATATTAGTTCAAGGTCTTCAAAACTGCCAATCATTTTATTTATATTACAAATTTTATATACCATGTGTTTTACTCATTAACATATTTAAACAAACTCATCCTTCGGATTCGTTTGTTTAAATATGTTAACTCGTAAGAACAATGGTGTATATAGTACTTATCTGTGCAGAATTGCCTTTGATAAATGATCAAGTGCATATCAAAAGCCTACATGTTTGTTTTGTTAAAAGTAATTGGTAGTGTTTCGATTTCATAAAAAGCATTTAAAAAACTAAACATACATGTGCATGTACCATATACCCGTTTTTTTTTCAAATACACGCACATAATAATCAAATTAGGTGTTAATCAAATCAAGGAAATATATCAGTTACATAGATATAGGAAGATGTGGTGTGAGTCCATTGAGACAACTCTTCATCCAAATAACATCCAAATCAAACATGATACCAGATATTTTTACAATATCCACTCAATAATTTTACTTTTGTATTTCACATATTAAAGAAATTTGTGATACTTTTTAAAAAAAAGTTATTTACATAGTTGTTCTACACCACCTTCTCTGGTTTAAATCGTAATTCCCCTTTTCTATTTTGAATAGTGTACACGATGATAAGATTACTTATTGTAAACTAAAATGATTGCTACCCTTCGAAAAACTTACTTCATGGTTGCAAAAATGTCTAATTAATATAGTTAGTGCATCCTTCTGAAATCAATTTTCATCAAGTAAGAATGTATGGTCTCAGGTAGTTAATCAATCCATAACCATTTGTCTTTTCTTGTGTAAAGGTGTTACTGGTTTGTCTTGATTAGAAATATTTTTTTCAAAAACTCACGGGTAACAAAGAGTTTGATAATGAAAAAAAGGCTTGATTAAAGTGTGTTTTTTCATTAAATTACAACATGTTGAACCCAAGAACAGATTAATAAAGGAAAAAAACAAAGATTATTTAATGAGTGGAAAAAGTTATACTAAATGATAAAACAAGATACAGGAGAAGTTTTAGGTATTTGTTGATTCAACATATATTTTTTATACTGCCATTGACTGTGTTGATACCATGTTATGCAATACTACTTTTATTATACAAATGTGCACAATCAACTGTATGTGAAACAGGACAAACTGTAAGTTGAAAGGTAACATATCAAATTAATTTTATTTTCTCTTTCGATTTCTTTGACATTTTGAAGTTTTCTAGTGTGTCTTCCTCCATCAAGGACTTTTTAAATAGAAAAAAATCAATCGATCTAGGTCTTTCATGAAAGAAATTTGCACATGTCGACAGAAGTATTTAATCCAGGTGTAGGATTGTCGCTCATAAATAATTTAACTATGTGTGTTAAATGTTTATTCATAAAACTAGGATATTTCGTAAATCCAAGATTCCAGTTGTTTCAGATGACTTTTAAAAATCCGCAGGTGTGGTGCATAAACAAGTTTATGTGTATGTAAAAAAAGATGTGGTATGATTGTCAATCAGATAACTCTCTACAAGAGACCAATTAGACACAGAAAGTATGTATACTAATATTTCGGACTTCATTTCTATTTCAAAAAACAACGGCAGACATTATCTGTTAACACAGTTCTGTTCATTCAATTAACAGGTTAAATACAAATTTTGGAGGATTGCAACACAATTTCATATAACAGTCCTAAGTATGAAATAGTTCAAACTATAATGGCTTATTATTATTCTAAACTATTTCCAAAAATTGATCGCCCTGAAGATCATTTAAAACTTTTTATTAAATAAAGTATGTCAATAAAGGTTTTGATTTTGTAAATATTGCAGTATATTTAACGACCATTCTGTTAAAGAACAAACTCCTGGATATTTTGACAATACTGAGCTCCCTCTTATTTGTTATTTTTACAAAAAATCTACTCGAAAATTTGTGTTCCATTATAACCAATTGTGTAAAGATGTTAATATCAGTGAAAATACACCTACTTCATGTTATTGTACAATTCCGCATACAATTATGGACCCATTTCCTATGTTATAACAGGAGATCTTAACATCGTTCAAGACCGAGAGTTAAAATCATTCCTCAGTAAAGGACCTAAATATCGTCCCCTTTCAGTTATTAATTGGAATGAATGTCGTAATATCATCCACGACTCACTCCGTACTTACTGTTTGAAATGGATAAAACGGGAAAACATTCTCATTAAGAAAAAAATCACCCACCTAATTAAATGGGAATTTAAAAAGTCAGAATGTGAATATATATAATCAAACTCTTTTAGGTCATTTTTTAGTAGCAATAAAAAAAATTATGTCAATTGGACATGCTTTCATACTATATATGCCCTTGAATTTTTACTAGATAACATTTTTGTTCGCTTTGGAGATTCCGTAAATCGTCAGGTTATCGGAATTCCAATGGGGACTTATTTCAGACCTGTTTTTGTATTGCTATGAGTTACAATTTATGACAAAAATCAGAAAAGACCCATCGAAACAACATCTGATAAACAAATTTAATAATACGTTTAGATATGTGGATGACATCTTGGCTCTCAATAATGACGACTTCAGTATACTAAAGAAATTAATCCTGTTGAACTTACTTTAAATAAAGCTAATACTAACAATGACCACTGCTCTTTCCTCGATCTTAATATCTATACCACTAACGGAAAGCTTAATAATAAAATTTATGATAAAAGAGATGATTTTTCATTTCCTATCGTTAATTATCCATTTTTAGATGGTGACGTTCCCTTGTCACCATTTTACGGTGTTTATATCATGTATATATCATAACTTGTACAATTCGCTCGTGTATGTAACAATGTTTTAGATTTTAAAGAGAGAAATGTATGTACTACTGTAAAAATTATTACACCAGGGTTTTCGATATCACAAACAAGTCAAAACATTTACTAAATTGTATCATCGTATAAGGACATCATTCGTAAATATAGCTCAACATGCAGACTTATACGTTTAGGTATTTCACATCCAATTTTTTTATGAAAATATTCTTTATAAAGCACCAAAAATGTCAGTATTCACCGCAGAAACTAAGAAAACCTTTAAATAGACTTATTAAGAAGGGATATAGTTACGATACTGTTGTCAGGTCATTAAAGATTGCATATTTTGGCGTTAATATCGATTCACTTATAGGGTCTTTGCATCGGAACTAAACACATTTATTCAAAAAGAAGTTGTTGGCATGACACGGGTTATGTTCTTCTCATATATGTTATGATGGTATGATACTAAACCCCTAACGGGAAGGATTGTGCCTGATATTCATATGATGAAATCATAATCTTTCAATCAGTTTAATTGAAGTCTGGAGCTCGCATGTCAGTTAACTGCTAGTAGTCTGTTGTTACTTATGTATAATTGTCATTTTGTTTATTTTCTTTTGTTACATCTTCTGACATCAGACTCGGACTTCTCTTGAATTGAATTTTAAATGTACGTATTGTTATGCGTTTACTTTTCTACATTGGCTAGGGGTATGGGGGGGGGGGGGGGGGTAGATCTCATTTTTGCGCCTGTCACAAGTCAGGAGCCTCTGGTCTTTGTTAGTCTTGTATTATTTTAATTTTAGTTTCTTGTGTACAATTATGAAATTAGTATGGCGTTCATTATCACTGAACTAGTATATATTTGTTAAGGGGCCAGCTGAAGAACGCCTCCGCATGCGTGAATTTCTCTTTACATTGAAAACCTGTTGGTGACCTTCTGCTGTTGTTTTTTCTATGGTCGGGTTGTTGTCTGTTTGATATATTACCCATTTCCATTCTCAATTTTATCGTATTAGCAGTATTTGATTTTGGATACATTTTTGTTGTTAATTGATTACTAAAGCTATACCATGTTTATTTATATTTTGGCCTTTGAAAATTCCAAGGGGTAACAATAGACCCATCGAGTTTTGTATTTAGTATGATTAAAGTAAAAGAGGGAAAGACAAGTACATTTATGATAAGTGATTGTTTGTTACATAATTAATATTTAATTTACATCTTGAACATGCATTGACTATTTGCAAAACAGTATGCGAAGAAGTAACAACCATAAACAAAAAATTTTTTGAGTTGCTAACTATCACTTCTTAGCATAATATTAGCTGCATTGATTCCAGTTACTGCAGGTGCGTCCTTTTTATAAGATTCTTGATCCATCCTTAATTACTCACTTGGTAATAAAATCAGACAAACGATAGTGTAAAACAAAAACACCACAAAAAAGTAAGACTTAGCTAGACGAAAATGCACAAGTAATTTGAAGTACAATATTGGTCGGCAATTCATTGTTTAATTGACACAAAACAGAGGAGCAAGTTTTGTAGTAAGTTTGTTTTCGTTGATATGTTTATGAAAGGTGATATATGACGCGGAATTAGGGTAATAAATATCGAATTTAGCATATGCAGAAATCATTCGATATATATGACCCTAATTCTGCGTCATAGTAATTACAAAAACACTGTATTCCTCCTAAAATCTAAACTTTTCAATAGACGTTTAAGATTCTCTGAGTAGTCGCGAGATGCGAGAATCATGACCGAGTACCCGAGTGTTTAATTTAAGATCTTTTGACATCCCTAGATAAAACATAATCAAAGTTCTGACAGGAAAATATACATAATTATATTTTTGAATCAAATTATTTTGTTTCTTATAAAATCAACAACATATCTTTTTTTTTTGTCGTTTTTCTAATAACTTTTCAAATTTAAGTGTTAAGCAACTTTTGTTATAGTTAGATATAGGGTTTTATATTAAAAAACAATAATAGTCAATATTTTCAACCTTTCATCTTACTTCATATACATTCACAAATGATGTCTGTTTTTGTTTCAGTAATAGACATTGTTTTCAAAAATAAATCGTCAGTATCATGGATTCAGACCTTGATTTTAATCTGAATGATAAATGACTTCCTTATTGTTATCATGGTTATAACGCTATTTACATTTATTAAACGAAATTACACAAGGATTAATTATTTTGAACAAGAAAACACAACAACACAGCATTTATATTTCCGGAAAATTGTTCCATTCGGGAGCAAGATGTATTAAAAACACCTGATGTGCAAAACTTCATTTAATGATGGCTACCAGTAGAAAACATGTATCAAACTCAAAATGAACATTTCTTTTCTTTTGTATAAATGCTTATTCTGTTAGAAGTATGTATTACGGATTTTTTGGCATTTCCATCATGCGTAAAATCTGCTAACAAACAAAGACTATCCATAGAAAGAATGATTGATATTATTATTTTTTTTTTGTATGAATTTACAAAGCAGGTGCCACATGCCTAGCAGGAATAGTGAAATATATCCCTGAATCCGGTATCGAAACGTTTTGAGGTTCATGTGATTCACACAAACTTTGTTTTGACCTTGATTTTTCTCTTTATATATGACTTATTATCGTGAAAATGCTGTCGATTTAATTTAATAAAAACATATAACGTTTACTTTTCATGGTTTAGTTCAAAAGTGCGAAACCGATTTGATTTCTTCTATTCGAAAGTTTTTAAAGGCTCTCTTCATGAAAAACTAAATGTCAGTTGCAGATACGAGCATGAAGTTATATATTAGTTACATGTTGCATGAAACCAGAATATTGTATAATTCAACACTTGGTGACTATGATGCACTCGTCTATCTCATTGAACATAACATTACGAATACAACTGAAACAGTGTAGTTTTGTCAACGTATATTTGTTCCGCCTAACGGAAGTTCCAATGGAAACTTTGTTATAAACATTGTCATAATATCTTTTCCTGTTGGAACAAATATTCTATACCATTTATTCCGTTAGGAACATATACTGTAATATTTGTTCCTGTGGAAATAATATTCCAGAATATATTTTCTTTTTGGAACTTATATTATAAAGGAACTTCTATTCCGTGACAGTTTGACTCATACTTACATCTAGAAATGGACAATGAGGACCCGTTGAAAACACGAATTTCAAATAAAAGAGAAAACTTAAGCTCCAAATTTTGAACTTTTCATTTCTATGGTTCAACATTTAGTGCCGGATATATGGAGTATACTTTCCAGTTAATACGATATTCCAGAGCTTACATTTTTAAATACTTTCAGTTTTGCTTACAAAGACGTTTTTTGAACAAGAATTCCAGTTGATGAAGTTGAAATACTCCCCTTGTGAATTACAAGGACACCATCAGGAGTTTACCGTTATGGAATATTTTGTTGTTTCACAGGTAACGACGAAGAATATATATATAAATATATTCCAATTATCGTAACGAAACCCCGTCCCTTTTCGTCGAATGTGACCAACCGATTAACACTTTTCACATAGTCTGTATTAACATGAACAAAATGATAAGGCCTTATGTGGAGTGGTTATATCTAAACAATGCCGGAATATTCTGGCTGTTGTCATGTCAGTAAAAAGAGTTATCTAAATCGTTCAAATTAAAAACATAGTAGAGGTTATTTGGCCATTAATGGCTCAGACTGGTTGAGTATTGTTTAGACATTTAGTTAAGTATGGTTCAGACTAAAACATGTAAATCACAATTAGTCATAAACTGGTCAAGTATTTGTCGCGGACAGGAAAGAAAGGGTTAATACAGAATCAGACTAAGTCGATTGATATTTCAGACTACTATCAACGGCAATGCGGAGGGCTAAGTTTGAATTAGTACAGTCAAGTAAGATTGAGGTTGGTGTCGAGTAATATGGTATGGTAGCACTACACAGATAAGAAATAAAATTGAACCATACATATTAAGATGGTACACTACAGGGAGATAAATCTTAAAATCAGCTAAACGTTTTAATCAAGTTGTATTGAAAATAAAATGTAAGCTTCTCAATGATCAACATTAGTGTTTGGCAAACTGCGTTCTATCCAACCATTTTTTCGATAAAGTGATTGGTTCATTTTGTTTGAAACTTTTATATTTTTTACAAAGGGTCAGAGTAAATATTTTGTCAAATTTTATGAAAAATAAACGAGTCAAATAAATTTTAGTCAAGGTATATATTCTATTCATGACTGTCTAATACATCAAGTCATCTGTGTCTGTAAACTGCATATGTATGTAATCATATAAAAAAGAAAATGTGGTATGATTGCCAATGAGACAACTCTCCAGAAGAGATCAAATGACACAGAAATTAACAACTACATGTCACCGTAAGGCCTTCAACATGATGTTTCCCAGATTTGATTTTGCAAAAGATAAAATGATGAAATATAATTCGTATCCTTGTGTATTCATTGCACAATTCTGCATTTGTTCACCATACAATATTTCAAAAAGGGCAATGAAAATGTCACATTTCCACACACATTTGGTTCAAATTATAATTCCATTGCCTTTAAGTGATATCTTTTTTTCAGCTATTACTTAACCAGATGATCATGGATGTATTTCGCCTATTTTTTCGTATAGTTTTATCACAAATTTCGTGCGACAAAAAAAATACCATAATTGCTGACAAATGTTTGGTTTTGATATGAAATACGGTATGTTATAAAAACAGCCCGTATCTCGTACTAGAGATAAAAAATACAACAGATGCAGCTACGTTTGCATCATATTTTGACATGCACTAATTAATTGACAATGAGGGTCGGCTAAAAACAAAAACTTTACGACAAATGAGAGGATGTCAGCTACCCAATTGTGAACTTTGCCTTTATATGTAGCAACTCTCCGCAGCGCCTGCATACGGAGTATATATCTCTCAATTGATACGATATTCCTGGGCTTGTATTATCTATCATAATGTTCTTGATAAAAGGTTGCTACTTTCAATGAAGTTATTAAACCAAGGGCTCAAAATGGTCAAGTTGAAATAATCCCCTAGTAAATTTTGTGGACGCCATCTCGTATTGGTTAACCGTTTTGGAATAATCGTTTTACAGATGATATCGGATATGTTCCTTATGTCGTAACTACAATACTCTTCCGTTTTCACGAATGTGACTTACCGAACTAGACTATTCACTGAAATTGTTAATAACGTTAGTAACACGACGGATGCCATATGCAGATCATGACCTGCTGACCCTTTCGGAGCACCTGAGATCACCCCCAGTTTTTGGTGGGGTTCGTGTTGCTTAGTGTTTAATTTTCTATGTTGTATCTTCTGTAATATTATTTGTCTGTTTGTCTTTTTATTTATAACCATGGCGTTGTCAGTTTATTTTCAATCTATGAGTTTGACTTTCCCTCTAACATCTTTAGCCCCTCTCCTGTATATTTCGACATTCATTTTCTCGTCATCCTTTTGTAAATTTTGTACATATTCATCATCCAAAAAATAAATTGTCGGAATGAAATTTGTGTCTAGTCACAAAACAAGTTCGACTGAAAAGATGACAACAACAATAGTTAATTAATGGTAAATTCAATTGTATTAAAAATTCTAGTGACTTACGTTTCGTGAGAGGACTATCAATTTCAAATTCACTGTAACAGTATCCTTAATTTCTTCATCAATTTCTCCCGCAATATGTATATTTTTGACCAATGTAAGGATGGCTTTTTTTAAAGTCAGGACACTTTTAAAAACACTTGGAGTGGCTCTCAGTTCTATGAGGAGGCTTTTGACCTGTTTGGCAATGACCTGTAATGTTTGCTTATCAGATGCATCTGATTTGTTGTTATTTCCTGGTAGGATGTGTATTTCAGACGGAAAATTTGCAATAACTTTCTTTTCTTTGTCTCAGTCAAACATGTTTGATTCACTTCGCTGCTAATGCATATTTCTTAAACAGCTGAACAAAAATGTATTTACTAGGATGAGAAAATTGATCAATGCATTTGGCATTTTTTTTAGCTTTGAGACATTTTTGTTTTGTTGTTTAAAGAAAACATGACGTTATTTATATGGGAATCAAATTTTTGATTAGATTTTGAATTATTGAATACAATCCAAGATGTTTAATTACTCACTGTAATATTTATTCGTAACATAAACGAATTCTTATATGTTATACCAGCTTAATGTGAAATAAATGTCACTGAAATAGAATCGCAAAACAAAAAAATCGGCAAGCATGCTCTAAGTCGTATTGATTGAATACATTGCGCTCACCTGATGTTTCTGCTAACTGCTCGATCAGTTCTGGGTTTCCAACCAGTTTAACTTCTTGCTTTCCTAACAAACCAATTATCGTCTTCATTTCCTCTACGATAAATAAAAAAGTTATATGAGGATTATTTACACAAGAAAATCAGTATAGATAAAGGCAACGGAAGTATACTGTTGTTCAATAGTCATCAATTGATAAAGCAAAAACAAATCCAGGTCAGGAACCAAACTGTTCTTCATCAAATTAACTCTGATAAATAACTAGACACTAGCATATATCTTACAAACGCCATAACTTCTTTTTCTGAACGATAAATATTAGCATTCATTTTCAGTCTTTTTATTCAATTTACTTCAATTCACTGTTGCTTTCAATACAGTACTGTTGGGACAATTCGCTAGCAGTTGCTTCTTGTTTGTCATTTGTTTTGTATAAGCAAAACTTAATTCACTTATAACATTATTACTTAAATAGTTATCAAAGGTACCATGATTATAATTTAGTACCCGTTGTGTTGACAGCGTGACTGTCTCTTGCTTCACATGCATGTTTAGACATTAACAATACTAATTTGTCTATTATGTAACATGACTGTGGAAAAGAACTACGACAGACCCACATTACCATAATAAGTTACGACAATGTATCCCGCAGTTAATCATATAAACTAAATAGGACGGTATTTATTAACCAGATTATTCACAATCGTACATTTATTCAGATTTGTTTTAACATATATACTTTAAATACATGTTAACAAGAACATTTACTAATGCAAGGCTTTAAGGAACACCTCGTCCCTACAGTATCAAATATAATACAAAACTCTGTCAGTAGCTTGACCAACTGACCTTTGTCAGAAGGTTTAAATACTTTCACTACATATACAACTAATAGGCATTACTAAATTTTAAAAACTCTTCACCCAAAACGTCTTTACCTACGGAAGCCGTAAGGGGACAAAAAAAACATTAGAAAATCTTTTTTTTTAATTCGAGATCACGATAAAACATTACCATTTTACCGAGATCTCGATAAAAAATATATCGTTATCTCGATAAAACGAAATCGTTATATCGAGATCTTGGATTATTAATTATCGTTTTAAAACTCGATTTTATTATATCATTATCTCGATTGTATTATATCGTTATCTCGATTTATTATATCGAGATCGCGGATTATTAAATCGTTTATCTCGATTAAATCAAAATTGAGATCTCGGATTATTTTATTGTTATCTCGAAACTGTTATATCGAGATCTCGTATTATTAAATCGTTATCTCGGTTAAATATATCGAGATCTCGATAAAAAATATATCGTTATCTCGAGAAAACGAAACTGTTATATCGAGATCTCGGATTGTTATATCGTTATCTCGATTTATTATATTGTTATATCGATAAAACGAAACTGTTATATCGAGATCTCGGATTATTATATCGTTTTCTCGATTTATTAAAACGAGATCTCGGATTATTAAATCGTTATCTCGGTTAAATATATCGAGATCTCGATTAAATATATAGTTTTCTCGATAAAACGAATCTGTATTTCTGAATTCGTCATTTTGAGGTTATCTTACAAATATTCAAATTAATATCAGAAACAAAAATTCAAAGCACTCTTGAAAATTTTTAACGTAATTCATTCATTTATTTTGTTTCGGAGAAAAACTAGTGAATTTCCCTAACTATTATTAATCGAAATTCCTTGGTTCAATGTATGGAAAACCTGAATACCAAAACATATATATAAATATTAAGATACTCAACGTTATCTTTTTTTATTTTCACGTTACCTTTGCTGTTCTCATCCATATATATAGATATAACATGTCCATTGTGCCGCAATGACCATTAGAGGGGTTACGGAGGACCTAAATGACAAAATACGCGTGAAAATGATGAAAATAGCCAATTTTAAATAATGGTATGGATATTCTAAATAATGGAATGGACAATTTCGTTTTATCGAGATAACGATATATTTTTTTATTGAGATCTCGGTAAAACGGTTATGTTTTATCGTGATGTCGAATTGAAAAAAATATTTTCTATTTTTTTGTTTGTCCCCTTACGGCTTCCGTATTTACCTGTATCATTTGCATTTAACTGCTGATAATAAAACTAATTGTCTATCAAATTAGCCTTACGCCATTAATTCTTCTCCATTCACAACAAATAGTTATAAAGTCAATTGCCATTTAAACAGGGGTCGATATTTACAAAGCATTAAAGTATATCAATACAGACGACCCTACTGTATCACAAAAAAGGAAAAACTTCATTTATAGCGCATACATTCTACAAACATCCACAACAAATGAATCAATCAATTGTGTTTTTTTTTTTTTTATCATTTGGTAAGGAACTTTTCAATTTATTTTTCGCGGACTTTAGAAACACCTTTGGGTTTAATGGTTATCGAGTTTAAATTTGATTCCCCGAACTAACCGGTACGTTGTGGAATATGTCTTTTAGATTCAGAAACCTATTCAATACATGTATGTGTTTGTCGTGCTGTTTCTGAACTTTATGTGTACTATTTTAACCCGAATAATTCTGTCGTTATATTCCGCTTACTACATTAACGCCTGAATGCATAGACAATGAAAAATCTTCACTCAACCATTCGGAATTAGCTCGGGATTTAACTATCTTGATAAAATTGAGCTAAATACTGATTGGTCACCTCTTCTACGGGGCACCAATCAAAATCCAGGATTCGTGAAGAGTTTTTATCGTGCTAGGAATTCAGGCCCTCGCAAGTAGGAGAGATCGATTACGGGGAGGGACTGAATTATTTGGGTTAGTACTATTTCGTGATGACTGTCTATTATTTAACTTACCCATTAATATCCTGGTACTCTCCATCAAACTTACAAAATATGTGCTGTTGTCTTTGGCCACTTCATCTAGTTTGCCTGCTACGATATCTTGGGATCGTGACACCATTTGACAAACTCTGTTTTCGTTATCTAAAACCAATGTTCAAAAGAATTATTCATTCATTGGTTATTAATTTTCATTTAAAATTGATATCCATCGAATTATAATATATCCACAGTATTCAAATTTAAAAAAACCGCACACACCCTATCCGTGGCTCCTATTGCTTTTAGATCTATTTGGTTTTTCAAATTAACTCCTGTTCAAACATCCCACATATCCTTTGAGTAAAATACAGTTTCAATTGAATATCTGACCATACGAATTTCTAGCGACAGGATGATGGTGTTGGGAATTTTAACCACCTTGACTAACTATTCAGCCCTTGCATGACCAATAGGAAATGATGCCACTGCTGGTGGAGTCTTTATTTCCAGATGGTATAACAAGCGCAGTAATCAACACTTCTTTGTTGACATGAATTTCACTGTTATTTTCATAATTATAATTAAATATAAGTATGAAAAAAACTTTGAACTTTTGAAATTATTAGGCCTTTCGACCTCAGTCATAGACTTCCTTTAAGTTAGTTTTGTGTCTGTTTATTTAACGCATCAATGTAAGTACAACGGAATTTGATGAGACTGTCATTAAAGTGAGAGGGTTAGCGCTATAGAACCAGGTTTAATCCACCATTTTCTACACTTGAAAATGCCTGTACCAAGTCAGGAATATAACAGTTCTTGTTCATTCGTTTTTGATACGTTTTGTTATTTGATTTTGCCATGTGATTATGGACTTTCCTAATTGATTTTCCCTAAGTTCAGTATTTTTGTGATTTTACCTTTTAGCTGTATTTGGAAAAAAAAACACTTTAGAAAGATTGGTTTCTTTTGCTCCTAAACTTTGTCCTTTTTTTGCCTTTTTAATTTTTAATGATTCGAGCGTCACTTATGAATCTTTTGTAGAGAATTGCGCGTCTGGCTAAAATAATGAATTTCAATCCTGGTATCTCAGATGTATTTTTTAAAGTATAGATATATACGTTTAATTAAAGATAGGGTTTTGTCAATATTGTCTCGAAATTCTATGAAATAATATTACAATTTTTTTTCAAAAATAAACAAAATTAAATGTATTTTACTTTGTTCATTTATTGTTATCATTTGTAAAAAGTAGATTTATTGTTAATATTTTAAAGGAAACAACTGATGATCTGTAGAACTGAATCAAAAATGAAAATAACGGGACAAAATGTGAAATAGATGCAAAACTGTCAGGTAAGCAGTAAAATGGCTTACCAATTGATGATGATGACATGTTTGAAAGTTCTAAAATATAATACTTTTAAAACTCAAATATGCTAAAAATTCTATAGAAAAATTATAATTGTTAAAAGAAGGCTATAATATAATTTACAATTCAATAGTGGAAGGGATGAAATGTCAAAAGGCCATCCTAATTTTTAGTAAACTGTTTACACAAAAGCAATGACAAAACCCTAATACGAATAGAGAAAGACTTTGTACTTCAATTGCTGTTCGTAAGGTGCAAAATAACTAAATGATAAAACGCCATATCCAGTTTCATACAAAAAAGAATCGAAAAAAATACGCTCTAACCCTTTTCATTGCATATACACATCTTAATCACAAGGTGAAGCAAATCCCATTCGTTTTTTTTTATATTTAGTGGGTTTTTTTTAAATAATTTGAACCTTTGAAATTGATATGGGAATGAAAATGGTGTTCATGAAAACATGATAAATAGAAATTTAATGATGGTTATCATCTGATATGCAATTATGGTCACGTATTTTTTTTAACATTTGTACTTAACAGGATTGACATTTATTATCGCGAAGTTTTTACTTTATTTGAGGCAAAGATAAATTCAGCACATTTTCAGAAAAAAACTATAATTGAACAAAGTATCATAGGAAAAGAAAACAATTGGTGTATCAACTCTAATAATCATAGTCAGTATTTTCTTTAATATTTTCTTAAGTTTTAAGTTTTTTCTTTTACATACCTTTTTACTTAAAATTCAGTATTTTTTGTTACTCTTGAATTTGGGGTTTTTCTTTTTTTTTCATTTCTATAATGCAATGTCTAATACAAATATTGACGTATTTTACCTAAAAGCAGTTTGTATTTCATTCATTATGTGTGCAGAAACTGTGTGCTTAATTTATTATCCCTCAATGTTCTGATTTCCCTTTTAACTATTTTCTTGTATCGAAAGGGAACTGCGAACACTAACATATCATTCTCCAAAGAAATCCAAATGGTTTTCAATTCATTTATCGAATAAACCTGTGACGAAGGTGGATGACAGATAGCACTTCTGGTAGACATAATTGTCTTCAGTGAATTCTCTTCCTGCGTTGATAATGCTCTACTGTTCCACAGAAAGAAATTAAAGATCACTTAAATCCAAATCTTCAACGGTTATACCTGGTCTGATGTCAAATCGGTCCAAACATTGATGTTTATCTATTTGTGCCGTTTGTTTGTACATTTTATGAAAATTTTCTTGTCCATGTTCCATTGGCAGAACAGCTATGTGGATTTCCCGAACAACATGGCCTACTTCTATGTTTTTCAAACTGGTGATAAAAATTGTGTTTGTTACTGTCAAGGTACTGCTCAAAGCAGATTGTGTTATTAAGTAAGAGTTTATTCTCTACGGCATTTCGCAGAACATCAGCTCCTGTATCCACTAGACATTTAAATATACGTAAATGTTCATCAGATTCTGCGTTTTTCATAATATTTCGCGAAAACCTTCAAGATAAAAAATAATTTATCCAACTCTTGAAATTAAACTAACACCGAAAAAAACCAAACAAAACTTAAACGTGTACAACATCAAGTCAGAGTGTGTACTCGTAAGCCCCTTGTGAATTTACTGACCAATGCAAGCTGTGTGTATGATAAATAAGCGACCTGTTTAAGGTATGAATTCTGATAGTGATATGTTCACTGAATGTGATAAAGAAGTTGAAGAAACAAGTAAACTAACTAGGAAGTATTCCTTTTTTATTACACCATATTCAATCAGTGTGAGTTAGTTACCCTGACTTATATCATATCATGAGGTTTGACTGTGTGGCTTATTTTGTAATAAATTGTACTTGTGCTAACCGTGTTGTGTGTGCTATGTGTGTTTGGAAATTGTTCAGGCGTGTCTTGCGCAATACACATTGAGACTTTTAACTGTTACTACGAAACGTTGTGACTTTTTTCTTTAAAAAATACATATTTGAGCTTGTCGTGTGGTTTCCGTTGGTCAAACTTGTTTTTGTTCATTATTTTGTCTAAAAAAGACGTTGTCTTTTTTTGTTCTTTAACAAAAAGTTGGTAGTTTTACATTTTTGTTCTGTCGGATCCGATTATAGCCGCCATGCAATATTATAGTTTTGCTTTATTTTGTGTTCTTAAGACTCAATTTAATAAATGTCCCATAGGCATTATATTACAGCTACTACTATTGTATTAATGTAAGGGAAAGCCATCCTTAGACACATTCGGAAAGGCTAAACTAGGATCTTTATAGATAGACTATGTTTTCTTATGTTTATATGCATATATGTATTCCTCT
Source organism: Mytilus edulis (assembly GCA_019925275.1). Taxonomy (NCBI): domain Eukaryota; kingdom Metazoa; phylum Mollusca; class Bivalvia; order Mytilida; family Mytilidae; genus Mytilus; species Mytilus edulis. The sequence goes on from CM034362.1 coordinate 90,236,912, forward strand.
TGTAATCAATATCAATATCTTTACAAGCGATTCATAAATAATTTAGATATAAAAATATTTGAACATAACCGTACTTATTTATATTATCAAGATCAATAGCAATCAAAGCAATATTGTAACAACTGATTTAAACATTTTTAAACTACTCGTGTTTGATGATTTTCATCATTTCTAAAACAACTGGTAGATTTTATTATTAAAAACAGTAAAAAGTAAAAAAAAAATAAAAAAAATACTGAACTGAAAATTCAAAACGGAAGTCCCTAACCATTTGCAAAATCAAAAGCTAAAACACATCAAACGGATGGATAACAACTGCCATATATCTTACTTGGTACAGTTATATGTTATAACCTCATTCATATTGTTTTGTTTTCTAATTTTACAGGTTTTGAAATAGTCTGCCTGTAGGGTAATATTTATCAGGACAGAAACCATACATCATAGTTCAAAACATTAATAATTAGTCTTTTACCGGTCTCAAACGATACAGGTCGGCAGGTTCTTTACTTGATGATAATTTATATCAAGTGTAATTAACGTGTCAGGTATCATATTATAAGTAGTTAATATCTTCCTTACACCGTTCGTCTCGTATAGAAATTGAACGGAAAACTTTAACAAAATAACAAATAAATGTATAATATTTTTATCGAAAGGTTTTATTCAATTACTAAAATTTTGACAATACAATATTAAATAGAGAAATAATGAAGAGACGGGATACATTTCAAAACAGGTATTAACATTGCTATATTTCGATAGATGGCAAAATTTAAAGGATTTAAAATCGTTTCTTCAAGGTTCATTTTTAATATTTAAAACAGCAACATTGATCTGAAATTGTACGCGTTCTATAAATCAAAATGCAGACAATTCTTGACGAAGAATACATGATAATAATTCGTCAACTAAAAACATACAACAACATGACAAAACAGAAATCTGACGTAAGAAAATTGAGCCATCATCAGTAGAACCTTCCACATATCAAATTTTTTGTAAAACACCTAGTACATGTTATAAAATTAGCATACCCATTACACATATATGTGAGAAGTGGCAATTGTTGCTTGGAAAGGAATAAACAATGCGTATCTTAGATATCTTACTTCAAGCATAAGAAACAAATCAATCCTTTTATAACTGGCATTATATTTAATTAATATGCATGTAGATTTGTTCTAGGATAATATATGCATAGTAGATAGCTCAAAGTCATTCAGCCGAATTGAAAAATATACAGATATAAGAGATACACCTTTTTTTCTATAACAAGGTTTGATCAAATATTGATAAAAAGACAGCAAAGGATTCGCTAAACATGTTTTTTGTAGGACATTTTAAAACAGGTCTTGTCATTAAGTAATGAAGAAATATGAAAGACAACGAAAAGCATTAGACTAACGTGTTAAACAATATTAATGCATCAATAAAACCAATTGTCCGAGAAAATATTTCAACACGTAATGAATAGTTTCTCCATGGTAACTTGTGTTCAATTTGTACACACATTGACACTCCTTTCAAGTAATTGGAAGTGTTAAAATGTTTATACCGTATTTATTCTATTTAAAGCCCCCTTCTAATTAACGCCCCCTACCGAAAATCGTGCGTTCAGTACTTTTGACTTCTAATAAACGCCACCATTTTGTAGTTAAAAAAATAAAATTGAAACTAACCAATTACAATATTGCAAAGACATCGACCCGGTCACTCAGAAACATGAAACGAAAAATCAATAATGCCCATGTTTTAATCAACTACGATAATACAACACAGTGTGTACAAGTTCCAAAAATAGATCTGTCAGTTACACAGTACTATTAAAGTTCAACGTTATAAACAGGCATGCATTTCTAAACTAATATTGAATAAATTTATACATCAAATGTTATTGTTTGTATTGAGGTCACATTACCGATAAACGCTATTTATAGATTATGGAGACAATAAGAAACATGTGTATGTTACTATAGTCTGTTTCAAAAAAATTAAGGTAAAGGTCAATGAAGTAAGGTACAAAATTTGTTTCTCTAATTGACGCCCCCCCCCCTTTTGGAAATTGTCTTCGCCCCTGGGGCGTTTATTAGAATAAATACGGTAGGATTATTCGACAGGAAGACAGGTATTTTTTTCGACATTGTTAACAATTGAATAATTTCAAATATAAACATATTCGTATTTAAAGTCAAATTAATTGATAAGTTTTGTAAGTAATTGGTAGAAGCTTCACTATATAAAAAAAAAAGATGGAGATATATCTTGACACCTTGTATTCGATTGTTAACTGTTGGCCTACATGTATGTAAAATTGCATTTTGTAGTCCGTATTTCATCAAAACAACGATGTTCATGAAATATAATCTGGAAATGACAACTGGTAATTTCGAAAACAAAATATAGGTATAGAATTATGTTTGTACAATTGGGATATTGACATTTAGGATTTTTTATAAATTACTTGTTTTCTAATTTATCTATCATTTCTGCATTTACATTGATTATTTGTTGGAATATTTGGTCTTCAACTCCGAATGTTATCATTATTTTTCTCTCTCGCACAAACTTGTCAAAAGGATGAAGATAAATAATTGATTTATTGTTGACACGCTGTTGGAATAATTTACCTTATCCGTAGTTCAACAATAAAATTAAGGTGTTAAGTCTGATACTTTAAATAGTCAACAGACATTTTGTTTTACACCATAGTTCGTCCTGAGTGTAAGGAGAATATAGAACGATAACTACATTACTCCGTTTTTTTATGCCCCATCTACGATAATAGAGGGGCATTATGTTTTCTGGTCTGTGGCTCCGTTCGTTCGTCCGTTCGTCCGTTCGTTCGTCCGTCCGTTCGTTCGTTCGTCCCGCTTCAGGTTAAAGTTTTTGGTCAAGGTAGTTTTTGATGAAGCTGAAGTCCAATCAACTTGACACTTAGTACACTTGTTGCTTATGATATGATCTTTCTAATTTTAAAGCCAAATTAGACTTTTGACCCCAATTTCACGGTCCACTGAACATAGAAATTGAAAGTGGGAGTTTCAGGTTAAAGTTTTTTGTCAAGGTAGTTTTTGATGAAGCTGATGTCCAATCAACTTGAAACTTAGTACACATGTTCCCTATAGTATAATCTTTCTTATTTTAATGCCAAATTAGATATTTATCCAATTTCACGGTCCATGGAACATCAAAAAGGATAGTGCAAGTGGGGCATCCGTGTACTTTAGACACATTCTTGTTTTTTATCATAAGTGTTGGCGAAAAGACATTTTCAATCCATGCAATGTTTGAAATGAAAATAAATACAGCAAACATTCAATTGCAAAAAACGTAAAGAAGAGGTGTTAATTCGCTATGTCTTGCACGACGAAATTTGGCTATATAAATGCGGCGTTATATATTTATATGAATAAATTTATTTATAGTTATAATTCAGTCACCTTATGTCAATTATTTTTTTTGAACTTCAAAGATCGTAATTCACCCTAAGTGAGGGTTCGTGTTGCTTATTCTTTAGTTTTATATTTTGTGTCACGTGTACTTTTATTTGTCTGTTTGTCTTTTTCATTTTTAGCCATGGCGTTATCAGTTTATTTTCGATTTATGAGTTTGTCTGGCCTTCTGGTATCTTTCGTCAACTCGAAATGTGAGACCAAAGGCTGCAAAACTTGTGAAATTTTAATAAGAGATGTTGGATTCACTAGCAATTTAACCAAGAAGTCACATTTCACCATTAGTGTGCAACCTTTGCGGATTGTTATACGTCGGTGAAACGAATGGAAGCCTAAACAAACGTATGTGCGGTCATACATCAGACATAAACCTCAATGCAAGCGACATTCCACACCAGCATTGAAATCAACTGATTATTCCGTCGGCTATATATCGACAAAAATATACCATAGCTTTAACAATCCTAATCTTGCAACGCCTCTCCGTAGACAAAAAGAGGACTACTGGATTAGACAATTGGGAACTGCTACACCAGATGGTTGCAATGACAAAATAGATGGTATAGGTATTTTATCTAGTCCTTCATGTAGCTCGGTGAATGTGATGAATATTTTCAAATCTACTCCTCGACGTACACGCAGTCATGGTCATCGTCATTATACATCACCTACTCTGCATGATGTCTCTATTAATGACTTGCTCCCATGTATACAAAAGTAGTAAGTTATTCATCACATTTGCACTAAACTTTATTCATTACCCCTTTCTAAACTTTATTCTCTGTTCAATTCATGTTTGGAAACCACTGTTACAAACCCTCATTCAAACTATACAAATTACAGCTATAATTTCGGATATTGCAAGTCACAGACTTTTCAAGCCAGTCCGCATTGAAAAAGACGAAAAGGAGAAAAGATCTTTCCTGAATCTTTCCTTTGCCAACAAAGGTCTCGATGGTGTCAACTTAGGCAATATCTTCATCATAAATCAGTTCAATCGAAAATACCTCCTTATTTCAAAGATCAGTTCGTACCAATCATTTCTTATATATATATAGGAAGATGTGGTGTGAGTGCCAATGAGACAACTCTCCATCCAAATAACAATTTAAAAAAGTAAACCATTATAGGTCAATGTACGGCCTTCAACACGGAGCATTGGCTCACACCGAACAACTAGCTATAAAAGGCCCCAAAATTACTAGTGTAAGACCATTCAAACGGGAAAACCAACGGTCTAATCTATATAAAATAAAAAAACGAGAAACACGTATAAATTACATAAACAAAAGACAACTACTGTACATCACATTCCTGACTTAGGACAGGTGCAAAAATTTGCAGCGGGATTAAACGTTTTAAGGGATCCAAACCTTCTCCCTTTTTCTGAAACATAGCATTACATCACAACATAAAATAACACACGATAACATATCAATTGGCAGGCTTAACTCAATCAAAAAACGTACATTAATACACTATAAACGAATAAATTTGATCTGCGATATCTGAATGCAAATGCACAGTTAATAAAATATTACGGACAAACATTCAAGGCCAAAAAGCAAACAAACAAGTCCAAACAAAGCCATGTCAAGACACCACTGCGAAATATTTAACCCTTCGAAAATATTCACTTTAGAAAAAAAAAAACGGTTTTAAAAAAATACAGGTAAATCTTGAAGTTTATACAATTGTAATAAGAAGAAGTAATATTCCAAATAATCAAAGCTGGAATATAGACAAGATCCATATAAATATAAAACAACAAAAAAGCATTATAAACATTATCAACAGGTCGAATTAACAAGAAAACACGATTTGAGAGTACTCGCAGTTACTGACAGCTAGTTAAAAGCCAAGAATAATTTATAATAAAAAAATCATGCATCAGAGACTAAAATCAACTAAACACATCCCAGGGATTTAGTATTTTAACGTCATGAACAGTCAGAGAAGACATGACTTGTGCAATGCCAAAAATAAATGTATCGACAGGTAGTAGGATAGTGAGGAGCGACTTCTACAGAGATAAAAATTAACATGTCTGTGTCTCTATACATCCCGCCTCAAAAGAAGACAATTTAGTTATGTTTTTATTTGCTAATGACAAAATCGATATAAGTGCCAATGTAAACTATATTCAGAGATCTAATTACAATATTGGTAAAATAACCCTTACTTATAAGTTTGTTTAAAGGTTCGATGAGTTTACACGGATCCTATACCAAACATATTGCAACTAAAATTTTCAATTACAAACAGGTTTTGCAGGATCTCAATATTGACGACTTCATGCCTAAACCTCCCGATTGCACTAGTGCTAGTTCCCAATTTACATATAATCCGGCTGGCCACGTTACTACCGGTGACCTCAACATTGTTATTAACACTTCCCTACGAAATGTGTTTTCTAAAGGTCCGAAAAATCGTGAACCTAAATCCATCAATTGGAAATACAATTTCAAAATTTTGATGGATTCAGTCGCGGATTATGCAAGACGATGGACTAAGCGCGAGAATAAAATTAACGGTACCAATTTTCTTGCACCAGATGCGCATTTCGACAATACATGTCTCTTCAGTGATGCTCGTGGCCAAAATATTTGCAATCCAAATAAGGAAGACGTAGATACTCTTTCAGAATGGAAAATAAGGTCGTTGATACAAATCAGAATTAATAAACTGAATAGATCTATCAATGTCCATGCTACATCAATCTTTAAAGACCGAAATGTTGCAAAACACTTATCCTACATCCATGACAAATATTTGTTGTCACCGCAGATGAAGCCCATAAGAACATCGTGTTGTGTGTAAAACTCATTACAATAATTGCTTGAGAAACGAATTAGGTATTGACAATTCACTTGGAAACTCAACATATACCCTCACGACATTTACCAAAGAGGAAATCCTGGATAATCATAGTTCTGTTCTATGTTTCTTTGGAATTTCAACCAAAGATGAAGAACTGGATCTTCCATCACTGTAATGGATACCTAAACTACATAAGTGTCCTTACAAACAACGGTATATTGTTGGGTCTTCCAACTATTCCACGAAACCTCTTTCTAAATAATCAACATCTATCTTATCAGCAATCAAAGACGGGCTTCAAAGTTATTGTGAAACAGCCTATTCTAGAGGTTGCGTGAATCAGATGTGGATACTTAAATATTCCAAAGATATTTTAGAGTAGATACAATCTAACTCTCTTTCATCTTGTAATAGTATTAAAACATTTGACTTTTCTACCCTTTACATAAGTATTCCACATTCCAAACTAAAAGACAAATTGAAATAATTGGTATTGCTTTGTTTCATAAAAAAAATTGCCAACGTAGATACAAGTATCTTATCTTAGGGAGGTATAAATCCTACCTGGAAAAGGAGAACTCTGATTCAAACAAACAATTCTCTGAAACTGACATTATCAAGATGCTTGATTTCTTGATTGACAACATATTTGTTACGTTCGGAGGACGTGTTTTTTAACAGACTGTCGGCATTCCAATAAGAACAAATTGTGCCCTTGTTCTTGCCGACTTGTTTCTTTATTATTATGAGGCTGACCTCATAAAGGAACTTCTGAGGAAGAAAGTTAAGAAGTTAGCAATATCCTTTAACTCTACATTCCGCTATATAGATGATGTTCTTTCACTAACTAATTCAATATTTGGTGACTATGTTAAATGCACCTATCCCATCGAACTAGAGATAACGGACACAACAGATACAGTTAAGTCTAAATAATATCTTGACTTACATCTATTAAGTGACAATGAGGGTCAGTTGAAAACAAAACTTTATGACAAACGAGATGATTTCAGCTTCCCAATTGTGAACTTTTCATTTCTATGTAGCAACATTTCAGCAGGCGCAAGCATACGAAGTATATGTCTCCCGATTGAAACGATATTCCTGCGCTTGTATTCTATAATGATTTCCTCGATAGAGTGTTGCTGCACACAGGAATGCTTTAAAAACCATGAGTTCCAACCTGTTAGTTGACCGTTATGGAATAACCGTTTCACATGAAGATATCGGATATGTTCTTACTTCGTAACTACAACCCCTCCCGTTTCATGAATGTGACCTACCGAATTAGATTATTTACCGCGTTTGTAGTAAATTGAGCAACACGACTGGAGCAGGATCAGCATACCCTTCCGAAGCACCTGAGTCAACCCCAGTTTTTGATTGGGTTCGTGTTGCTCAATCTTTAGTTTTCTGTGTTGTATCTTGCGTACTTTTATTTGTCTGTTTGTCTTTTTCGCTTTTAGCTATGGCGTTGTCAGTTTATTTTCGATATATGTTCTCATGTATCTTTCGCCCCTCTTTTATTCCGCATTACTTCTCCTACAGTTTTATTGCTAGGAAATATTCACTTTGCTGTCTGTTTGTTCACACATTAGAGATGTACATGTGGTCAGGGTTTTGACTTTCATTAATATTTGCTTTGTGGGAGAAAGTTGTCATTTTTTGGAGTATTTACTTGCATAAGAGAAGTGTTTCCAGATAATTTATACTAAGTTTGAATGCTGGACAGTTTTCACTTTTCCGGCTGTTTGTACATATATTGAAGGTTGCACGTGGTCGGGGTTATCATTTTTATACAGTTTACCTCATTTGGACATAGTTGTACTTTTTTTGGGTATAAGCTGTTAAATATTATAGTTATTAAAAAAAACACATTGTATCTGCGGGGGCATCAAGTGTGTCTCCTTGACACAAGAATATCTCAAAGAAAGTCCTACATTGACTTTCTTATAATACAGTTACATTAAATTGAAGTGCAGGGCATCACTTTTTCTAGTTGTAATTTTACTTTTTATTTGCTCGACTTGTAACAATGCAGTGTGGATCCTGTTCGAGAAAAAATTAAAACGCTTAAGAGATCTTGTGATCGTACCATCAACAAAACACTGCGTCGGTTATTAATATGTTTCCTAATAATCAATTAATCATACTAGAGGTTCACGATACTATCCAATTGTCACTTCAAATTTGACCCGAAATGAGTTTGGCCTAGCACATTATTGTCCGCAGCAACAAGTCCTTGCTCGAATAAAACAATAAAAACAACAAATTGTTTTACCTATATGATTATTTTTATTCGTCCGTTATATATAATGCGCTGTACATGCTGTATGGATGATACCGTTGTCCATCCGTTTTTAATATATCGTATAAAAAAAAAATATCATAAGAACAATGAGGAATTTGCAGGAGAAAGCCCCTTTAGATTTTGAAAGTTTGTTGGTTTGTTGTTCCAAGGCTACTCGATTTGTTAGCGCCCAATTAAAGGCCTTTTTTCACATCTGACACATCTTATTCATCTAAAGTTGTATGCTATTGTTGAAAACGATAAACGAAAGTTCTCCCACGTTATCGTTTTAATTGTCGAGTAACTGTACTTTAACCACTAAATTTGAGGCGAGCGTTCATGAATCATGTACTCGAGTTGCCTAAAATCGAATTAAATAAAATTGAATTTGTTCTGAAAAGTGATACGGATAAGACTGAATTTATTTCGTTTTTTTTTTAATCAATTCTCATTCGTTTAATACACTGAATACTTATTACAGTATTACAGTATAGGTTTGTATCGATTTGCTTCACACTCAATGTTTTTATTGATATTGACTAAATGTAACTCATTTTTGAATTGTTTGGCAATAGTCTGGGTTTTTTTTTTGGAACGGAATTTTAATTACTGTAAAATTTTCAAATGTTGTACGCTTGCATTAGGGTGCGTGGATAGATTTTCTTGAAACCTTACACAGATGTTGGTAGTTGTAGCAAAAGATAGATAGTTTTGTATGTTTAATATTTTCCATTACATAGAATAACCTTCAGAATTAAAGTTATTATTTGTGTGCCATCCTATCTAACATACAGATGTTGGTAATCCCATTCTAGGCCTATGTAACAAAATGTTTTTCATGAATGAGTAACCTTTATCTATCCTTTACCTGTACCAAGTTAGATATAGGACAGTTATAAACATTATTTTGGTTTTTGATAGAGCCAATTGATTTTCGACTTTACGTTTTAAATTTATCTTGGATTTCGCTATTTTTGTTATTTTACTTTTTACCATAGATTAAATCGCTTCGGAAACATATGTTAAAACACAGATGAACAATGCAGTATTTAATCAAAAGTTATACATTATGTACTTCAAGTTCACATTTATTCAAAATCGTTTAATTCACTTGAACGGCTTCCAAACATATGTATATGTAACTGTACATTAACGTTCTGTAACGATGGTTAATGTCGCATTATAAAAAGCTTAATTTCTTCCTTAATGTTGACTGGAATGTAATAACAGGATAATCATACAGTGAATTAATCCTTGTCAAAATATCAATTATATCTGCTAATCGGTTGCTCCGTGTTACTTTCATGAAATCGTCAAATATATTCTTGTATGCAGGGTGTCTATACGAGCCTATTAAAAAAAGGAGTAGAATTGATCATATTCTACAATATAATATACATGTAAAATGTTACATATGCACTTCAAAACTTATTAGAGTGTGTGCTTGTTAACAATTTTATCTTTGATATATGTTCCTCATCAGATGTATTGTATACACTATACCCTTCCAGAATATTTGAAGCAAGAAAATTGTCTGCAATCTGATACACACTGGTAAAAGCAATGTTCTTTTACAACTATATAATTGTTATATATGTCATTTTAAACATTTAAAAGACTTGAAGAAAATCACATGGACGCATTAGGTAAGTGACTCCTGCTATATGAGGTAATTTTCAAAAAGCCGAAATATAAGCATAAATAAGATCAAATCGGGTAATTTACACATAACACGACCTTTCTTGGTTCTAAGGACACAATACTGCAAAAACTTGTCACTAGTGACATATGGTTTCGGTTATAAAATGCCTGAGATGAATGTTACAGTGAACTTATATCTAGTAGAAATGTAATGTTGTTACTTATTGATACTGATTCATGGCAGTTTTTATGTTATAAGCAGAAACCTTTATTATTTGTCTTCTTAAAAAGTTTTAAAGTTACAAGTCCGTCAGGCAAATGTGTTATTAAAAGGAATTGTTCTTTGTGGTCCACTAAGGTAAACTAATAAATGTAAGACATCTAACGTATCGAATGATGGAGTTAGGTTGTCATGAATGTATTTTATATTTTTAACAATTAGATTCTTAAATGTTAGACTAGAGAGTATGATTTTTGAAAAAAAACATATTATATTACAGTTATGTTTTGAAAACAGTTTCTATTTATTTTTCATCATTTATTGTGTACTATGGTTCATTATTCAACTGCATTGAGATGGAAAATGCATACCTCTAATTCTTTGCCTAATCCGATTCACTATCAATATTTCGATGTCCTCGTTGTTTTCTCTAATATCAGGAAAATCGACGGTAAAATCACTCATAATAATCAATGGTATACCTAAACAAAGAAACGTAAGTATAATAGGTACGCACATACATTTATATATAATGCTCTTATCACCGCTATGTAAACAAAGCGTTTTCCCCATTCAAATAAATAATATCCAAATGTTCATATTGAATACAGGTGCTTGACAAAAAAAAATGCAATTTGAAAGACGCGAGAGATTTAAATGACGATGTGCTAGACAGCTTCTCATTATGAGGTAAGTCAACACATTTTAAACATGTTAAATCGTTAACATTTTTCATCTGAATTCTACCAAAGTACTTGTGTTGCTTAATTTTTAGTTTTCGCCGGAGGTATAAAATGATTTTTTTTTATTTTAGAAATGTCGTCCATTGTATTGTACTTGGATTTTTCTGGAGACCTTGCTTCAATTCTTTATTTACTTTAAACAATACAGTTTATTAGTGCTTATATTGATCATATGTTGATTTGCTATCCTCTAGCAGAACATGAGAGGAAAATCGGAAAACATATGTTTAGGATCAACGTTTACAGTTCTCTGAAATACTTCCGTTAAAAAACAAACATTCATACTGTACTGATGCGTTACTTTGATTTATGAAATAATATTATGCAAAATATAAAAACAACAAACGACTGTCGTTAGTGAAATAATTAGACTCAAATTGGACAACGACTACAAGCGGACTGTGAAGGCGTCTCCTATAATTCACGTTTTCCAAGCGTTGGAAAATTAGGAAATGTTATAGCTTATTACAATGTAATGAAATGACCAGAGTTCAAATGAATTTGACTAAGAGCTATTAGTGCACACCATGGCCTTGGAATGTGAGTACAATTTAAACTTTAATTGTATCTGACATAACAGAATATTAAACGAGTCAACAGGATTATAATTTAATACGCCAGACACGCGTTTCGTCTTCATAGGACTCATCAGTGACGCTCAGATCAAAATAGTTATAAAGCCAAACAAATAAAAAGTTGAAGAGCAATGAGGACCCAAAATTCCAAATAGTTTTGCCAAATACCGTTAAGGCAATCTATTCCTGGGATAAGAAAATCCTTAGATTTATAAAATTCAAAGTATTGTAAACAGGAAATTTATAAAAATTATCTTATCATTATATTTATGTCAGCACAGAAGTCCTGACTACTGGGCTGGTGATACCCTCGGGGACGAAACGTCCACCCGCAGTGGCATCGACCCAGTGGTGTAAACAGGATTATAATTCAATACACCAGACGCGAGTTTTGTCTACAAAAGACTCACCAATGACGCTAAAATCAAAATTGTTGAACAAGTTGAAGATCATAAAGGACCAAAAACCAAAATATCCAAAAAGTTTATTTTATAACGTGTTTTATTTGGTTCGTTCGTATATTATATATGTCCGTCAAATATGTATGACACTTTGCTTTTAGAATTTACACTCATTCACGACATGTCTATAAACGCAGTAACCTAAGGAGAGAAGAAAGCCTGAAAGTCAACGTACTAATATTCACGATTAAAAACTTTATACGTTGTGTTTATATGATACAATATTCTGTACAGCGTACACGCTCATCCTAAAATGTTTAATATCAAATGACGTTTGAGTACAGAAATATGTGGAGAGCTATATGAACAATTATAACCTACAAATCTACATGTAAGGCCAACCGAGTCCGACTTTTGTTTTGAGGATTTGAGTGAGGTATGTAAAAAATTATGTAATACCGAAGCATTAACTTTTGAATTGATAAACCCATCAATGACTCATTATTAAAAGAGAGCAGGATCGACCAGGTGCTAAATAAAGACAACAGTAGTATACCGCTGTTCGAAACTCATAAATCCATGGACAAAAACAAAATCGGGGTAACAAACTAAAACTGAGGGAAACGCCTTAAATATAAGAGGAGAACAACGACACACACAGAAGCGGACTAAGCATTAGACAAAATCATATGCGAATAACAAATATAACATCAAAACCAAATACATGAATTTGGGATAGATAAGTACCGTGACACGTCTTATATCAATGTAAATTCACACTCAAAAATAAAAGAAAACAAACGACACAACGGAAACCCAACGTTAAAATGTAACACACACAGAAACAAACTATAATATAACAATGGCCATATTCCTGACTGGGTACAGGACATTTTTAAAGGAAAAATGATGGGTTAAACCTGGTAATGTGCTCTCAATCACGTGCTCTCATTGGACGTATTTAACAATATATAACAATAACTATATCCTTTAATATCAAAATATTTACGCATTTATAATGCAGTAGGTAATTGAAATATAACTCTCCATCCAAGTCACAATTTCTAAAAGAAAACCATCATATGTCAATGTACGGTCATAAACCCGGAGCCTCACATCAAACAATAAGCTATAAAAGGCCCTAACATATTACTAGTATAAAAGCATTTAAACGGGAAAATTAACGGTCTAATCTATATAAAAAACGAGAAACGAGAAACATTTATAAACCACATAAACAACCGACAAATACGGAACATCAGATCACTGATTTGAGCTTGGTGCAAACAATTGCAGCGGGATTAAACGTTATAATGGTACCACACCTTCTATCTTATCTGACACAATATTGTAACATCACAACATAGAAAGCATATAAAACCAGCAATTGTTTTTAAAATATATATTGTTAAGGAAGTCATTTATTGATATTTAAAATCGAGGTTTTAGAGCGCTGCAAAATGTTTTTTTTTTCTTCAAGAGAGATCGTATATGATTTGGTTGAAGTTATAAGAACTATATACTGTTTTAAAATGTTTATATATCGTTTGGTGTCTGATACCCATTCATGTCAAAAGATGAACTGTTAGCCAAATGATGAAATATGTTAACACCAAGAGAACATTGTTTTGTGTAGTTCTAAATGCTATCATAACGTGTTCATTTTCAGTAATGTAATCGCTTTTAGCATGTTTAGCCTTTTTAATGAATAATTTTGTACTTTGAGACCGATCTTTCAATTGATTTCTTTACATCATTCTTCTTAGAAAATATCAAGGTTTTTACTATAAAACTAGTTACGAACCAATCAGTTTTAGAAAAAAAGACTTCCTCTGTTTTGCTCCCAAAAATGTCATTAATAGAAACAATATATAACAACTGTTTTTGTAATAGCAAAAAAGAAGAAGATTCAATAAAACAATTATTTAGTATGTGATATTTTGATTATGACACGTTGACTGTGTAAATTTGGCATTGCAAGTGAGTCAAATCCGTAAATTGAATAGGAAGAATTAAATGGTAACAATTTTCAACAGTATACTTAAACACATAGCGATAATCCTTGTTTAAAATTTCATTTACCACAAAGTTAATCAAAATATGATTAAAACTATACATGAGTTAACGTTGACGACTATCAATTGATAGATTTGACTTTAAAAATGAGTACTTCTTACCTATGCTTCTTTGCGACAATAAAGGTAGGATAAGGTACTCGTCATCGTCTTCCTGAATGTTAAAGATGAAATTGTTTATTCATCATTATTTAAAGATAACTTTGTACCTGTATAATAGCTTAAAAATCAGTTTAACCATGGCATATCAAAAAAAATGGTTCCTCTGATTTCACCGTTTGCTAAATAATTATAGTAATGAAATACATTAGTAAATGCATTGAGGTCTTGATGTCTTGTACGGAAATTTTGATTTACATATGAAAAGCCTGAACAATAGACCATTTTCAGGTTTTTATGCAAGTGTTGAACTTAACCTTTCCGGTAATTACAGACATTTCTCTTGCGTTCATTGCAGTACTATTCAGTAGTATTTTATTAGTATGGTGTTAATGTCTACTGAAAAGTCAAAAACATGGATTTCAAGCGAATCTTCTGAACAGTACTGCATTAACCGCAGTAAATCAGTTTAAAACTTGACTTATTGACTTGAAATCACTTAATTACTGATAACTGTCTCACAACAGCTACTTAATGACTGTTTCAAATAAAAAAGCTTTTTGGTCTCTGAATTTGTTTTAATATTCAAATAGCGCTCGAGTAGTGTCCCGCTGACGTAGTATAATCTTTTTGAAGTTCCCTAAAAGACAGTTTTGACATTCACAGATATCAATAAAACATATTTCCCGTTATTGATAGTGAAGACTGAAATCATCACTTTGTACATGGATTTCAGTTTACAGATGTTGTTAACGTGTTAATTACAAAGGAAAGACAAGATTAAGAGACACACTTTCTGAAACCGGTGTAATAACTTATTCCAAGATTGCATAGATACACTTATATATGATAAATCACCAAAGAAAGAAAATATATCTTAATGCATTTTTTTTTTATTTCAAAGCATTTTCTTGATTGCACTATGTCAGGGCACGAAATTAGCTAATTTAACCTAGCAGAGGCTTTGAATGTGCATCAAAAAATGAGATGTAATAGATTTTTCAGTTGTTTTACTAGGAAATATGCAGTCATGTACAAATAGGTACCTATATAAGTTGACGAAAACTTCCTAAATATTGAAAAAGAGTTTGTAAAGTCGTATTTCCACGGTTTAAACAAAATGTATATGTAGTAGGATTACTGATACGTGTAAATTGCGCTTTACCTATACCGAAGAGCTATATTTGTTAAATCGACATTAAATAAACTCATCATAGGTACCAGGACTATATTTTGTTTTTACGCCAGACGCGCGTTTCGTCTACAAAAGACTCATTAGTGACGCTCGAATCCAAAAAAGTTGAAATGCATTGAGGACCAAAATTCCTAAAAGTTTTACAGCTGATGTAATCGATACATAAAACGAGAATTTCTAGACCAAAGGAAAAAATGTAATCCATTACTTAATTATTTTGTCAAAAGAATGAATATAGTGCGTAACCTTTGCTTCATTAAAAGGTACACACTGATACAATTTAAGATCAAACCTGTACTTTGACAAGATAGTTAAACGTGGAATAATACAACCGTCCTTTTTTCTGCTTGTTTATGTATATAAAAGTATGCTGTATATATTATATTTATGACAATAGCTGAATATAATCATTATCATCGACACGCTATAATAAACTCTACATCTTAACCAACTTTCCGTTGTATCAAAAACATAGTTAAGTAGTGTGTGCTAACAATGCATTGTGGTTCTAATTTAAGTTTTAACTGTTTGCTACAAAAAACAAAAAAAAAACATCTGTAAAAGCGCGTATAAAATCCAAAATCATTTCGTTATGTTACATATGTATAATACAAGTTTCAGTTAAGCAGACATACATGTAGGTCAACCAGTATAATTTCAAGACCTTATGGTATACTTTCGTTCACAGTTAAATTTAGTTGACGATAACAAAATCAAAAGTTGAATTTTCAGTCATCACTTTATTATAGGATTAAAAGCCTTTTTAAATGATTTTATTGGTGTATAAACTCGAGCAATTCACTTACAAACAAATAAAAGTCTCAATGATTTGTGTGATATGTTTGTGAGTTACTTGGTTCATTTATAGATCATAAATTCCTTTAAAAAGGCTTTAATCCTTAAAATACTTTAAGATTGGAGATAAGGAATATATTTTCCAATACTCGTACCCTCTATCACACGTAAAGTGTTTATATTTGTGTCATTGAATAGGCCTCTCAATAAATATATGTTGGTTAACACGAAAATATGTACACTTTGAAATATTCTATGTGACAAAGAATAAACTACAAGAAACAAATGTTTTGTGTTTATTATTTTATTTAACGATTAAGGGGAAGTGAAAATAAATTTGTCCGGATTGTGTTATAATCGCCGCCATTTTTTTTACATTGGTTACGAAAAGAAGTTTGGTCATTGTCGTCTATCGAAAAATAAAAAAACGTCAAGAACATTACTAAGATTAAGATAATTTCGATTATTATATAAAAATGCAGTATGATTGGTTTGTAATAATTCTTTTATTATTTTCCCGAAATTTAGATGCAAAATAATCCTCCCAATTGTACTAACTCGGTAGGTGATCTAAAGATGACTAATGCTTTCTGACATCCAGGTTCAAATGTACACTAGTACTGATATAAGTTTATTTTTAAATAGAAAAAATAGAGTTTGTTACTATACTATATATTTAGGCGGCATCAGTTCAACATGATTACCGATTTTAAAAATTTTTGGCACTTTTTTCCTATATATTCTTGTAATTGTTATGAAATATATCAAATAACATAATTACAGACTTTATGTTGAATTAAATCCAATGTTTACATGTGATGTCACATTTCAACGTTGACGTTGGCGTTTATCCAGACGAGTGAAAGACAGTTAATTGTTTTGTTGTGTTGTATTTGTGTGCTGTCCTAGGTTGTGTTGTATGTTCTTTTTATTCTATGGTAAAAATGTCAAAATTTACTAATGAATTGTATTTTTTTGTAATTCTCCGTCTTGCATGTTCTTGCATTTATTTATACTGTATTCCTGTGATATAATGTTGTCATTATAGTGTTATATTTAACATTGCAATAAAAGCGAGAGGTTTAATTGGCTACCCACAAAACCAGGTCCAGCCCACCATTGTTATTTTCAAAAATGTCCTGTACCGAGTCAGGACAATGGCAGTTGGTATCTTATAGTTTCTGTACTTGTACTTGTTTGGTTTTATGAATACTTTGATATGAGCGTCACTGATGAGTCGTATGTAGACGAAACGCGCGTCTGGCGTACTAAATTATAATTCCGATACCTTTGATAACTATTTACACCATTGGGTCGATGCCACTGCTGTTGGACGTTTCGTCCCCGAGGGTATCACCAGCCCAGTAGTCAACACTTCTGTCTTGCCATGAACATCCATAATGTGGTCATTTTCATAAAGGAGTAGGTTCAGTAAGACCCCATTTTGGCCCCAAAATATAGCAGTTTTGCAAAATTGTAAAAATGTAATCCTTTAGCTATTTATTGGAAAGTAGAATGCTTCTGCTACACAAATATGGTCTGTTTTTGACAATACAATGCACATAACATCATTAAGTCATGCTAAATTACTGAAATCTTCACAATTTTAGCATTTCGGTTTCTGTCTCAAATGAAAGTGGCCGCATTCGTGTTCATTCATAATATTGAAATGTAAGTTGTATTTAATGATAATACATGACATATATAAAGGTTGAGGATGAACACGAATGCGGCCACTTTCATTTTTGACAAAAACCATCTGAAAAGTGACGATTTTTTGCATATTTGGTCGATTTTTCATATTTTTGCTTGAATCGGAGGGTTTTTAATGACTTAATCAGCTAAAATCTTTCACATATACTAATTGAATCAATTGAAATAGACACTTAAGTGTTTAAAAAGTGTCCAAAATCTTTCGTTAGATGAACCTGAAATTTGAGGCCAAAATCGGCCCTTACCGGACCTACTCCTTTCTTGTTTACAAAACTTTGAATTTATCGTAAACACTAAGGATTTTCTTATCTCAGGCATAGATTACCATAGCCGTATTTTGCCAAACCTTTTTGGAATTTTGGATCCTCAATGCTCTTCAAATTTGTACTTGTTTGGTTTTATAAATATTTTGATATGAGCATCACTGATGAGTCTTATGAAGACAAATCACGCGTCTGGCGTACTAAATTATAATCCCGGTACCTTTGATAACTATTCTGTGTGTTGCATAGTTGTTTTTTGTTGTTCTTGTAAACTTCAAAAAAAAAGAGGCGAAATATAACAGAGGGACATTCAAACTCTTAGTTCGAAAATGAACGGACAACACGATGGCCGAAAACGCATAAGACAAACAAATAAATGATAGTACAAACGACATAACATAGAAAACTAAATACTAAACAACACGAACCCCAGTAAAACTGATTACATTAAAGAATGTGTTGAAAATAGTGAATATACATTTTGAATTAATTAAAAAATTTTGGACAAAGACAAGAACATATTTGTCGCTGGAAAATCTTAAATCGTAACAAATCTGGGTTTCTTTAAAGGAATTTTTCATAGTACATAGTACGCGCGTCTTACGCCCTTAATTATAATCCTGGTACCTTTGATAACTATTTACACCACTGGGTCGATGCCACTGCTTGTGGACGTATCGTCCACGAGGGTATCACCAGCCCAGTAGTCAACACTTCTGTGTTGACATGAATATCAATAATGTGGTAATTTTTATAAATTTCCTGTATACAAAACTTTGAATTTTCGAAAAACTAAGGATGTTCTTATCCCAGGCATAGATTACCTTAGCCGCATTTGGCACAACTTTTTGGAATTTTGGATCCTCAATGCACTTCAACTTTGTACTTGTTTGGCTTTATAAATATTTGATTTGAGCGTCACTGATGAGTCTTATGTAGACGAAACGCGCGTCTGACGTACTAAATTATAATCCTGGTACCTTTGATAACTATAGTAGATTGGTGGTAAATCATCAATTAAGAATACATTCTGTATACTAATTGTGAAAAAAAACTGTGCCAAGTGGTTTAACACCCAGCATAGTTAACCTTATTTTTCTGATTATTTATGTCAAAGTCACATCCATAAAAAATTATTTTAATTTTACATACCCATAAACTCATCATTACGATAAATACGCAATAATATTTTCCATCAGTCATATACTTGAACAATTTTCTAGGGCTACTTTTTTCTGTGCATTCAACAACAAATCCTATTTCTTCAAAGAACTCTTGTAAATAAGCTGTGTCATGAACTGAAATTATAAATGTACCTTTATCCTATGATTTAGATTCAAAAGTATTCTCAAAACCTTGAAGGAACAGATAGTGATAGGAATGAATGATTTTCACTATTTAATTAAACATGAACAAAGTTTATAAATAGTTATAATTATATAAACTTATGAGTTACATGTAAATGACGTACAACAGTCAAGTTTGTATGCAATAATATATTTTCTCTCGAAGAACAAATAACAACAAGTTGATATAGCCAAAACAACGAACAAGCGAATACGTTGTAATGAAGACAATTATATATGTTGCAGTCTCCATTGAAATTATGTCTGATCAATTCAAATGTCTACTATTGCCAATTGCAATCTGGTATGAAACTAGGTTACATGTATCAACATAAAAGATGTCGTCTAGTACATTATATTGGGATGATGAAATGTGTACTAGGGGATGTTATCATATACTTAGACCAAATAACATATGATTTTTACTGTATGATAATAGCATTAAATTAACGTAAATTCCATATTTATCGAATTGGTGCTTAGCGGGCTGATATGAAAAGTTTATCACATGCCTCGATTGTTATCACATGCCTTTCCGTAACGTTATCGCATGGCATTCCGGCGATACTCGGCAAATTCCGGAAGATACACCTGAAAGCTACGTTTTTTATGAAAAACATAAGAAAGTAGTTTACAAAACAATTATTTGGATACTGGAAAGTATATTGTGTAATTTAAAAAAAACATTCCTCCATTGTTGAAGCATATGGTAAAAAGATCATAACATGTCATTTTTTATATCACATGTAATATCAGCCCTCGGTCAATATCAGCCCTCGAGCCATGCGGCTCTCGTGCTGATATTGAACATAGGGCTGATAATACATGCAATATGAAAAATGCCATGTAATAATCTGATATTATCGTATGTTTACTTTTATGAACACATTATATATATTACTAAATAGCTTAATGTTGGATGTAACGCGTCTTCTGATTGGCTGACGTTGTTATGTTTATCAGCTCATACAATGAGGATATAACTGTGTCATGTGACTATGATGTCATCAACGTTTTTTCATGGTTTACTCCGGTTTAAAATGGAATTTAGAATTAAATTATAAGAAATGACTGTAATATTTTTTTCTGTCTATTCGAAAAAACACAAAAGACGCGGGTTATTCAGTGTGCACCACATTTTGAATTATTTCGTCATAGACAGGAAAAATATTGCAGTCACTTTTTAAATATATTTTGATTTAAGTCCTAAAAAAATAAATAGTGATAAACAAATGTCTTGTTACATTTTCCCATCAATCTGCATCTAGACGTGGAGATTTTATGATATCAAAGAACCAGGGTTTATTTGTATTCCAACAAAAGAGATGATGTAAATTTTCTCATTCAGAACTCTTATTTCTGTGAAGCAATATGATTTAATTGAGAATAGAAATAGGAAATGTGTCAAAAAGACAATAACCCAACAAAAAAGCAGATAACAGACAAATGCCACCAATGTGTCCTTAATGCAGCCATAAATTATGCCCGCAACAGGAGGTGTGCGTAAGCGGACCCGTTAACAAAAAATAATTAATTGGTAATGAATGTCATACCTAACCCCGAAATAAAGAAAAGAAACTCAAATTAAAAATTATACAAGACTAACAAAGGCCAGAAGCTCCGGACTTGGAACAGGCGAAAAATGTGGCGGGATTAAACATGTTTTTTTGCACTCTCAACCCACCCCTTATACCTCTAGTAAATGTACAAAAACTACACAACAATACTCACAGTAAAACTCAGTTCAAAAGAAGTGTGAGTCCGATGTCAGAATAGGCATCAAAAGAAAGCAAAACAAACATAATAAACAAAGGACTACTAGCAGTTACTGATATGCTAGCTCTAGACCTTCAACTTGATTGAAAGATTGTCTTCATCCTATGAATAACAATCACAATTCCTTCCGTTAGGGGTTTATTATTATACCATCATTAAATGAAGAAAATAACCCGTATCATGCCAAGAAGGGGATTTAGAATAAATGTTTTTATTACCGATGCAAAAGCCCTATGGGTGAATCAATATTAAATATAAAAAAGAAGATGTGGTATGATTGCCAATGAGACAACTATCCACAAAAGACCTAAATGACACAGACATTAACAGCTATATGTCACCGTACGGCCTTCAACAATGAGCAAAGCCCATACCGTATATTGAGCCCGATAAGATAATGTAAAAAAATTCAAACGAGAAAACTAACGGCCTTATTTATGTAAAAAAAGTGAACGAAAAACAAATATGTAACACATAAACAAGCAACAACCACCGAATTACAGGCTCCTGAATTGGGACAGGCACATACATAAATAATGTGGCGGGGTTAAACATTTTAGCGGGATCCCAACCCTCCCCTCACCTGGGACAGTGGTATAACAGTACAACATAAGAACGAAAATCAGGTGAAAAAGGTTTAACTCATCAGATGGACAAAAATACAAGTAGACGTGGCCAACATATGAAATCCTTAATGACCTTACAACAGTATCGTTACTATATCCCCTCTAAAAAGGGTTATGTTTACACCTGAGGTAAATGCCGACATTTTGGTGCTTTTTCAAAGAATATTACAGTAAAAATTGGATGTGAAATACATGAACGTTAAGAGGTCTGCATATTGAACTTTATTTACGAATGATTTCATTGTACTGATAATAAAACAAAGTAAATGTTTTGACTGTTTTTTATATCGAAAAATCTGGTGTGATAATTTTTAAGTAGAATATAAAAACTCTAAAATCTAATATATGTTACATAAACGAACGAATCGTACAAGTTGAGATCTATAAACACCATTAAATGGTGACAAAGGAACGTCACGATCTAAAATTTGATAACTAACGATAGAAAATGATAAATCATCTCTTTTGTCATACATTTTGGTATTAAGTTTCCCGTTAATGATATAGATATCAAGATCAAGGAAAGGTCAGTGGTCATTGTTAGTATTAGCTTTTTTTAAAGTTAGTTCAACAGGATAAATTTCGATGGTATACAAACGGAAGTCGTCATTATTTAGAGCCGTCAATATAGTATCCAAGTAAAATTAAAGTATTGTTAATCTTTTGTATCAGATGTTGTTTCTATGGTTCTTTGCTGATTTTAAGCCATACATTGTAACTCATAACAATACAGAAACAGGTCAGCAATAAGTGGTGGTAGTATACATATCATGTTTTAGACGACAGTCCAGCTCTTTTGGCAATATCTTATAATTTTTAAATTCCTGGAGAGCTATTACACCATGAATTCAAAAACATATATGATAAAGTCAGTCTTTCAAGTGGTTTATGGACTCCACCATGCTTAGGTTCACTGTTATAAAACATATGTGTCAAAGATGATGCAGGAATAAGTTTATCCTGGTCGTACCGGCAATCTTTTCTTAATTGATAATTATGTTCATATATTTGTTAATTGTGTATACACTCGAGAAGACCTTGTTATGTTAGCTCATCACTTTTTTAGTTTCTGAAAATTTTTATGTTGTTTAACTTAGACAATTTGATATTTTACAGGGATTGATGATTTTATGTATGTCCTACGTTAAATCGTATGTTAAACCAAAGACAAATTATGACAAAACGTTAATTCTATATGACATTATTTAAATCATCCCTTGTTTTTTAAAGTAGTGTCTCTTTTGTAGTAGAAGGAGTGGTGCCTCCAGAGCACCTTGATGTTTTTTTTGGTTTCTGGAATGGTTGTGTTGTCTTTATGTTCCTGAGTTATGATTATGTAATTGATGTTTGTATATGGAGTTGTCAGGTTTTGATTGAATCATGATATCTTCTTTGTTTTTAAAGAAAATGAACATATTCACTTGGCTAATTCATGTAATACTTTACAATCGATTAGTATTTCTATATTGATAAACCAAGTCGACATATATCAATAGATAACAAAAGTCGAAAAGAAAATGGAAATGCTATGACAAGACAAAACGATCAAAAACCCCCAGCAATATGAAAACACCACTAAGAAGAGGGTGATTAAATTTTACCTCTATTATATGGAACATATCTTGATCTCCCTCCTTGTACAATTATTCCTAGTCCTTTTTGTTTATCTGTTTTTGTATAGTAACTACTAGCTATAATATAACAAAAAATATTGAACAATAATTAAAACATAGTACCGTAACAGTACCCTTATATTATATTTTACAAATGTAAATATGAAGGCTTTAAAAAAAAATGCAACTTCAGGTTACCTACTCAGGGGTAAAGCCCCAAACAACATCGTTTTTTGGTGTCAATCACATCGCATAATGTGCTTAATAAATGAAGCTATGCTCATTGTTTAAAAGCCATGCAGTGACCCACAATTGTCAATTCCTGTTCCATTTGGCCTCTTGTGGAGATTTGTCTCATTGTAAACCATACATTATCTTCTTTGAATATTGATAAATGAATAGTTTATTTTAGTATTACCGACTTTCGAATCCGGAATAAATATTTTATAACAGGTTCCCTACTTTATGGTAGGACATCCTGGTACTCAGGCAAGAGCAACTTTCATAAAAAAATTCAAGATTTTAATTGGTACAGTTGTTAGGGAAAGTTAACTGTTTACACGCTTGCTATACATGACTAAATGATCGGAATAAAGTAAATTTTCCCCAAATTGCACCGATCATATTTGATTTTACTTTTTTGGAGGTTCGTAATTGACCGAGTACTAAGATGTCTAACCCCTGAGTAGGTAACCTGTCGAATATATTTGTAGCACCCGGAGTCCTAAGCCGGTAATATGAAAATGGTGTATTATATTTTGATAATTCTCTAGCTAGGAAATTCAACATGTAATAGCTTAATGGCAATCATGGATAAGCATAGGTCCAACTCTGTTCCTTATGAATTTTACCATATGAACAACTTATTGTGCCATCCATGTTCGGATAAAGAAACTACATGAGTGTCCTGTATATTACTGGGTCTTCCAAGAAGTTCCCGAAACCTTTATCTAAATAATTAACATCAATTTTATCAGCAGTCAAAGCCAGGCTTTCGGAGTTTTAATGAAGTTACCTAATCAAGAGTTGATTTGTATCAAACATGGAAACTAAAAAAATCCAAATATCTGAAGTACACACAATAAGACTCTTTGATCGTGGAGCAGTATAAAGATATTTGATATTTCTTCACCAATATTTCCCATTCCAAACTAAAAGCAACAATTTAAAGGGTTGGT
This sequence comes from Mytilus edulis, assembly GCA_019925275.1. NCBI lineage: Eukaryota > Metazoa > Mollusca > Bivalvia > Mytilida > Mytilidae > Mytilus > Mytilus edulis. The sequence goes on from CM034362.1 coordinate 90,261,736, forward strand.
CCTGCTCTGTGTCATAAAAAACCAAAATGAATAACGTATATCCAGTTTCTAGTCTTAGAGGGAGAGGATTATTCTTTTTAACAACCAGTCTGATGCCAACAAACAATTTCCGAAACTGACAATATCAAGAAGCTTGATTTCTCGATAGACAACATATTTAGTTAATTACGATTGAAAGACGTGATTTCAGTAGACATTCGGCATTCTTATAGGTACCACATGTGTCCCTTCTCTTGTCAACTTGTTCTTTTATTCATATGATGTTATATTCATTCAAGATAAAAATTCAGCAGTATTCTTTAACATCACTTTTCACTAAGCAAGCAAGCAATAGCCTGACTTATATCTTAAAACTGACGTGGGATTTGGTACAAACTAAAGTTTTTGACAGAAATGAGAGCAAATGAGAGATGATTCCAGATTATGAATTTATCCTTTCTATGTATCTGCATTCAACCAAAGCTTGCATATGGTAATTTAAAAAATTAAATTATAGTTTATACATATTTTGATAAATTCCTTGGGTTAAACTTCCCCTGATTTGTTTTCTTTAATGATAAGGTCCGCTTGTTAGCTTGTCAGCTTGGCAGTTTTGATTTAATTAAGAGATTAAGGAAAAGGAATTAGATCATAGATAGGATACAGCTGGGTGGCAGCATGGGTGTTATCAGAGAAACATCTGTATATAATTTTGATAGGATGGTCAGTTGTTGTTTGAGCATTGCACTGTTAGCAGTCATGTTTTTACTTGTGGATAATTTATTCTTGGAAGTGGCTATATTAGTTTTTGATGCAAATCAAAACCGAAACTTTTAAACACGTTAAATGGTACATTTGGAGCGTCTTTGTATTGAAGTTGATGTTTGTAACATGGATATTGATATTTGCACCTGCTTCTAAAGATGCTGTTAATTATTCATTTCATTATCAACTTAGTTAGTTGTTAGTTAATGTGTTTGCTTCTCAGTAGCTATTAGACCTCTCATTCCGCATGTATGGGACGGTAATAGTCGGGAATTAACCGTGCAGTTAATAACAGCACCGTTAAATGCAAGGAAAATGTGTCAGGCAGAATATTGCTTTTCAAGACTTTATTACCAATAATGATAATATAATCGAAATGGAGGATATATTTCGTTATTAGCAGATAAAATTCAAGCTACACCATATATGGTAGTGTGCGATCCCACAATGCATCAGTTAGTACACAGAGGACCACATGGTTTCTAATTCCACTTCTTTATTAAATGGACAGACGAAATTTATTAACTGGGCGTCCATATTTTTCTTCATCCTTGCTTCAGTCGAAATGTTATGTTTCATCACCGAAAGGAAGTTAGTAATCATCTTAAATCTTATAAGTTTCTGAAAAATACTTGACAGAACATAAAGCAGCCGATTTTTCTACTTTCACTTCAACCGGAAGTTTACGATGTGACAATGTCAACAATTGGAGAAATTTATCCCTACTACATACATATGAAGGATACGCAGCCTTCTCTAGGAATTCTATATCAGAGACTGCAGCTAGTAGAAAAACCAGGAAGTTTGTGGTGTTCGGAATACAAGGTGATATGCAGCTGAAATCAATGCCTTTTTCCCCAACTGAGGAAAACATTACATCAGGTACGGACTCCTTATACTCAACCCTTATCATGCTGGGTCTGAAAAAATAATTTACATGGGGGCTATTCATTTCATTCATCCCTAGGCTAATTAGGTTTTCATCAAGTAATTACAGAAGTGTTTTATTAATATTCACGTTGTTAGTATATTATTTATCTTATATTCATATTATATTATACAAGCTCTTGACTCCCCCAACGGAGAAGTAATGTGATTTCTATAGGAGGAATCATGTAGATTGAACACTAGCTTATTACCCAGGTATGGGTTTCTACAATTTCACTATTGTTAATGTGCAGCTCATATGCCTCTTTACTATATAGTAGCAGAGTGGTCTATTAGAAACACTACTCTTAGGTTGGGAAATTCGGGAAATTTGTAATATTTTCAGGTATCAGAGGATGCGCAGCTATGAGATGTTGCAATAGTCATAATTGTTCGATTTGTAAAGGGGAAATCTATATATGTTGTACTTACTTAAAACAGAGACCATATGAGCCCCAGAGTATCGGATCTGGCAACTTGAAGACATTTTAGATCCCCATGTCAGTTTTGACTTCAGTTTCCACTTTAAAACTAACAGTTTATCAGAGTATTTGAATGACCATCCATACTATGGATTTTTAGGTAATTGAATTGATGGATTAATAGCAGGTTTTCATGCAGGATGGCCACTGAACGGTAGCAACCAACAATCTATCAATCAATCATGCAGGGTTGAGTGCCTTACCATCTAGCCCAAGTTTTGTTTAAATCTACCTGAGGATTCTCATCTAAACACTCGTGTTTGATCCACCACAGGTGTTTTGCACATGTATGTTTTAATGCTCACCTATCAGGGTTCTTCCATAGGATTCAAGATTTTCACCTGTCTGGGTTCTGGATATTGCATGTTTATAACTGTCAGGGTTATATCACATTTTCAAGATTTTACATGTCTGGATTTAGCACAGGTTCATATATTGTTTTCATGTTTAGGTTGGACCAGATGTTTAAGACATGATACTGCTTTAGTTTTATATTTCAGCAGGAATCTGGGACTATTATAGTATAATAGTCCCAGCTGGAATGCTGTTTATGGTTCTCAAGGAATGATAGTAGGTGAAATTGTAACTATAAATCCGCCTAAGGAGTGCTAGATGACTTGTCAGTTTCAGTGAACCCAAGTTATGGTATTTGCCAGATGCAGCTGTGCAGGATTCAAGATTCATATATCCAGTGAACATTGGGACGTTAAGCAACCAACAATCAATCAATCAACGATTCAATCCAGTGAACATTGGGACGTTAAGCTACCAACAATCAATCTATCAATCAATCCAGTGAACATTGTATCACTAACGTACATTGCACATACATGTAGCATTAGGCTTGCAGACCTGCTCTATTTTATATGCAGTCTCAAGAATTTTTACCTTTTATGGTCTATCAAATGTTAGTGTTTTGGTTTTTGGTTTTTTTCCACCTATCTGGGTTTACCATATGTTATTATATGTCTCGCTTGTCAGAGTTTTACTACAGTATTCAAGTTTTTTACCTATCTGGATTCTACCTCAGGTAATTGTTGTTTCACCTGTGGGTTCTATCACAGGTTTCTAGGCATCCTTATGTATAAGATTTAGTAAGACTTATTATTCTGGCTTTCTATGTTTTAAAACATTTATGGTATGACTATAGTTAGAAGCATATAAATAGTGTGCCAATAATAGATGAAGATTGTTTAATTTAATTTGTAACCTATTGCAAGATTTCTCTTAAGCTAGCTCATGCTACAACATGTACATTAAATTGTATTTAGCAGGAATTAGGCATAAAAACTCAAGAATAGGGCATCCTGACCCTTTAACAAATTCGTTGACTTACGGTTGCAGTGCTCATTTAATCTAGCTTTTTGGATTTCTCCGATGTTGTAAATTTACGAATAGTAGTAAATTGCAAGGCAGGACACACTCTTAATTCAAAATATTTATTTAGACATAAATTTTCTAAATTTTAAATTTTCAAAATTTCACAGTACATCTGAATTCCTCCAAATGTGACCCATTTCGAAAAGGTATTAACATTACTATTTTTGAAAATGATATTTTCAACCCAGTTGATTTGATGAGAAGATATATACAAGTAAGAAAAAATTATGGAGCTAGACCAGATTCTTATTTATTTGTTCATGACGAGTATAATAACGCTCCTTTGTCTAGAGATACATTTATATCTCTTCTACGAGAGTCCCTGTTAAGATTAGGGTATAATGATAGTAAATTTTGTGGTCATTCTTTTCGAATTGGCGCTGCTACATTAGCTGCAGCGGCAGGGGTTGAGGACCATATTATTCAGTCTTTAGGTAGATGGTCATCCGATTGTTATATACGTTACATTAGAACTGACCCAAAAACTGTTTGCAAAGCACAAAGTAGAATGTGTTGTTCCTAAATTTTATACATCTTTTGTACTATATCAAGGAGTTATAAGAACTACATTTCGTAAATCTTTTAAGTATGTTTTATTTTATTTTATTTTGTGCGTTTTCATTTTCATATATAAAATTCTTTTCAAGTACTTATTCTGTTAATGGTATATTGAAAATTTTGTATTATTATTGTTCAACTTTATAAATATGTATATGTATCATTTCTTGTGGGCTTTCACTCATGCTACTCGTTTCAATTTGGCCTACTTAATTTCAGGGAAATTATTTTCCCAATTCATTAATACATTTATAATTTATTTAGGCTTTGTTTTATTTAAGGGTGTTAATTAAGTTATTTTTTGTACCTGTTGGAATCTACCGCAGGAATTCTCATTTTTCAAATTTATACTTGTCTGGGCTCTACCAGTCAGGTTCTAATAGTACCTGTTGGGATCTACCGCAGGAATTCTCAGTTTTCAAAATTCATACTTGTCTGGGCTCTACCACTCAGGTTCTAAAAGTACCTGCTGGGATCTACCGCAGGAATTCTCAGTTTTCAAAATTCATACTTGTCTGGGCTCTACCACTCAGGTTCTAAAAGTACCTGCTGGGATCTACCGCAGGAATTCTCAGTTTTCAAAATTCATACTTGTATGGGCTCTACCACTCAGGTTCTAAAAGTACCTGCTGGGATCTACCGCAGGTATTCTCATTTTTCAAATTTATACCTGTCTGGGCTCTACCAGTCAGGTTTCTAAAATTAATGTTTTCACCTGTCAGGGCTCTACTGCAGGTTCTTAAAATTGCATAATTTAGACAATTTACTTTTTAATTAATTTAAAATTATTTTGAGTAGGTAGTGTTTTTGCATTTGGTTATTTTTATTTTGTTTTATTGTAAGTTTTAACGAGTAGCCCCCTAGAAAGCCAAATGATACATTTATTAATATTTTCTTATGTATTCAGTATAATAGATTTAGAAATGATTGTGAATATGATATTAGTATACTGTGTATACATAGTATCTTAGTATATTAGTTTGTTAATAAAATTAGAATAGTTATTATAAAGTTTTGTGTATGATATCAAGTATCCAGTACGGCAGGATAAATGTTCCATCCTAGTTGAACATTTCCTTTTCTGCTCTAAGTATCTATTGTAGTATAGATAAATGTGGTATGATGCATGAGACTAGTTATTGTCTATAAGGACACATCAACTGTTCTTGTGGTATGGTATATGAGACTTGTTAGGTTCTGGGTGGAGACTTCTACTTGTTCTATGTGGTATGGTACATGAGACTTATTAATGTACTTTAGAAAACTTTACATTTCTATGTGGTATGGTATATATGAGAATTGGTAGCATTTATTTGGAGACATCTATTGTTTCTTGTGGTATGGTATATGAGACTTGTTAGTGTTCTTTAGAAGACATCTACTGTTTTATTGGTATGGTATATTAGAATTGTCAGTGTTCAAGGAGACTTCTACTGTTCTGATAGTTATAGGTATAAAAGGATTATATACCCCTAAGTTGATCCGATTTTCCTATTTAAAAGTCCTTAATGAAGGGTTGTTGCTCGAAAGGAAGCTATGAAACCAAGTGGTTTAGTTGAAAGCCATCTCCAGTAGGTTGACTGTTCTGGAACATCCATTGTACAGTTGAAAGTAGATATGTTTCCAATGTCGTTAAAACAATCCCGTCCGTCAGTTTCCGCATGTGACACTTCTATGCATATAAACATCTAATATGTAAATCGTCTTAAATTTTCAGTATGATACTTCCTGTTAATATGAAATGGATTTGTATAATCTGATTTCTATTTGAAGGACAACCTTTGCATTAATGAGGGGTGGAAGATACAGCCAAATTCAAAGATCAAAAATAAACATGGCTAAACAAATATAAAAAGACAAATAATAGCACACAAGACACACCAAAGAAAGCTTAAAACTTTGCAACAAAAACACTACCAAAAACTGAGGATGATCTCAGGTGCTCTGGAAGGGTACGCATATCGTTTTCGACATGTGGCACCCGTTCTGTCGCCCATATTATTACAAATTTAGTCTATAATTTGGTTGATAACATTCTTGAAAAGGGAACGGAATTGAAGTGAAGACATAAGGAACTTACCCGATATCATTTGTGAAACTTTTATTCCATAACGTTCAACAAACTTGAGAAAATTTCATCTTTTCTATTTTTAACTCTAGGTTTAATAGTTTTTCTACACTTTTACATTTCAAAAGAGCCTTAATCATACACCGATATCTCAGTAACATGAATATTTTTATTAGCTACTACAAAAAATACATATACATTACTATAGAACAACATTAACGGTACCAATTTTACTGATTCAGACAAGTATTGATTCTTCAACGATTCTCAGGTTCAGTGCATTATTTTTTTGTCCTAATACCATTATTGAACACAGCCGTAAATATCTTTGAATACAGATTACAGATAAGCGTAACCTACCGTATTCACGTCTCATTTCTGATATTCGAAGGCTTAACCTTCCCGTTTCCTCTGTCTGGTCTAATTCATGCCTTCGACCTTGGCTAGCTTGAGATTCCATTAATTTCTTGTTTGCTTTTTTCTCCGGATCACGTACATCAACATCTACAGCAATTTGTATAAAAACATGTGTATGTTAAAATTAAACAGGTGAGACACAGAGAATCACCGTAAAGTATCCAGATATCAAACTCATATTTTGTATAGTGAGCATTTTTATCAATTTTATTAATGACGTTTAAAATAAACTTGTCTAAAACACCTTCATCAATAGATAAAAAAACAAAAAATAATTGAATTGTACAAAACGGGTTGAGTGTGTCAGAATCGGTGTTGAACAAAAATAAGATAGATGACCAATGATCTATGAAGATAAGGTCAATGTCAAATAAACCTACGTGGATAACATAAAACAGTTCATTACACCAAATATAGTTGACCTATTGCATAGTGTATTAGAAAAAAAATCCAAAACTCAAAAACGTAACTTTGACCACTGAACCAGAATCAAAGACCTAAAACCTCTGAGGAAAAATGACGCCACTGTCTCTAATATTGTGATATTTTTATGCAAGTCTTGAGTTTCATGTTGTAACATGTCTCGTTTTACTATCCAATTACTACTGGCTGTTTTTTTTGTATAAATAAATAGGTCAAGACTAACAATATCCAATGATTGCTGGCTGTTCTTTTGTACTAATGAATAGGTCAAGACTATTTGAATGTACTACAATATCCAATCACTACTGGCTGTTCATTTGTACATATAAATAAAGACTATCTGAATGATCTTAAGTATTCTAAGTAGTGTGATTTTTTTCTTGCAACTACATTTTTCCAATTCAAGAATATAGACTACTGTATCCTTTTCAAACCAAATGATTGTGAAGATTCTATTGTTAGGGAGCTCTTATACCCACATACTCATTAAAAAAGTTACTAGTGACCTAGTTATTTCTGTTACTTGAAGCAAATTATATTTCTGTATATTTAGACAATAATGTAATATTGTTTTACTAGTTTTATTTCACCTTGCAGATTAGAAAAATAGGGATACTCTTTTGATTTTTTATTTCATGTCAGTCGGGTCGCTTTATATGAAACTTGAAACCATTGGTCTGTATTATTGTTTTTTTTATAACAACTCTGCCCTTGACCATGTTGACCCATGTAATTGATATTCATTCTTTAGCCATAACGTTTTCACTTTTTGTGTCGTATCACTGTCTGGTCTTTAACGAGAAAAATAATCGGCAATGTGTGAACACCGCATAAGACCGAAGGATACACATTGAATTAGAAGCTGTTTGAGAACGGGATTATCGGGATAAATTCGCTTGTACGGTTCAATATCGACGCTTCCTGAACAATAGATGATTGTTCGCGTGATTAAATTATTTGTGTAACATGATCTTGATCAGACTTTTGACAAATTTAATGGGGAATGGTCCTGTCAAGGACGGCAGTAAAATCGTAAATGTGTGACCCTAGCTTACCGAAGAACTGTTTACTTTCAGTTTCAGTTTATCGTGACTTACGATCTAAAAACTAGAGACGTTCCGAAATCCTGTTTTGTAAACAAAGATTCATACGCACGGCGTGGGTATAACCTGATTACTAATTTCCGATGTTTTAAATCTTCGTAAATCTGGATAAAGACCAGTTTCTATCCAGTGGATATCAGAACTATTTTGTCTAGCGATTGCTGATCATTGGAGGGTAAAAAGTCCAACACCATAACAAAACGGATTATTTATCATGTATACATACCGATTGTGTACGATTGTAAGACATGTGCATAAAAATGAAAGCTTGAATATGAAAAATTAAACAAAAGGATAGCTCCAAATACCATTAAATAACAAAAAAGATATGAACAGGTCAAGATATATATTTGGTAAATAAAATAAAGTATGTAAACTGGTTCCCGTTCAAGTGTAGCGTAATACAAGCAGTTTCCAGTTAGTATGTAAAAAAGTATATATGAAACCGAGTGCGGTAGGCAAAGGCAATAATCGACTTTTGTAAGTTCTTGTCAATGGTATCGGAAACATGCCGCTGATAGCGTCATTTTACAATAATGAGGTTAAGGTCAAAAGACTCCTGCCATGGACACCTTACAATCCTTCCATACACCAAATATACTAGACCTATTGCATAAAGTATCTGACTTGACCACCAAAATTTAATCTTGATCATTGATCAATGAAATGAGGTCAAGGTCTAGTGAAAACTGTCTGAAGGGCATCAGGGCCTTGCAATTGGAAGGTACGTACATAATATAGGTATCTTTTAACTCATATTAGAGATCAATTCACAATATTTTTCAAGTAGTCACTGAACCATAAAAGTGAGGTCGAGTACAGTGGACATATGAAAGACAGAAACTTCGTAACATAAGTCATCTATATACAAAATATGTACAACCAGGTCTAAAATCTTCTTAAATATAAAGCCTTTAAGAGGTGAAATAATCCCGCCACCGCGGGATCACTATCCCTGTGTCGCGCTTTCTGCGACAAAAATAGTAGGCTCGACAAAAATGAACAAATAGAGAAATAAGATTTTGTAAAAGACCAAAATAAAAATCCCTCCATGACACATGCACAGCAAATTAAATAAGTAATAAGCGAAGGGCAGACTCTTTATCAGTGTGTTTGAACTCGAAGTCACAATGAGTCTTTCCCAACGAGGCAAACAAAACCTTTCATTTCACTGCGAGTTCAACATGTTTAAGCCCGGCTGTAGCCTAATATAGACGTAATATATTATCAGTATCCCCATACTATAATCCTGAATCATTATTTTTATAATTTGCTTAAATCCTGATCTGGTCTAAATTTAACATGTTTTATTCTAAAATAAGCACAAAATAGTGGACAGATAATGATTTTGTGTGTGTTACTTAATTTTTAGGGGCTTTTATAGCTCACAATGCGGTAGGGGCTTTGCTAATTTTTTAAGGCAGTACCGTGACCTAAAGTTTACATTTCCGTGTCATTTGGTCTTTTGTGAAGTGTTGTTCAATTTGCAATCACTACCAATCTTCTTTTACGTAAAAACAACCAGATAATCGATATTTCAGGTTGTATTTGCGTATTTTGCATGACAGAAACAAGTGTTCTTTTTTTGTTCAAAATGGCCAGCAAATAGCAAGATGACTTAATGAGTTCGGTTCAAACTCATCAACTTCGGTGTATACGTATGACGTCAAAAAGCTGTGATATGCAATTTTCGTAAAAAATGAGCGGAGTGATATAGGCAGACTGTAGGACGACCAATAAAAATATATAAACACCAATATTCCACAAACTTGTTTGCAATGGAATGAGCAGACTTATTCAAACAAAATATACCCATATGGAAGTTCTAGCATAAGCAATCAAAGAGTCTCCAATTGTACAAGAACGCCTAATATGTCGTTACATCTTGGCAATATTTACATGTATGTATAGAAATGTAACACATTCTACTTAATTTGTAATTACCAGATATGAGTTCTGATTTTTTACTGCTTATGCCACTTTTCAATTCCTTATATGTCATTTTTCCTTTTTCCTCAACACTTGTCATATTGGTGGTTTGATGAATGAATTGCAATAAATCTGTTTTTGAATATAAAATAAATAATAGAAATCATCCTTTCCATTCAGGCTAATGAACAGAGAAAGTTACAAGTTAAAAAAATAACAAACTAATCAAAAACATGTAATCTTCACTTTATGCATTATTAAAGCAAAAGTAGTTCATAATATGTGTATCCAGAATTCTGAATCGACTGTTTGATGTCATATGTCTGTAGAAATCTATCTACAATTTTGAGCGTCGAACAATGAACATTTAATTACATTTAGAAACATTATGCAACACTCATTAAACTAAATAAAGGCAACAGTAGTATACCACTGTCCAAAACTCATAAATCTATGGACAAAAAGCAAAATCGGGGTAACAAACAAAAACTGAGGGAAACGCATTAAATATTAGAAGAGAACAACGACACAACATTAAAAGATACTCATTAATTCGAAAACAAGTGAATGAAACGGGCATAATCATGGTGGCTTATTATGCAATTGTCTCTGTTTTTTTATTGTTACTTTGATATGCATGTTCGTAATTTATCTATGAAATTTACACATTTTATAAGCTGCATATTTTAAAATTGTCCTCATTGGGCACATCGTTACACTAAAGAAGCATTTTGTGAAAATTGCATTGCAATAAATATTCCCCTTCAAGTTAAAAATTCATTGTCATGGAACGAAACTTGAATGATGGATAACTTACAATGCTTGAGCGGGGTTCAAACTCCCAACCTCAGTGTCAACTGGCTAATGATTACAGTATTAAATACTTAGACCACTCGGCCACCGAGGCCCCTCACATTTGAGAACAACATAACCAAATTAGAAAATGTTAAAAATTTAAATCAGAAGAATAGTATCCTGTAATCCATCCAGTCTTAGTATTCATAAAAAAATATAATCAGACGTATAGCATTCGAAAATGAATGCGCTTATTTCAAACTGATCTATTTTGAGGTCAAACGTGTCTAAAATTAAACTTTGTTTGATTTAATCAAACAATGAATTGTTGGGATTCTTTGATATGCGAAATGTAACTTTAAATTCAGTATCTTACTTTTGGACCCTGTTTCTAAATTGATCCAAATTGTTTCATTTAAAAAAATCAAAAAAAAATCAATTACTGCAGTTCTTCGATATGCACATTATAACCTTAAACAAATAAGCATTTTTTATTTTCTAGAATTGTAGGGAAGTGAAGAGTGCCATTTCCAGTTGATTTATTGCCAGTGTATTTCTTTGTTGTTTTATAACCCTATAGTCTATGACTAGAAGTAATATTAGGCGCACATGATTATTCTTTATAATAGAAATCTATAAAAACGACCACAAGCAAATTTACTATATACCGGATCGTCTACAATATAACTTATATAGGTTTAAAAATCAGCACGACAGCCTTAAATTCAGTTTTAAGACTATAGACTATATTCTTTCATACTTTGAACTGCACAGTTATTTTATATCTCTACCTGTGTGATGTTTATTATTGAACAATTGATATACGTCAAACGCACGAATATACGTCAGAGTTAATGTTAATTAAATGATTTGCGTGTCAGGGTAAGGAGTCGGTTCAAGTCCTTAAAATTGTTCATTCCTTTAAGGATGGATTTAACATACATAAATAAACTACAAAAATAAAGAAGCAATGAATGAGGTTCCCAAATTTGATATATGACTTCTTGTGCTTCTTTGTACACTATGTGTTTGCTTTTCTCGCTGATGATAAACGATAATCAATTGGTTTTTTTTATGAGATTAAGACAATATTCACTGCTGTATCCCTAATATTTACATTTTTACCTAAACTGTCTGTTTGATACAATCACGCATCATTATCAATATGACATACTTTGATGCGACTGTCATACAAGTGAGAGGCTTAGCTAGCTACAAAATTCGGCATTTTCTACATGAAAAAAATGCATGTACCTAGTCAGGAATATGACAGTTGTTATCCATTCGTTTGGTGTGTTTGAGCTTTAGATTTTGCTGTTTGCTTTCCCCTGAGTTCAGTACTTTTGTGTTTTTACTTCTCATTGTTAGTTGATGTCTCTAATCTTTGTTTTTTTATTAACAATTATAAAATCTGTGTTGCACCAAATGCTGTTCACCTCTTATATAAGCTTACAACATTAGGCTAAGTTTCTCTGTGTATTAATTATCAAATATCTAGAGAAAATAGATTATAAGATATAGATAAATGTTAGTATTATACAATTGAATATAACAGATGATATTTATAGATTATCGTTTATCATCTCAGCGAGAAAAGCAATCGAATTGAGATGACCAATAATAATCTGTTTATCGCGATTTTACCTATGACGACCCCAATTTCGTTTATCTTTTAATTCAAGTAATATTTCATTTTCTGATGAATAACCTCTGTTATCAAGTATGTCATTTACATACAATATATAACGTCCAATCGATTGAGTAAATATTAAGTATTTTCCTTTTGATTGTTTGTATTGATTGCCCCATAAAATTTGCTTTCTTTTTCTAACAGTATACTACTGTTTCCTTTTTTTTGGATATCTAGAAAAGTTTGTGGGATCTGTATCTGTCCACCCTTTTCATCTCTAATAGTTGTTGTTAGTTTGTTCCTTATCTTATATTTACAATTTTACCACATTTTGTAAATTCAACGAAACCATAACGATTGTCAGCAGAAAATAATCATAGATCTTTTTTTGTATATTAGAGAAACTAATGCTTCCTCACCTTCCAAAAAATTGTTTCCAGATACGGATTGTTGTTTGGCTTCAATAACTCGTCGTCTGATTTCACACAACCTTCGGTCCAACTGTATTATAATTTCGTCCTTTTCATAGCAGTTTCTACATTCGTCCACTGTTTTGGAACTCAAATCTACAAAGTAGTTAATGATTTAAGGGGGTTCGCGGGTCTAAATCATTTATATAGGATTTCTCTATATTTTTCTATAAATGAACTTTATCTTATAGTTAATAGAAAAATAAAATAAAAAAATGGGGTCACCGTTTATTTGCGCTCACAATCTGCCTTCGAAAGAAGCATACATGTTTGTAAAGTTGGTTTTTTTCTGTTGAAGTAATAGGAGAAATAAAGGTAATATCGAAATAAAAAAAAAGAAATTTATTACAGAAATCGCTAAAATTTTACAATAATTTAGTTTAAATACAGCTTATATGGAAATTATATTAAAAAAGATAGGTCACCGATGAGTTGAAAAAGATATATCAATTTTAGAGTCAAAAAGTGGCATTTTTCCACCAAAGGGAGATAATTTGGAACTTTTTCAATGATGTATACATTTTAAAAGTCATCTAGGGCCAACACGAATGGATTGTTTTGAATGATTTTTGTACCATATGATAAAGTAACAACTACAAAAGGAAATAAATAAAATTTGTAATGAAAAACAAATGTTTGATTTTTTTCTGAAATTTTTATACCCTCGAGCCTCCTTAAATGTCGACGTTTTAGTTAGTTGCCCAATTAAAAAAAACAAACAATTACTTCAACTATAAGGTCCGTAACTAACAAATAAATTAAAAAAAAAATACTGCATCATGCCATATTTGACAAAGAGTGGTACTGTGTACGTGCGATTATAACAACCAAGTTAATTATCATTTCCGAATCTGGTGTTGACGACTAATACGAAACGCATTTCTGGACGATCAAAGATGTAACACGATGCAAAAAAATCACTAAATGTATCGATGAAAATATGCATTTCCATCAACAATGAACAGAAAATTTTGAGACAATTCTTTTTATTATAAATTTTAAATGTAAAAATAAGAAGATGCGGTGTGACTTCTATCTAAATAATATCAAAGGAAGTAGATATAGGCTATTATTGACTACAGTAAGTCAGACATGATGTTTTGGTTAATGTTTTTAAAAGAGAAATGATATTACAGATACAAAATGATTTCCTATAAGCATTCACATCTTAAAGGAGTAGGTCCGGTAAGGGCCGATTTTGGCCTCAAATTTCAGGTTCATCGAACGAAAGATTTTGGACACTTTTTAAACACTTAAGTGTCTATTACAATTGATTCGATTAATTTCGGTGAATGATTTCAACTGATTTAGTCATTAAAAACGCCCCGATTCAAGCTTAAATATGATAAATCTATCAAATATGCCAAAAAACATCACTTTTCCGATGGTTTTTGTCAAAAATGAAAGTGGCCGCATCCGTGTTCATCCTCAACCTTTATATATGTTATGTATTATCATCAAATACAACTAACATTTCAATATTATGAATGAACACGAATGCGGCCACTTTCATTTAAGACGGAAACCGTCTAAAATTTAACTAAAATGCTAAAATAATGAAGATTTCGGTAATTTAGCATGACTTAATGGTGCTAGTACCCGATATATGTGCATTGTATTGTCACAAACAGCCCATATTTATGTAGCAGAGACATTCTTCTTTCCAATAAATAGCTAAAAGATTACATTTTCACAATTTTGTAAAACTGCTATAGTTTGGGGCCAAAAAGGGGTCTTACTGAACCTACTCCTTTATTTATATCGCTTATCCCTTAATTTGTACTTACAGTGTGTCTGTTGTGGTTCTAAAATGCTTATGTCGTGGCTCTTTAAATCTTTTTGTGGCATTATTAACCTTTTCATAACACTGAGCATACGGGGTTCGTCTATATGAGTCTCTCTCATTAAATCTGTTGTTTAGAATAAAATACAAAGCATAAATCATAGCTTGCATTCCATTTTATTTACACTGATAATCAATCAAAGATGTAACATCAACACGCAATATATATAAATGACAAAATGCATGATTGCGAACATATCTAAAAGGCAGAGTATGAAATAGAAACTACAAATTTCCAGACAGTCCTCAATGATTATATAATAAAAGTATTGATAGAAGTATCTATAACTCAAAACAGATTTCGTACTTATATGTTTGGAAATGAAAATTATACAGATTTTAGAAAAAGGAGAAACAATCTAGTAATTTTGAGTTACAAAGGGTAAAACCGGCATTTGACTTTGCAAGTCAATTTATTAATGGGATTCGTGTTGTTTATTCTTTAGTTTTCTATGTTGTGTCATGTGTGCTGTTGCTTGTTTGTCTTTTTCCTTTTTAGCCATGGCGTTGTCAGTTTGTTTTAGATTTATGAGTTTGACTGTCCCTTTGGTATCTTTCGTCCCTCTTTTATTAAAAGACATGTATAGTGATAGAAGATTACATTAACATACAGCATGCTTTATTGATACTGTGACCAATCAAGTGAGAACAAAACCGGATAAGATATTGAATGACAGAAAATATGAGGATCAATGACCCAGTAAAACAAGTTCAAATAGAAACTAATAGAACAAATATAAATGACAGACCAATAGTTATAAAAGCACAAGAATTATAAACTATAACACCATTAACTCAATCATATACGTGATAGATTGACTGGAGCATAACAAACACTTATCAAAATTGAAGATACATTTGTCCTTTTAAAAAGTCAACCTGAATTTAAACTTCTTAACAACTACTGTTTCTGTTACTTTAATGATAAACGGGCTTTTATATGTTAGGAAAATGCTTATTGACTTCATGCCGAGATAATTAAAGATATAAACGGTATATATGTAACAGTGAATATGTATAATCAGAGATTATGTAGAATCTCTGATTTTTCAGGGATTATATAGAATCACTAAAATCATTAGTGATTATATATAATCCCTGAAAATGACCAGTAATTTTACATAAGCGCTGAAATTTTTTTAAATATTCTACAAATTCCCTGAAATGATAATAGGGATTATCAATAGTTCAGCCAAGTAGCATTGTTTTGTAATAATTTAATTTCATGAAGGGTTTGTCAAATTTATATAATCAAAACACGACGTCATACGAATGAACATTTTCAAGGGAAAGAATATTTTGTTACGTGTACGCTTCAAATTCGGATAATATTTATTTAAAATGAAGTTTTTGAGATAGGTGCTATTTCATTTTAGATTCTGTTGTATTCATCGGACATTCATGCTTTTTAGAAAGTCAAAATGGCGGTGAACTAACGACATGCCGTTGTGCTTTTGATGGTAAATATAGCAGTCATCAAACAACTATTGTAATTTGATAATCGCGCATGTTTGACTGAAGAATTATAAGGATTAAACACATTTTTTTTCTAGAGGTTCTTGATGTGTAAATCAGTTCTCCTACTCACAAACTTGACATAAAAGTCCTGCGAATCAGTTTGTGAGTTAATCGCCCCGGTTTACATTCGTATGATGTGTTTAAACTTTTGCTTTTTTCATTTGATCACGGATTTTCGTTTGACCTCCGTATTTTTGTAATTTTACTTTTTCATATTCAAAAAGAGGGACAAAATATACCAGAGGGAGAGTCAAACTCATACTGTATGATACTCAACCCCTAACGGGAGGGATTGTGTCTGATATTCCTATGAAGAAGACGTAATCTTTCAATCACTTTAATTGAGGTTCCGGAGCTGGCATGTTAGGTTAACTGCTAGTAGTCTGTTGTTATTTATGTATTATTGTCAGTTTGTTTATTTTATTTTGTTACGCCTTCTGACATCAGATTCGGACTTCTCTTGAACTGAATGTTAATGTGCGTATTTGTTATGCGTTTAGTTTCCTCCATTGACTTGCGGTATAGGGGAGGGTTGAGATCTCACAAACATGTTTAAACCCGCCGAAATTTTGTGCCTGTCCCAAGCCAGGAGCCTCTGGCCTTTGTTTGTCTTGTATGATTTTTGATTTTAGTTTGACGTCCATTATTACTGAACTAGTATACATATTTTTAAGGGGCCAGCTGAGGGACGCCTCCGGGTGCGGAAATTTCTCGCTGCATTGAAGACCAATTGGTGGCCGTCGGCTGTTGTGTGCTTTATGGTCGGGTTTTTGTCGCTGTGACACATTCCATCCTGTTTTCTTTCCCAATTTTATCATAGATAGAAAAAAACTGACAACGCAATGGCTAAAAATAAAAAACCAAACAGAAAAATAAAAGTACAGAAGACACCAAATAAAATACTAAAGCCAAAGCAACACGAACCATACCAAAAACTTGCGGTGATCGCAGGTGCTCCTGAAGGGAAAGCAGACCCTGCCCCACATGTGTTAATTTTTTTTAACAGCATTAAAAGGATGTTAAGTGAAATATGATACGCTTGCCCTAGCATTTGTTTTTCTTTCGTCGTTTGTCACAAATCAGGATCGTATCGGTTTTTCGTTAAAATTGTAACATGATTTAGTTGTTAGTTGCTATTGGCTGTACTGTGATCTTTAGCTGCGTACATCATGTACATTACCGTTGTATTTGCTCATGTGCATTTCTGATTGACAATCATACGTCAACTTCTTTTTAAAAATAAGTTGAACTACATTCACATTTCTTAATTCCGTATGTTTGTTATTAATTAAGAAGTTTTAAACGGTTTATTTTCTACTCCAGGAATATATTTTCTTATCTATACAAGAGGAAATCTTTCAGAGTTTTTGGTCTCTTCAGCCCTCAATCTTCGTATTCACTTTGTCTTTTTTATTTGTTGGTTCGAGCGTAACTGTACACAAATTTGTCGTAAAATTTTGTAGCCTGGTATCTATGCTGAGTTTATATACTTCTATGAATATTTACCTCTCAGTTTACTGTCTTCATTATGTAGACCTAGGATATGATATATATATGATACAATGGCTAATAAAAGACCAGTAGTTAATATTAATTTATATTTAAAATATAATAACCGACCTCATATTTTGCTGATTCATTAGATGTTCCTTTTATTCAAATAGCTTAGAATCAATTATCAAATGCAATTTGTTATTTATATTGGTACGTTTGTTACATTGTTTTGGGTATTTCGATACGTTTGACACTGCGTTTGCACAAAAATGTATTTATCTGTCGCTAGTAAGACATTCCCTTCTTCAAAGACGCAGAGTGATAACAGCAGAAGATGAAAGGGTCGGTTCATGCTTTATTTTGTATAAACCGTATATGCTTGCCGTAATTTTCACATGTGTTTATAAGACATGTTATATGATATTGGGTGCTGATGCGAGCCGGATCTTGCTCTGTTTGTTTGTCTCTAAATCGTGCGTGTGTTAATTTGTATCAGAACGTGAATAATTTCCTTCATTTACACATGCTCTTGTACTTGGCATGAACATACAAATAATGTTTCATTGAATATGCATTTTCACATTTTGGAAATTGTTTGAAGTTAATGGAGATTACTTTCTCATCTTGTCCGTGGTCTTCATATAGTTTAAATATTTTGGCCTCATATGTCACTGAACATACATTTATTGTTATAATACAAGTGTTGAAAATTTCAAATTGGACAACAAAAATTCAATAACCACACGTCCTTTGTTTAGATAACATGCTTTCAAAAGTAAGTTTTACTCTTTTTAAAGTCTATTAAACATTCTAAGCATATGTCTCTTGATAAATTGTGTCAACACTACTTTTAAATGTCTCATGCTTCTTTTCTGTTCTTCTATGGCTCTTATGTTCTGCACCTCATTGTCACACACCTGACATGATATTGTGTTTACAATTACTAAATAATAATACAATTATAAAGGCCATATGATATATACTATACTATGCATGCATGCATTAGCACTCACACCGCATATCTATATATGAATTGATTCTTATCGGATATGTATATATCGTTAACTCCTTTATTTTTACTTACCATATGTGTGTTTTGATACTAAACTGCTGAAGTCATCGCTCGTTGGTATTGTTTGCTTCATTCCTAATTTTCCTGTTTTACTGATCATACCAATATCGTCTTGAAAGGGGTTTACCAAACTTGTTTCTGCATCATCTTCGCAAAATATTAAACATGAGAGCGCTTACGTGTCATTTTTCATTAAAACTACTGATAAATTAAAGATATAACATTATATAACCCAAAAATATATTAAATACATATTAACAGAATTCAGGTTGTTTCTAAATGGCAGAGTGTGAAATATAAAGTAGAATCTAGACAACCCTCAATGATTGGCAAACATTAGTATGGATATGAGTATATAGTAAAATCTTCAAAAACAACTGCACTCTTAGATGAATTCAAAACGGAAAATCCATAATCAAATGGCAACATTAAAATCTAAAACACATCAAACGAATGGTCAACAAATGTCAATAGGCATTTTCTTATGTTAACAATTGTGAATTAAAAACGGTTTATAGCTAGCCAAACCGCTCACCTGTATAATAGTGTTATTGGCAGACATAAGAGATAGGAACAATTTTGACAAGGGTTATACGCACAAAAGTACAATAATTCAAAATTGACCATAGCATAATAACAAATTGTCGGAACAAATAAGTACCAAGGACCGTCATAAATGATCAAAATTGAAATAAACAGAAAAGCTAAAAAAAATATACAACGACAAAACAAGTAAACTTTAACATGCAAAATAAATGATAAACAACGTCAACACCTAAACTCTATTCCTCAAGACCATGATATTCCATTTGTGATGCTCATGGGGAATATTCAACAACAAATATAGGTACCTTCAAATGAACTTTTTTTTAGAAAAAGGACATGATGTTCTCAGATAAAATAGTGGCCCAACAAATAGTAAAATCACAAAAATACTGAACTTAGAGGAAAATCTAATCGGAAAGTCCATAATCACATGGCAAAATCAAATAACAAAACACATCAAAAACGAATGGACAAGAACTGTCATATCCTGACTTGGAACAGGCATTTTCAAATGCAGAAAATGGTAGATTAAACCTGGTTTTTTAGCGCTAACCCTCTCACTTTGTTGACAGTCTCCTCAAATTCCGTAATATAAACAACTTTCTGCTCAGTCACTGGTGATGTTATATAAAGTCTGAGGAGCAGGTGAGGTTCTTTAAACTGGAGTAATTGGGAAAATGGTTATCCCATATGCAGGTGAAGTAGGTATTTTGCTGCTAAGATGGGAGTTATTATTATAAAATTAAAAAGAAAATCTCATAAGATCAAGTGGTTTGGTAGTATATTGTTTTGAATAGAAACTATCAACGACGATACACTGGTCACAGCGTGTAACAGTATCTTAACATACAAAAATTCAAAGTTCAAATGAAGTGGAAATATAAATTTATAGGCAGCCTTATGGTCTTCAAATGTGAGAGAGAAAAAACATACCGTACGGTTGGCTATTATTTGTTGAATTCAAGAAAAAATATAAATTTAATTGATAAAACTTATTTATAACAAAACACATGACTAAAACAAATTTAACAGCCATGAACAAACGAAAACCTCTGAACTACAGGCTCCTAAATTGTGACAAGCATAAAGAGAATGTGGCAATGTTCAAAATGTGTATGAGCGGTCATCATTTCCATAAATTGTGTTCAGTGTGTTAGCTTGAATAATGACTGAAAATATAGTCAGTCTTTTAAAAATTTAATATGTTAGGGTATCATTAATTTCTTAAACTGCAAACAGCTATTTTGATATAAATATGAATAGTTGACTCTCGTATTTGTATTTTGTTCATCATGTTCATCATTTTGTCCCAAATCATGTCTGCTGTTTGCTGTTGTTGTCGGAATTCTTTTCACATTTTGTCATGATTCTGTTGTTTACTGTTGTTGTCAAATAATTAAGAACTTAATAACAGCTCTCTTTTCTATTTCAGGACTATAGTACCTAAGCTTAACAGGGTAAAACATTCCATAACTTTGCTTCGTCAATGCTCTTCAACTTCGTATTTTTTATATTTGTTGCTTCTATCGTTAATGATGAGTCTTTTTGACGAAATGCGTGTTTTGCACACACAATGTTAACCCTGGTATCTAAAGTAAGTTTGTATACTTCTATGAATATGTACCTGTTAATTTACTGATCTCCGCCATAAGACTTAGGATATATAAAGAATGCATGATGCAATGGCTTATTATAATTAAAGGCAAGTTATTGATAATGATAAGTATGATATGTTTAAGAATATAAAAACCGAATTGTTGTTGCCTCTTACTTATTATTTATATTTACTTCAGTAAACTGATTTATAACTAAAGATATTGTCACAGTATTCTAAAAACAATTTTTCGCGAGGGTATCTTAAATTTCTTGGACTGATTAAGACTAATGTTTTTACAGAAGTATGACAAGTTCACATTAGCATTTGTGTTCGTTCATTATTTTGTCCCAAATTACGCCTGTCGTTTGTTTGGGTAGAATTGTTTTTACATTTTTTTTATGATTTGGGTGTTTTTTGGTGATGACTATGTAGTGATCGATAGTTGCGTTCATCAACATAACTTTTACTTTTTTGATAGTTTCCTGATTGGCAATAATACGTAATCTCGCTTTATATGTAAAGCTTAAATAACTTTACATTTCTAAGTTCCTTGTGTTTGGAAATAAATACGAGATCAATAACGAATATACTTTCTACTCCGGGACTATTTTTAACATTAAATGTATATATAGATACAGTTTTAGAATGCTGGTTAGTCTAATTCGTGATTTACTAGGATTTCTTTTTTTTTTATTCTATCGTCACTGGTGAGACTTTATAGACAAAATATGCTTTAGGCATGCACAAGTATAAGACTGGTATCTATCATAAGTCCATATACTTCTTCGAATATGTACCTTTACACGAATTATCAATTCACGGTTCTCATCCTGTTGATCGAAGTTATATAACATAGTTATGATACAATATTTGCTAATTAAATGCATTTTATTTATATTTATAAGTTATATATATCTTAAAATATAAAAACCGAATTGATCTATATCGTATTCTTTGTGTATGTTCATTTTATTGCAATAGCTTGGAACCAAGCAAAGCACTTATGGTGCATCTCCTTTACAAAGCGAAATTTTCATTCTAAATCGTTTTGAATTATATCTGTAAATCAAACAGATATTGGTATCATACTGGGTTCTATAATGCAACTAGTTTTGTTCAGTTTTTTTGTTTTTGCTGCTTCTAACTTATCATTTGCCATTACTTTATTTAACTGAAATATTAACTTAAGATATTTTCACAGTATTTGTTTTTTATATAAAAACATTAAGATATCAAAAGTTTCTCGGACTGCTGAACAGGCCTTTTTTTTTACAGAAATATGACAAGTTAACTTTCGTAATTGTGTTCGTTCATAATTTTATCCAAGATTATGCCTGTCGTTTTTTTCGTGAAAATTGTTTAACATTTAGTCATGACTTTGTTGTTTATTATTGATGACTGTGTAGTGATTTATAGTTGCTTAGATCAACTTTATATTCACTTACTTTGATAGTTTCCTGATAGGCAATAATACGCCATCTCCCTTGTATATAAAACTAAAATATCTATACATTTCTAAGTTCCTTATGTTTCAAATAATTAAGAAATCATAACGTTTATAGTTTTTACTCCCGGACTACTAACAAGCTGTCACTCATGATTCTTTTCAAGTTGAAATACGCTTTAGATAAACCAAAAATAAAGCACTGAATCTATAGTGAGATAAGATACTTCTACAAATATGTACCTTCAACAACATGTTCCAATTCACTGTTTTTCACCTCTAGATCTAGGAAAAATAAAGTTTTTATGATACACTCGCTAATTAAAGAGAATTTTTAAATAAATTTGGTGTATTTACTGTCTTCTGATTGGTTAAAAGTATTAGTTTTATTTTCAATGTTGTCAATTTTTATGGCGACACGCCCACTCTGACGTTGTGTATTCATACGCCAACATGTGTGTAAGTTGTTTTTTATAATATAAATAATATAAAAAGTTCTTTGAGCCTTATTTTTGATAGAAATTTATTTATAATGAATGGCAATAATTTATTTTTAATTTATTGACTCAAAAAATTAATTTTTGACTCTTCACATTTTACATAATCCGCTTTGCGGATTATTCAATAAAAAGAGTCAAAAATTAATTTTATGGTTCAATAAATTCAAAATAAATAATAACATTCATTAAATATTGTTTGTGATATCTTACAAATACAAAAAAACGAATTGAAATATAGCTTATTCTTTATTTGTTCATTGCATTCCAATAGATTGAAATTAAGTAAGCACATACGATACACCTCCTGTGTAATGTGTTTTTCATATAGCATTTTCTATTGCATTGTTTAATATATTTCAATAAGTCTGTCATTGCAATTAGACAAAACAATATTTATTTTTAATAGTTAGATTTTACCTGCTCAAAAGACGCATATTGATAACTGTGGCCGATGTAATTATATATTCATGTATTATTTCGTATCAAACTGATCTAAATTTTTCCTTAATAAGACAGCTGTTGGTATTATATTGGATTCTATTACTCATCCAGTTGTTTTCCGTATATTTTGTTGTTGCCTTTTATTCAGCTATAGCAGGCACATACGGATATTATGCTATTGGCAAAATGATCTTCCACAATTTTGAAAATCTTTTCAATTTAAAGGACATAGCTTCCTCTTTTAATAAAATTTGTATTTTTCAAATATGTTTGCATTGGCTAAACATATGCAGCAAAATCTATTGTATATACGAACCTGCTAATTATTACCGTTTATTATGTTAATTTTACGTACCTATTATTCGACTCCTATACTGTTCTTTCTGACTTTCAAACATGTCAAATAATGCATTCTGTTTCTCCTTAAGGGTTCTGATTATCTTGTTCTTGTCGTCACAATATTTACATGATGGTTCCGTAAAAGCTTCTGTGGAATTAGGTTGGACAACTTTCGATTTTTCTTAAAACGTTACCAATCATTACATTTAAATGTTAAACATTCAAAAAAGAGAAGTTAAGAAAAACTAAGTAATTACACTGGTAATGAGCACTATTGCCAGGTTCGCATATTAATATTTAGTATTTGCAATACATGATATAGTCGTTAACCCTAGTGTTATGTATCTGGATTGGTAACGTTCGTTTTCTTAAGGATGTTACCTATTCTGATCAAAATAACAAGCTTTTAAAAATATATTTATATCATGTGATAACAAAACAGTGATAAGAAAAGTAGGGGTTAGCGGACACAAGTTCAAATTGCACTACATGGACAAAACCAGAGAATTCCGAATGTCTGTCAAACACAAGATAGGCGAACATACCTCAAGAAACGGACGACAATTGATTTTAGCTAAACTATTTTTCTTCTTATATATTTTCGATGACAAGTATTAACAAAATATCTGCAGGATATAATGGACGTATCAGTAGTTGTTATAAACACACTTGAATGTTGTTGCATTTTTGCATGTGTTGGGTTGCTGTCAAATTGATATGTAAACCACAGATGTTTTATTTATCATAGACGTTGTATCCTTTGATTATGTTAGTTTCATTTCTTTGACAGATAAAACATTTGGAATATCAACTGTTTGCCACTTCCAGTAAACAATTGTAGAAAAATTTCTCAAATGAGTTTATTCTTATTACCTTTTTGTGAGTAAATGTCCAGTTCCGATGGGGACTCAATCTTTTCGACAGCTGCTGTGGATAAATACTCATCGGATATAGAGGAACATTCATCGGCCAGTTGTATTGTATCACTGTCACTATTCGATTTGTTTGCGAATAAACATTTTACAACTACAAACTGATCTACAAAACACAATAAGAAAGTAAACAATATCATTGTTGTTCAGGTTAATTGTGAATAAGTTTTCGTCCAACATAAAACAAAACCAACATTTTGTTATAAAAGATTCAACTAGAAGCGTTTTCCAAAGTATTATTCAGTGTACATACCTTCTGTGAGAGGACTTTCAAACTTCAAATTAACAGTAACAGTATCTTCAATATCTGCGTCAATTCCTGCCGCTTTTTGCATAACTTGAACTAATCTAAAAATGGCTGCTTTAAATGTTTCTACACTATGAAAAATTCCAGGTGTGGCCTTCAATTCTAAAATGATGCTGTTGACTCTTTTCCCAGTAATTTCGATTGTTTCTGTTACTGCTTCTTCTGGTGAACAGTCATTGTTAGATTGAATTTCAACTTCTGGCGGAAGATTTTCAATTATCTCGTTTTCTTTGTCTTCTGTTACGTGTGCTTGATTAACTTTAACAGTCATCTCGACTTTTCCATTATCTGAAATAGAAGATTTTTTTCTTTAAACTTCATAATATACCCAATTGTTTGAAATATATAATGTGCTTTGCCTGAAATGTTATGATATCCTATAATGATCTGTAAAAACCATAGCGGTTTTTGAACATGATATGTTTTCTAGTTGAAACACAATCTAAGTTTCTTACCTGGGGATTCTTTTGACCTCTCCGTTTTCTCCGTGTTCATAACCAGCTCCACTTTTTGTTTACGGAAGTGATCAATCAAGATTGTCTTCAATTCCATAAATTCAGCTAGGTTAAAATAAATCAAAAATTGTACTAGGAACAAAATGTTTTCCTTTATTTTTGTTCAATTATGTATCATTAGCTGCTTACGCTTAATGCCGTATTTAACCTGATTTTGCTGATATGTTAGCTGTTACACTATGCATATATGTAGACATTGTTCGCCTGAGTTATGTCGTTTAAACTGCAGTAGACTTCCTTATCGACATGATCATGTTCATATGTTAATAAGCCTTTTTACTAGTTTACTGTTGTTTTCGAGTGTTTATATTCACTTATGAATGTGATATTATTATAAAGTAGTTAAGGTTTCTGTTTCCTCAATGCAAAGTTGACCTTTGATGGATTTGGCTACTATTAAAGATTCCTTTTTGTTTACAATGGAGATTATTCATTATCAAAGACACCTAGATGGAAATGATCAAAATGCTTTATGGCAAATGCGGAAATTTAAATATGTCATCAGGGACCGTTTATCTATGGGAGAACTTTCTGTATAACACCGAAGTCCTGTTTTTTTCTGTTTGATAGGTGTAGATATTGTTGTAATAAATATTGTTTGCTAGATGGATCAAAACTACAGTTATGTTTTTTTACATAAATCATGAATGCTGAATACACTTTATTATTTTACTATAGGGTTGAAAAGTATTGTGGTCAATAAAGGAATTAAGTGCGAATCTACAGTGATTGTAAACACAGGTCCATGAGAATGCCTACAAATTCTGCATGACCCTCTAATTTTTTGTTGCAAAAGATGGGACTACATTTGTTCTTTAATCAATGATACATAAAAAAGCTTCTGATTACTAAAATTCATTCTGGTATAGATTTAGTTCATAGATTTACATTCTAGTCAATGTGCTTTTTTATTGACTTTACCCTTATACTAGTATGTGGTTTTTTCGACAAAAAATATATTGAGGTTTAATTTGTTATTACTTTTTTGTTCGGTGTTAGCCAAGGCTCCGTATTCACGGCCGTACATTGAACTATAATGGTTTACTTTTATAAATTGTTATTTGGATTGAGAGTTGTCTCATTGACACTCACACCACATCTTCCAATATATATTGGATATCTATTTAAAGGATGGCAAAATCATTTTATTTTCAAAAATATATGTAAGTGACTTTCAGCTTCTTCGTTCAGTTAGTATTCACACTACCTATTTGTCTAAACACCAAATAATTTAGACCCACTTACCCGAAATATTCACCGATTTACTACATAAAAAGCTTTTCGTAACATTTATGCTGCGTAAACTACATTGACAAACGGCATGACTTTAGTTTTTTTTTGTTTGTTTTACATGTGATTGGAAAAGAGTACATGTATTCTACCGTAAAGGATGGCTTTCAGAAATATCTGAATAAGGTTTATTCAACCAATGTTGCGCAAGGGGTACAGAATATTTGACATTCTGAAGATCCAAACCCTTAAAATTTAGTAACATGAAATATTTGTATTGCTCTACGTTTTACACTACTGTTTACTTTGATCAGTTTACAAAATGTCATAATCTAATTTTAAAAACATGATCGTATTTATTGAACCTAACGACAAACATGCCTACCATAGTCTGGTACACAGTTATCAATATTTAATATTCTAAACATTTTATGAAATTGATATCATCATCGGAACTGATCAGAGTCTATTTTATGAAATGTGTCCTTTATAGTTTAATTAGACTTATTTAACGTTTTGAAGATCACAATTTGAAACGATTTTTGTATATAACTACTCATATTTACCTGTTAGCATGGTTAGTTTTCTATCCTTTTCCTTAAGAACTAGAACATGTAAAAGACAGATATAAGGATGTCGTAATCATGATTTGTAAATCATATTGCTATGTTAAATATATTAATAAATATAACAAAAGGCAACAGTAATAAACCGCTGTTCAAAACTCATAAATCGATTTAGGAAAAACAAACAGGGTTACAAACTAAAACTAAGGGAAACACATCAAATATAAGAAGAGAACAACGACACAACAGAAAGACAATACCCACAGAAATGAAACACACTAATAATACGCCAAACACGCGTTTTGTCCACACACGACTCATCAGTGCTGCTCATATAAAAAAAATAATTTCTATTTTTTGTTGCATTTTGTTTCGTTTCCAATAATTTTTATCATTGTTATCGTAGTGTTATTTTTGTCTGGTGAAAAATAAATGAAATTTTCAACCATGAACATGAGTGTAGCTTAGAAAAGACATTTCTTTGTAGACATTGACACATTCAGTCATGTTTGTAAAGTTTATGAAAATATTACTTTGATTTCATCATTCAAATCCAATATTTAGCCTTATCCTTTGAAAGAATATCAAATACCGGCAATCATTATAAGAAATAGGGGGCCTGGGTCTTATCTAATTAACGATAATATGAAATGGATGCGTAAAAATGACAAAATCATGCACAGAATAATACTTTTATAAAAAATTGAAAACAACACGTTTAATAATTTCATGCACTTTTTCTGAATTTACCTTCATCAGGAACGCTCAAAGCCAATTATTTGAAACCAAGGACGTATAAGTATCGGAACTGTTGAAGAGCTATATGATAAAAATACCTAAAATCAATAGCCAAATTCATCAAAGGTCAACTTGACCTGAGGGTTTTGAAACCTTTGTCTCTTAATAATTTCCGACTTTATAAACGGACAATTTTAGAAAAGTTTTGTTATATGATGTACAGCCCTTGGATGGTGTAAACTTCCCAAAAAATGTGCATGGTGTAATGGTGAATGGCATATGGTGTATGGTGTAAGGAGAATGGTTTAATGGTGTTTGAGGAATAGTGTGATTGTGTAACGTGGGATCGGGAATGGTGTGAATGAGGGTGTACGATATTTCATTGATGGAAAACGAAGTTCTTTTTATTTTATTTTTTTTGAAATTGTAAACATAAACAATAATAATAATCTTGATATTTAATTGCATTATCGGTAATTTCGGATCGTGTAGATTGAATGGGGAATGGTGCATGGTGTAATGTGTAAGGTGTATGGTGCAAAGGTGTAACGTGTATGGTGTAATGGCAGAAGATGTATGGTGTAATGGTGTATGGTGTATGGTGTAATGGTGTATGGTGTTAGTGGGAAGTTTACACCATCCAAGGACTGTAAGTACCGAAGTACTGACTACTGAGCTGATGATATTCTTGGGGACTGATAGTCCACCAGTAGAGATACATGTATCGACCCAGTGATGTAAAAAATTGGAAACAACACGTTTAATAATTTCATGTGTCCGAAGTTCATATAATATATGCATGCATTGGTTTAAACATTGGATTAACATTATATTTCACCAGTCACTTGTTATATATGACTTAAATTACAAATTTATTGAGTTGATGTTTTTATATCTAATTGATGGTGTATTCAAAGTTACCATATAGCATTTTGGGTTCGTTACCTTTTTGTTATCACCAACCCTTTATCATGACATTGCCGATAGGAGAAAGTAAAATCACAAAAATACTGACCTTAGAGGAAAATCTAATCAGAAAGTCCATAATCACATGAATTACATGGCAAAAGCAATTGACACAATTTGTTCGTTCATGCACACGTTTTCAAAATTAACAAAGTTTTGAGAACTTTCTCACAGGTAAACATTGAAATATTGATTGACGTGGAAAATAGATACCTGATAATACTTAAAATTCAAACTGTGTCACAGAGTGGACCATATGTAGTGAAGTTCAACTATTTCTTATTTTCATCATCTTCCTCAAAGAAGAAAAAGTGTACAACAAAATCCAGTTAAGTTTGTTTTTTGTATTTTATAAAGCATTAAATGCACTTGATTAACATTTATCTAGAGCATGTTTTAGGCGAATCCTTGCAAATTTGGAAAATACCCGGGAACATTTACACAGAAATTAGATAAGTTCTGTCTAGAGCTAAGATCTTGTGGTCATATTTATAATAAGAGTTATTGGAATGATCACTTCTTCGAAAGAGCTCCAGCATCTCCCATTATCACAGGACAAAATTGTTAAAGCCTGTACTAACTAGGACAGTCTTCAGCTCATAGAATCATGTTTTCTTTCAACAGATATCTGAACTACTGAAACACTGAACTGTGAGGAAAACTCAAAAAGGAAAGTCTCTAATCAAATGGCAATACCAAAAGCCCAAACACGACTACATAACAAATGCAATATTCCTGACTTGGTACAGGCATTTTCGTGTGTAGAAAACGATGAATTAAAGATTACATCTTTTTAAAGAAACCTTGGTCTTGTTGAAATCAATATATATTCAAATTACAGTTTTTGGTAAAAAAAACTATAAAGCAATATAGCAATGTGTCCTTAACTTTTCTTTGTGTATGGTATTCATAATTTAAAAATCTTTGACTCCATCTTTTGATAAACAGTGCACAAGTCTAGTGCTTATAGATTTATTTCTTGATTTATGGTGTTTTAACGTCAACGTAAAGCACCACGTTTTGGCTATTACGTGGAGACCAGTTTTCATTGGTTGAAGAAACGGAATTCCCGATTAAAACCACCGACATTCGATAGGGAAACTGCCAATCCTTGTCAATTTAGTTTGGTGTCGAGTGTACCAGCACGAGCGGGGTTTGAACTCACAGTTTCAGTGTTGACTGGATAGTTATCAAAGTATTTGACGCCTGGGCAACCGAGGCAC
Organism: Mytilus edulis; assembly: GCA_019925275.1. NCBI lineage: Eukaryota > Metazoa > Mollusca > Bivalvia > Mytilida > Mytilidae > Mytilus > Mytilus edulis. The sequence goes on from CM034362.1 coordinate 90,291,933, forward strand.
CTCTGTTGCTATTGAAAGGATCTTATAGAGGCACACAATGATCAAGGTATCGGGCCACCCAGAACTCTATTTGCTCAAAAGTTGAAACTTGGTTTGTTCATTATTGGCGATATACACATTGATGAAAAAAATTATTCCGCTTGAAGTCAACCCGAATATAACATTTCCTTACGGACCCAGAACAATTTCTTGGTTCAAAACTAAATAAAACCCGGCGAAAAATCAACTAGCTGGTCCAGTTTACGACCGAGAATTTAATTTATCTGTCAAGGTTGAAAAACGCCTGCATTACAAATACTTGATGGTAAAATTGATAATGGAAATTGGGAATGTGTCAAAGATACAACAACCAGCCCAAAGAGCAGACAATAAAAAAGGCCACCAAAGGGTCTTCAATGCAGCGAGAAACTCCCGTAACCTGAAACGGGCTACAGCTGGCCCCTAAACAAAAGTGTATACAAGTTCAGTGATAATGGACGTCATACGAAACTCCGAAATATACACAATAAAATAAAATTATAAATCATTCCAGAATATAACAACGGCCAGAGGCTTCTGACTTGGGAGAAGCGCAAAAATACGGCGGGGATAGACATGTTTTTGAGATCTCAAGCCTCCCCTATACCCCTAACCAATAAACAAAATTAAAAACACAACAACAAGCACAGTAAAACTCAATTCAAGAGAAGTCCGAGTGCGCTGTCAGAATTGGTAACAAAAAAAAACCACACAAAATGACAATGATAGATAAATTAACAAATTAACATTGTTCATTCTGTATACTTATAAGCCTGATAATTTTAAGGATTAATCTAACATGTCTAAGTAGATAGTGCTTGTGTCTATGACTTCTGTACAGTTTTTATTTCAGATGAAGTCAATTTCATTCTGGAATTAGCATTCTGACCTGATTCAAAGAAGACGAAATAAATTGTATTTGCAAACAACAAACTTCTTCAGAACAAAGCTTCATAGTGAATTCTAAAATATCAAAACATTGTTGTACCGTTGGAACTGCAGTTTACAAAGGTTTTATGAAAATATGGTATTTTGATTATATAGATATGGGTTCAAAAAGCAATACAGCATATTTCAAGATACCTGCGTTCAGTTCCACATTATGCTTCCTTATTTCATTTGTCTGTTCAGATAGTTTGTCCTCCAATCGTCCTCCAGAATGAACCACCGTTTGACAAACTCTATTTTCACTCTCTTTAAGAAAATAACAAGATAAAAAGCTACCGAGTTTATTACAAATACAGATCGATATTTAAGAGTTATTTTTCTGCATTGATACAAAATGATAAGTGTATTCATATATGATCAGATCATAAATATTGAAAACTGTTGTCGCTCACTAACAAACAACCTTGCACATGTGCTTATCAATTATTGGGGCCAGATGTTCTCCTCGTCATGGCGACTCTTCACGGAAGTTTCTTATGAAGACTTAAAAAAATAACTTGCGCTTTCCTTCAACTCGCAGTTCGGCTTTTAATAGATGATGTCTTATTACAATAGACTGTAAAGTTTGGTTACTTTTCTGAGGGCCACGTTTGAAAGTGTTTAACTACCTTTACTGGCTATATACCACGTGCAATGGTCCGTGTTGATGACGTTTATCCAATTGCACTTAAACGAAGGGGATACCAAAGGTACAGTTAAGCCTTCTTCAGATTATAGGTAACATTTACAACTGATCAGGAGGGACAGTTAAGAACAAAAAACATTATTAATGACGAAAAAGAAGTGTTCAACTTTTCTATTTTGAATAATCCTTGCTAATGTAGCAAAATACTAGAGAGTACTCCACTAAATAGGAATAATCAAGTTTGTACTTTCTTTAGCAACACAGCATATGCCAGATTTGAAACAGGATTTACTTACCCTTCCAGAAAAACCTGTGTTTAGTTTGTGGTGGGTTCGTAGGAATGCAATCGTCCTATTGATATGTTTATCTAATTTGTGATCATACTTAGTAATACCTGTAAGATGTGAATCAATTTCACGGCGTTGATCTTCACTGTGAAGCCTTGTATTGCTACCATCTTCCGTCACTGTAGTTTTAATTTCTTCTATGCATCTTGTTGTCAGTACTTTGTGATTTTCTATAATGTGTTTAATTTAAACTCATAATTTATTAAAATAGACAACATAAGTTTAACGATGTTAAAATTTCATAACTCGGTGCTCGGTGATTTAAAAAGAAATAAAAAATATAAATCAACATGCAGATATCTTATACACTCGGTTATTTCATATTCAATTTTTTAATGTTATATTCTTAACAAAGCACAAAAATGTCGGCATGCACCTCAAACGCTTAAACAAATTTTAATAGACTCAACAGTGAGGCTCTAATATAAAAAAAAGGTATAACAAATGTACACAGTGGTAAAGCATTGATGAACCTACATTCCCAAAACTTTCTATCTGAAATTCATCAGTTTGAAACCCTGTGCATACTATGTAACAATACAAACAAATAGAAGTACAGCTGACAAACAATCTCAGGTCCATTAGTGTCATCACTTCAGATTACACGTGTGCAGCAATTAAAATGTATATTTGCAATATCCTTCAATCGAGAACATTTGTAAGAATAACCAAATCGGGTAACTTCAGAAAACATTATCTCATTAGGAATTTGATGAATGTTGCCAGTATTAAAAGACGAACAAGTTGATAAAATGACTTTGGTTTGCAATGTTCAAGAAATTATAATTAAACATTATAAGATTATATTTCGTCATATTTAATTTCAGATGGCTTCAAATTCTTCATCGAATTTTTCTTTCACAATTCCAAACTCCATGAATTTAAGAACCAATGAACTTAAAACGTTTGCTCAAAGCACGATAAATAATACCAGCCCAATGAATACAAGTATAGTTTTCTTGAAAGAAACGTTCTGCAATAACGTATTTTTATCAATTAAAACAAGGTCAAATTGATGTATTACGCACCGAAACTTCACTAAATGGTATTCATAATTCTTTCTGGATTGAGGGATCAAAGGGGACTAAATAACGGAAGCGAACATGCCAAACACATATGTTTCCGATGTGAAATTTCCATCAATAATTGTCCATCAAAAAGGCTGCAAACTTCAGTCAAAGTTCTTTGTAATAAGAAAGTAACAAAACAAAATTAAACAATAAAAATTTAAAAAGAAATGTGTACCTAAGAAATGTTCTATAAATCATATACTAACGATATGTTCAATCGTTTATAATTTCTTATTCCATGATAAAGTGGTTTAACAAAACAAACATAAAATAAAAAAAGCGCGATACTTTCAAGTCAGGAATATGACAGTTCTTGTCCATTCGTTTTTTATGTGTTTTGTTATTTGATTTTGCCATGTGCATGATTATGGACTTTCCGAATTGATTTTCTTCTGAGTTCAATATTTTTGTGATTTTACTTTTTTGTAATTGTCTCCTACTATGCATACCCTAACTGCAAATTTGTTGGAAATGAGAATTCAAGTAATGATAACACTATCCTTATTTCATGCTGGCAATTTTGCTACATCCTCAATTGAAAAAGATAAAAAAAAAAAAAAAAAAAAAACTGAAAATCAAACATAATTTTGCTATGTGTGCATAATTTCTTCAAAAGAGGGACGAAGATACAAGAGGGACAGTCAAACTCATAAATCGAAAATAAACAGACAACGCCATGGCTAAAAAGAACAAAAGACAAACAGACAAACAATAGTACACACGACACAACATAGAAAACTCTCTCATATAGAGGGAACGTGTTTTTTCTAAGCATAAATAATATACCAGGCAAATACTTGATATCACATGTTTTTAAAATTTTGAACTACGAATGCAGTGTGAGCAGGTTTACAAGCATTGGTTTATTTCACATACCTTCCAATTTCTGAGCTTTTTCATTTATGAATGATGTTGTCTTGTCATATGTATCTTTGATGCAGTTTTTGATTCCTACAGATTCTTCCTTCATCAGTTGATTAGTACAATCATTTCTTGTTTGGACTTCCTTTAATTGATAGCAAAAATTTGAAAACAAAAATATGTTTTTTCGGTGAGGGTTATTTTTAATACATGTTTACACATTCAATTCAAATATACATAATCAACTTGTTAGTAACAGAAAGTGAGTATACATTTTTGAAATGGCATTACCATCAATATTTTCTGAATCAGTTTTGTTCCAGATTAAAGATTAAACTAAGTGTGTTGTTGTCTTATTATACATCAGAGAAATGTCTATCACTATTCCGATCTATCAATTACTAACAATTTATAGTGCTCATATCGCACATAAGATCACCATAAAGAGAGTTTCTTTTGATTGCTTTCTTATAGATGTATAATTTTAGTCTAGTATTCATTCAAATAGTACGATTTATAATAAAACTATTAAAAAAAGGCGAAAAAAATCAATGGAAAATCATAATCGACACATAAAAAACATCTAATTATAATTATTTCTTTTACTTCATAAGCTAAAGCGTATATAAATTTCGATAAAAGGAGGAACAAAAGAGAATAAAATACTGAAACCCACCAGCTTCATTTCTCGAATTATTTTTTCCGACTCGGTGGCCATCTCATTGATAATACTTTTGGATTCTAACTCGTTAATTTTGTATTTTTTAAGTGTCGTTATTTGTAATGACACCATTTTCTTGTATCGATAAGGCTCGGCAAACAACAAAATATCATTTTCTAAAGAAAGCCACACATTTTCAAGTTCAGTTATTGAGTAGCAGTGTGTTGATTGCGGATGGCAGATGTAACTTCTGATGGTCATTATTGTGTGTAGTGATTGCTTTTCCTGTGGCGATAACATATTACTGTTCCACAAAAAGAAATTGAGATCACTTAAATCCAATTCATCGGTTGAAACACCACCTTTAACTTTAAATCTGTCTAAACATTGATATGTATCTAATTCAGATGTTTTGTTGTACACTTTCTCGAATATTTTTTTGTCCATATATCCATTAACGTTACAGTTGACGTGAGGGCTTCTTGAACAACATGGCTTATTTCTATTTTTCTCAAACTGGTGATAGAACTGATGTTTAACATTATCCAAGTACTGTTCAAATGTGATTGCGTTATTGTTCAGCACTTTACGCTCAAAAGTGCCGCGTAAAACATCAGCTCCTGTATCAACTAAACATTTAAATATTTTTAGATGATCATCAGACCTATCATCTCCCATGGTCATCGGGTAAAATTCTACAAAAAAATGATTTTATATTTAACATATTCTACATTGTACTATATCATCTTTTATTGGACTACATCTTACATTTAAGTAAAAAAAGCAACATTTCTGAAATTTGATATATTTTTGTAGTAAACAGACGTGTGCAAATTATGTTACAGTTGAGATATAGTTGCCCATGGCGTGTATGCTAAAACGAGAGAAACAGGGAAAATGTCTCATGTTAAAAAGTAAAATCACAAAAATACAGAACTCCAAAGAAAATTAAATGGCAAAATCAAATGATAAAACACTATAAAAGAATGAAAAACAACTGTCATATTCCTGACATGTGAAATATAACAAAGAAGCTTAAAAGCATATAAACAAAGCACAAAAATAAAAACTAAAGACAGGACTACAACATTGTAAAATAGGTCCATTTGAAGCTTATGTATCTAATACAAGCAATGTAAGACCTCCGATTTGTTATTCAATGTAATATTCATTGAAGCCATGAAGAACTTATGATTTGCCAAAATCTCATCCTTGTCAAATGATATGTGTTTGTATGTGGGATTACCTGAGTTCATTCTTAATTCCTTTACACGACACTCGTAGTAGAACGATTAACATACAAAGTCAATTTTATTTGAAGCTTTGTCCGCAAGAACAACAACATACTTATCATGAAGATACGATAGACATTTCACAGCCTATTTGTCCCTGAAAACGGCATTCGGTTGATCATTCACATTGTTCTTGCAACTAATGAATGCGACAATTTTATCAGAGACCTGATTGTTTTGACCCGTACATAACGCACTATAAAGATTTACACTTTCCATAAAGAGTCGTCCAAAAACAGAGTAATAGTTATCAAAGGAACCAGGATTATTATTCTAGAAAACGCCAGACGCGCGTTTCGTCTACATAAGACTCATCATTGACGCTCAGATCTAAAAAGTTATAAAGCCAAACAAGTACAAAGTTAGAGAGCATTGAGGACCCAAAATTCCCAAAATGTTGTGCCAAATACGGCTAAGGTAATTGATTCCTGGGATAAGAAAATCGTTAATTTTTCGACAAATGTAAAGTTTTGTAACAGGAAATTTATAAAACTTAGAAGAGTTAAAAAGTTAATGATCAACGCACGACGAACAACAAAAAACGCCAAGTTAGAACAACAAAATTATTAACAATCATTTATAACTAACATTGATTTTCTTTCTGTTAAATCTATTTTGACAACAAATAGAAGTGTTTAAAATGTTTGCAGTGAGCTTACTTTTTTTATCTACAATATTATGATTTAAAACAACTATAATTTGTCTTTCAACGGACTCAAAAGATACGGATCAGCAAGTCATTTAACGAGTATTCGTTTTGAACATGTTTAACCTTACGAGAGAAATTACAGGTATAATTAAAGTGCCAGGTAACATATAATGAGAAGTAAATAGGTTCTTATCAATGTCCATCTCGTAAAAAATTGAATGAAAAACTTTAACAAAATTAAGGATTTCTTCAATTAGTAAAATGTTGACAATACAATTACGAAAACAAACAGAAACTAACGAAGTCCAAAAAACAGTGCAAGACAGGTATTACATTGCGATATTTCGATCAATGGTAATAAAGGATTTGAAATCGTTTCTTTAAGAGTAATTTGGTAACGTTCAAAACAGCATAACACGGAACTAACATTATACACAGCTACATTGCATAGGTACTATTTCTGTACTAAAAATATGTAGTACTGGAAATTTACTATTAATATTTAGTACTATTTCTTTACTTTAAAATTATTGTAATATTTAGGTACTTGTATTTTACAGTACTTGATTTGTACTAAATATTTTGGTACAGAAATAATACAATATTCCATGTTTGAAAATCATAATTTTAAGAGATTTGAAATAAAAAAAAAACTTTCAAAATGCTGAAAATGTAACGGTAGTAACAAAAAATATGTAGTACCCAAATGTCAAATACAAATTAAGTACTGTAAAATACAGGTACCTAAATATTACAATAATTTTAAAGTAACAAAAAGTAAAATCTCAAAAATACTGAACTTAGAGGAAGATCATTTGGGAAAGTCCATAATCACATGGCAAAATCAAATAACAAAACGCAGAAAGTTGAAGCTCCTTTGTAATGCGTCTTCGTATCAGTACTGAATATTAAAAGTAGATTTCCAGTAATTCGGATTTTTGGTACAGAAATAGTACCTATGTAAAGGAGCTGTGTACATTTAGTGAATCACCATGCAGAGAATACTGGACGAAAAATACCAGAAATAATAAGTCAACTAATAACATACAACAACATCTCAAAACAGAAAACAGTCTAGAAAAAAAAAAATAAACATCATTTTATGTTCATCAATGGTACAAGTAACTAATTTTATGTTTAATGACCAGTACAAGAAAGTTGCATGAACATATTTGTATCATGATAAAACAACATTTCCTGTGTTTTTTTTTTTATTTTCGTCGTATAACAATGAAGCTTTTCAACAAGCTTTCCATTATCAACACACGTTTATTAAATAAACGTTGAATATAAAAAAAGAAGATATCGTATGATTACCAATGAGACAACTCTCCATAAGAGACCAAATGACACAGAAACCAACAACTATAGGCCATCGTACGGTTTTCTTAAATGAACAAGGACAATACCACATACCACATAGTCAGATACAAACCGGCTGGAAATGACAAATGTAAAACAATTCAAACGATAAAACAAACGGCCTAATTAATGTGCAAAAAACGAAAGAAAAACAAATATGTAATACATCAACAAAAGACAACCACTGAGTTACATGTTTCTGACTTTGGACATGCACAAACATATACAATGTGGCGACGTTTAACATGTGAGTGGGATCCCAAAACACCCCTAACCTGTGACAGTGGTGCAGCAGTACAACATTAGAACTAATTATAAAAATCAGATGAAAAAGGCTTATCTCATTAGATGGAAACAAATTGAATTACAACACAGAGTGGACGTGTTCATGTACTTGTATATACCAACAACAAAAAGACAAGTACATACCTGATAGTACTCGCAGTTATTAACGGCTAGCCCAAAGCCACTAACATCTTATAAAAAGAATCCTGCATTAACGACTCAAATATCAATCAGAAAGTTGAAGCTCCTTTGTAATGCGTCATCGTATCAGTAAGTTTTTTAGTCTAAATATATCATCATCTGCAAAGTAATAAAATGAAAATAACAAAAATATCAGCGAAAAGTTCATCATCTGTAACTGCAAATCTTGTAGAAGTTTTTAAGGGTAAAATATTTTTTGAAACAATTTGAGGACAATATTTTTCATGAAGACGAATGGAACATTATAAGTATTACATTTAGAGTGGAAATGGGGAATGGGTCAAGCAAACAACAATCTGACCAATGTTCAGAAAAGAACCGAAGGCCGCTTGAACTACCAGAAAAATCCGACATCAGAAGGCATGCTTCAACTGACCTTTCAATACAAATGTGTACTAGCTAACTGAAAACGAACGTTATATCGAACTCAAAAACATGTAAATTAACATATAAAAGAAGTATATTCCTAGTCTAACTGGTTCTAATCTTAGTTTGATAAAATATAAATAATCTAACTCCACTGATTCCCTAAAAACGTTTCTTGTTGTACGTATCAGGTAACATGATGGAATCTGAAAGACACCATACAATATTAATACTTACTTTTGCACTAAAAATATTCGTCAGTAACGCCTATTGTCTGAAAACAAAATTAACTGTATTGAAAGTACAAGGTATTAGCGTATTTAAACATGGCATGAGAAATATAAGTTTACTGCAAGGAAACCTGTGTTCAATTTGTAAACAAATTTACATTCACAAAACTAATTGGTTTAAATGTCTATAAGGATATTCGTAAGAAAACCGGTTTTTCATACTATTTTGTCACATAAATCGTTGATGCAGTTTTTAATTCCCACAGATTCTTCCTTCACAAGTTGTTTCGTACAATTATTTCTAGCTTGGACTTCCTTTAATTGATATTTATAATTTAAAATTAAAATATGCGTTTTGGTTAAAATCATGGGAATACATTTTTACACATTCAAAACACATGTTCATATACAATGTATTAGTAACAATATTTCCTTAAAAGTCGTTTGTTACTGATTAAAGTTTTAAAATTGTACTTTTTTATTTATAAACCTAAATATACTGTTGTCTATAATACATCACAGATCAATCTATACCTATTCCAATCTGTGAATTACTCAAATTCAAAGTGCTCATATCGGAAGTAAGATCACCATTTAGAGCAATATTTTGCCATATAATTATTTTGACTGCTCTCGTAGAGATTTATACTATAAAACTATATTCATATACGTGGTACGCTTTATAAAACAGAATCGTTTTGTTATATCAAAATATATATGTATAAAACACAAAAATGAAGGGAAAATCAAAATCGACAGACATAAAATATCAAATTATAATTATTGCTTTTACTTCACAGGGTAAAGCGCGTTTTGATAAAAGGAAGTAACAATTAAAAGATAAAACTACCACCTTCAATTCACGAGTTATCTTTTCTGATTCGGTGTACATTTCATTAATAATTCTTTCAGATTCTATCTCGGGTACTTTGTACTTTTTTAATGTCGCTATTTGTAATGTCACCATTTTCTTGTCGATATATCCCTCTACATTACAGTTGACGTGAGGGCTTTGTGAACAACATGGTTTATTTCTTGTTTTTTTTCGAATTGGTGGTAGAACTAATGTTTAACATTATCCAAATACTGTTCAAATGAGATTGTGTAGTCATTTAGGACTTTACGCTCAAGAGTGCTGCGCAAAACGTCAGCTCCTGTATCGACTAAGCATTTAAATGTGTTTAAATGATCTAAAGATCTATCATCTTCCATTATCCTCTTGTAAATTACTTAAATACAAATATCTTTTATATCATCTTCCATCATTTCCATTGGTCCAAATAATTCATTCAAGTACAAATGCAGCATTTCAACCATTGAAAATATGTAAACACGTGAATACGTTTTTACATAAACAACGAACAATTGATAAACCCTGGTATACATATAATAATTACATATCTAAGCAAGCAATTACAATTACATGTTCAGTAGTCCATATTCCAATATATCAGCCATATTTAGGACCGATAACTCCGTCAATAAATATTGGCAGGTTTACAACATTGAAATATATATGCAAGAGGATATTTTGTATACAAGTTTATATGTCAATATCGTTTTTATTTTAATGTCTAGATTTTGCTGAAAACATCGGATTAAAGAACATTAAATGAGAAAAAACAACATATCAAAAGTATGAAATATAAACAGTAACCATAGAAATTAACAACTTCTGAATGTGACAAATTGCATGTCTGTTCGTTATATTTCATTATAAATAGATGGAAACTATCAATGAAAATCAGTCATCGACGCGCCTATGGCTACGTTAAATTATGATCAAGGGAAAAACTTTAACTGGTTGCACTTTAAATTCCAACATACAATATGAGTAGTCAATAAAAAAACAAAAGTTAATAATTTCCATTTTCATTATTGAACATATACATGCGATCATGTATTTTATTTTTTTATGATCATATTAAAGCTATAAGTCAAAATCTAAATGTGTCCTTTTTTCAACCCAGCAATAAGTATACAGCCGTTTGATGTCTTAATGTGTTTGCGTGTAACTGTTTGAGCATTACAGCATTATACAAGTCATTTACCACTAGTTTCTTAGAAAATATTTTGAAAGACCCCAGACCTATAGTGATTTAAATACTCTATACAATTATAATTCAGATGGATACTATACAAACTTGAAATGTATTACTATTGTTTGTGTCTTTGTCTTTTTCAATTTTAGCCATGGCGATGTCAGTTTATTTTCGATTTATGAGTTTGACTGTGACTCTGGTATCTTTCGTTCCTCCTTTTGTAAATGATGCGAATTTACCAGAATCTGAACAACTATTTCCGAATGTCCGTGGCTGAACAAAGAAAGCAAATTAGGGAACATTTGTCCTTTTGTTTCCTCAAAAATCTCTAAAACGAAAAATCAAAGAAACAAATCCGTCATGCTTCTTTATTGCTTTGGGCTTAAAAAGTATACATATATATGTACATTTGTTACACAAGCAAACTTAGGAATCTAGGCTCGTTGCACTTGTGTACCTCTGGAATTTGTGATAAGTGAAAGTAGCATTCTTTACTAACGGTTAAAGTTTGTATCATTATCTATGAAACTTATCGATTGTTTGACTTGCCATCGATCTGATATCAACTACAGAGAATATTGCCCAGATGACACAATGTTACAGTGGCTTAGTGTTCTGTCATTATCTATATTTACATGAAATTATAAACTTAGGTGAGTTTGAGGATAAATATTTTGCCCCATATAACCTAGAATTCTTTTCATGTAAGACTTCAATAGCCCATAAACGGTCACTTATTAAAATTTAAGCCGAAAAAAAATCTCTGTAATCTATGAATATTATTATTTTTACTTTGTTCTTTTACAAATAAAAATCCGACATATTATCAATATTAAACTCTTCCTTTTCTCAATTCCATTAAAATACCAACAAAAATACATCCTTCATGTCTTTAAAAGAAGTATTGTTAATAACAAAATAAATTTTGGACAAAGGGTTATGAATTATGAATAATGATATGCAATTTAACCTTTCCTACTTTTGGAACAACGGTATACTATACTTGTTTTCATTTCACAGATGATTCGGTAGATCGTCAAGTTATAGTTGTGTTGCATCAACATGCGTGTATAAACAGTTTTAATCAAAGAAATATAATGTGTTTTTAAATTAAACATACATACTAATGTTTGTAATATCTTTTAAATTATATCAATAAGTGTTTTTTCTTATGAAAATGATTTATTTTAGTATTCATTTGAGGCACATTTGCATATCGTCATTGTGTCTGTTTTGTTTCAAACGATCTTCAAATAACGTAAATTACTACCATCAGAACCGTAGTAATTTTGTCAACCTAACTCCTCGCATATTTTTTGTTCTGTTTGGTTGTAGCTCATTCCGACAAGAGCTGACTTCCTGTTATACTTTGTTGCATATATAAAACAAACAGATCACACATAGAAATGGGATTAATAACAAACATTACTGTAGCGATGTTTTAGACTATTTTGAAAAAAATAATATTATAAAATTCATCTTGATCAAATACTTTTAAAAACAAAACAGAATCTTATTTAAATGTTTGTCTACGTGACAGTCCCTTTTAGCATCTTGAAATGTGCTTGTTGGACAATTGTAATCAAATATATGTCATTTACACTGGATGTATTTTTTGAAAGAAAAGGTTCAATTACCCTTTCGGTTTTGAATTTTTCTTGAAGAATTTTATAAATTTCATATGCATACAAACGGCCATGGAAACCTTACCTGTGTGTTTATTCATCATAGAATTTATCTACAAAAATCCATACTGACTATGTTTTATTAAACATTCAACAGATCGGTGAAAGTTTTAAAAAACCAAATCACGAAACTTGATAGATACAAGTTTGCTAAGTTGTAATCATGCGTACCGAACCACTTCATTAAGTTTAAATAGCTAAACACAATTGTTAAAAAAGAATTTATTCTATTGTCATTTATTTTATATCGATATCATACTTTACTTTGAAAACAACTAAGAAGATATAATCGTACAATAAACTAGTGTTTATAAACATTGTCTCCCGGCAACGTTTTGTTACCGACTATTTTTTTCTAATACATTTAAATTTACATACACGTAGATTGATATCGTGCATTTATGATTTGATGGTTTTTTAATAACTATTGCTGCTTGAAATTAGCTATTGGACAGCGAGTTACGGATGTTTTATCTTCTTTGCATGACACATATGTGGATAAAGACTCCAATGATATTGTCTCCGTAGATACAAACCATTATTTGCAATGTCTCACAAAAGAGTTTTGGATAAACACCACAACTTGTAATCCTACATCCTCTTTAACATCATTTACAAAGGATGACAGTTTACAAAATCACAAATCGGTCATTCTATCTTTTGGTAAACCATCACAGAAAACGAAGTAAATTTACCGTCATTATACTGGACACTAAAACTTAACAAAACTCCGAATAAAGAAGGGGCTAAAGATAACAAAGGGAAAGTCAAACTCATAGATCGAACATAAACTGACAACGCCGAGACTAAATAAAGGAAACAGTAGTATACCGCTGTTCGAAATTCACAAATCGATTAAGACAAAATAAATCCAAATTACAAACTAAACCTGAGGGAAACACATCAACTATTAGAGGAATAACACAACACAACAGAAACACTAAAATGCAACACACACTGAAATTAACTATAAGATAACAACTACCATTTTTCTGAAAGTATACGAAGATATGTATCAACTTCGCAATTTGGAACTCTTGGTGTCATAGCCTCCTTGTGAGCAGCAACACTCTATCAAGAAAATCAGTATAGGTAGTACAAGCCTAGGAACATCGCATGCATTTGGAGATATATACTCCGTATGCAAGCGCTACAGAAATGTTGATACATAGAAATGGAAAGTTACAGTTCGAAAGCTTAACTAATCTCTTTTGCCGTAAAGTTTTGTATTAAACTGATCCTCATTGCCAATTTCTAGATGTAAGTCAAGACCTGATGCAGTCGTTACTGTATCTGTAGTACCATTTATCTAGTCCGATGGGATAGATTCTTTAAGCATAGACATGACATTTGAATTATTTTTTAAGAGAACATCGTCTTTATAGCGAAAAGTAAAGTTAGAAGATATTGCTAACATCTTATATTTCTTCCTTTGAATTTCCTGTATGAAGTCAGCCTCATAAAATAGAAACAAGTCGGCAAGAAGAAGGGCACATAAGTTTCCATTGAAATTCCGACAGTATGTGGAAAAAGACGTCCTCCAAACGTAACAAATATGTTGTCAATCAAGAAATCAATCATCCTGATAATGTCAGTTTCACAGAATGTTTTGTTTGAATTAGAATGATTCTTTACAAAGCAGGGTTTATTCCTTCCTTAGGCAAGATACTTTCACCTACGTTTGCCATTTTTTATTTTGAAACAAACTCTTTTTATTTGTCTTATAGATTGGGATTGTAATACTTGTGGAAAGTGTAGATAAGTCAAATATTTTAATACTATTACAAAATGAAAGAGTCTTCCATTGTATATACTCTAAAAGATCTTTGGATTTTTTTAGTATCCACGTCTGATTCACACCACTTCTGGAATAGACAGTTTCACTTAAACAATGAAGCCCCGCTTTGATTGCTGATATCGAAGATATATAAATAATTTAGTTGTGTTAAGCATGCAGAAGACCGAGCAATATACCATTTTTTGTAAGGACACTTTTGTAGTTTAGGTATCCATTACAGTGATGGAAGTGCCCGTCTTCATCTTTCGTTGAAATTCAAAGATGTCCCGATATACATCTTTCTAAAGTAATGACTACTTCTCTTTTTACAGTAAAAGATGGCCTCCAAACATATTGTGATGATATATATTCTATCAGTGGCGTTAATCTGATGTTGATTCTCAAAATTTCTAAAGATCTACTGGTAATTCTTAGATTGATATTTAATAATTCAGTCGGTATTTCAATAGGTACTAACTGTGCACCCCTACTGATCAATTTTTTCTTGTACTTGTATGAAACAGTCTTCGACTGTCATTCAAGTGAGAGAACCTGCTAGACTTTAATCCAGATTTAATTCACAATTTTCTACATAAGAAAAGGCCTGTACTAGGTCAGGAATATTTGTTATTCATTTGTTTGATGTGTTTGAGCTTTTGATTTTGTCATTTAATTACGAGTTGGTTGACCGTTATGGAATAACCGTATCACAAATGATATCGGATATGATCCTTAAGTCGTAACTACAATCCCCTTCCCTTTCCTGAATGTGACCTACCGAATTAGACTATTTACCAGATTTGTTATCACATAAGCAACACGACGGGTGCCGCATGTGGAGCAGGATCTGCTTACCCTTCCGGAGCACCTGAGATCACCCTTAGTTTTTTGTTGGGGTTCGTGTTGTTTATTCTTTAGTTTTCTATGTTGTGTCGTGTGTGCTGTTGTTTGTTTGTCTTTTTCATTTTTAGCCATGGCGTTGTCAGTTTGTTTTAGATTTATGAGTTTGACTGTCCCTTTGGTATCTTTCGTTCCTCTTTTGATTAGATAATTCCTTTTTGAATTTTCCACAGAGCTCGTCTTTTGTGTTTTTTTTTTAAACTTCTTAAAAATAAAAGAGAAAAGCAGCTTGCAAAATTCTTCAATTTTGATTTCAGATATATTGATGATATCCTATCACTTAATAACCCATATTTCAGTCAATACATACATCTCGTATATCCCAGTGAACTTGAAATTAAGGATACTACTGATACCTTGATCTCGTCCCCAATATTGACACAGAAGAACAACCTGATACTCAAATTTAACCCTAGTATTATTAGTTATATAAATTATATTTCGGTCTATTCTAAGATGATCTGCGGATTCGGAAATTGTTACTGATTAACCGTTCAAAGACCAAGATTTTGGGAATTTATCATTATATACTAAAATTATGGATTTTTTCTCACTAAGTAGATATGTCAGTTTGTTTACATGATCTGCCTGTAAATTTAGCATTGTTTGTAGTTCATAAGGATCTGTTGAAATTAACGCAACATCGTCAGCTACGGTTGGGATACCACAATAAATGGGTCCTATTCATGCTTCTTATTTATTTATTTCAAAAGGTTGTAAAAGTGAGTTTATACAAATCTTATAGGCTGTCGGTGACCAAATACCGTCTTGTCGTACGCCTTGTCGTTCCTCTATTAAAATCAAAAGCAATCCTTTTCATTTAATATTTTGATTTAAGATTTTCAAACAATTTAAAAAAAAAATAAACAATTGTCCCCCGTTAAACCAAACTTGTGCATTTATCTCATCAGGCCAAGATGCCAAACAATGTCAAAGGCTTTTCTTGCATCCACTAAAGCCACATATGGGGGTGATTTTGTCCTTATTGCTTGGATTATAAGTTCAGTTAAAATTAAAACAGCAATACTAGGCATTTGTCCAGAGGTAAATCCTGTTTGTAGTTCATTTTGATTTTTGGTCACAATTTTTTTGATTTTTAAGATAAAAGAGCTTTCTCAACAACTTTTCCTACTGTACTTGTAACAGTTATTTTCTGATATGAGTTCGGGTTAATTTTTTGTTTTTCATTTTTCAAAACAGGACAGGTAATGGCACCTTTCAATAAAGTTGGAATATGTAAATGTTTACAAATAGCATTTTAAACAAAAGTCATTATAGTTATCATAATAGGTCCACCATACTTCAAATATTCAGCTGCTATTTTTTCTTCACCAGCAGATTTATTCTTTTTCATAAATGCTAAAATATCCTCACTTCATGTTCTGTTACAGGTGAAAATTTTCTATTTTATTTTCAGTAAATGTTTTTGTTAAATGTTATGTATCCTTTTTAACCAGATTTAAGTGTTCTTAATCAAAATTTCCAGCGACATATGAGTCGCCAGATCTTGAAAGTATTCCCTCCATGCATCACGAATCAATTTATCGTTATTCTAAGAAATATCATTAAAAGTAAGCGTAGAAGTTGCAAAATGCGACGGGTTTAAACATGTGGTTGGAGATCTCAGCACTCCCCCTACTGCTTATAACTATGTAGAATAAAGAAACATAGTTATAAGCACAGTAAAACTCAATTTAAAAGATGTACAAGTCCGATGTCACAATACAGTACTTGCAACCTTAGGCGTTACTGTAAGGAAAGAAAATAAGCAAATTGATAATGAAACATAAATTAACAAAGGAATAATCGCAGTTACTGACATGCTAGTTCCAGATCTCAATTTAAATGTTTGAAAGATTATATCTTTATCATATCAAAATCATGTACAATCCCTCCAGTTAGAAATTTAGTATCATACTATCATAACATATCAAAATGAACTTAATCCATAGCTGGTTTTGGAATTATTTTGTTTTCGAGGCAAACACATTAAGCATGTTAAGAGTGAGTCAATATTAATACACAAAATATGTAACACTTAATGACCTAACAACAGTATCGTTACTATGTCTTTTCCGAATAAGTAATGTTTAAAGGTTTAGTGTTGTTATGAGGTGAAACAACAGTTTTGTGTTTTTTTAAAGAATATTGCAATACAATATTGAATTTAAAATACCTAAACGTACTTCCAGTAAAATGATTCATGCTATTGTGGGCATTCACTTTAATCTAAATAAAACATCTAAAGTATTACAAAAATAAAAACTTCTTTGTCAGAGATGTTTCAAATTTCAACCAGTTATTGTGAACACTTTGTCGTCCATAAGTTCTTGTCAACATATCTATGATATCTTCGAATCGGTTGTCATGTAAAACTTTATCGAAGTCATCAACGAAGCTGCTTTCTCCTAGATATTCTCCTTCAAAGTAAATTAAAAAATATATACAGATATTAATAAGTAATAGATTGATATTATCATATTTTTCATAACTAACGTTGGTTTTTCTTTGCTTAGTCGTAGGTTGTTTCTATTGGTTCATGTATTCTTGTTCGTCTGTTTGCTTTTTTTTTTCATTTTTAGCCATGACGATATCACTTTATTTTCGACTAATGAATCGAATAAGTATCCATCGCATTTCTTGGATGTGTTGCTTGTTACACATTGATCATTTGAACTATTGTCTTCTTTACACATTTAAAAGATATTCCTAGTAAACAAATTATGCTAGCTGATACAGGAAAATACTTTTATTTCATAATCTAACATGAAAATATCGAAGGTAATTCCTTGATAAAATTAAAAAGAATGAAGTGTGTAATAAACAGCTAAAACACGTTTAACCAATCCTTTTCTTAGGAAATATCAGTATAAAATCAGGAATTTGCCTTTTTTTCACTCTTTCCATTGGTTGATACATGTCAAGTTTGATTTTATCAGCTTGTACGTTCATCGATTTTGTGAACTTTTTAATACCTTCAAATTTGGTGTACTTCTTTTTTAATATTAAATTTTCGGAAGTCAAAATCATATCTATATAACATTGAGTGTTGTCATAGGTATGTACGCACTGTATGCACGACATCTTGTCTTTTTTTTTATGGGAAGCATAGGTTATCGAATAAACATGGAATACATTATTATAAATGTTTGACTCGAATCATAACAAACTGTTATTATTCTTTTTATCCTCATTTTATCTCAGTTTATAATTGTTCAAACTGCAATTCTGACGTTGTTGTATATTTTGTTTGTTTTATTCAAAACGCGGATGAGGACAAGATGTATATATAGATTGAGAATTGCTTTAAAAAAAGCGATTATTACTTCCGTATTTATCACGGTACTAAGTTTGAACGATGACATCAATAAGATAACATTTTGCGTGAAAGGGTATGTTTATAATCCTGGTACCTTTGATAACTATTTACACCACTGGGTCGATGCCACTGCTGGTGGACGTTTCGTCCCCGAGGGTATCACCAGCACAGTAGTCAATACTTCGGTGTTGACATGGATATCAATAATGTCATTTTTATAAATTTCCTGTTGACAAAACTTAGAATTCATCAGGATTTTCTTATCCCAGGCATAAATTACCTTAGCCGTATTTGGCACAACTTTTTGGAATTTACGTTCCTCAATGCTCTTCAACTTTGGTCTGGTTAGGCTTTATAAATATTTTGATATGAGCGTCACTGATGAGTCTAAAATAGACGAAACGCGCATCTGGCGTACTAAAATATAATCCTTGTACCTTTGATAACTATTTTTATTAATCAGGTTCTAGTCAAGAAACGTGTTCCACTAGATTCCATGATAAAATCTACATAACGTTACCTTTAGCATGTTTAATATTATCCTTTTTCAATGATACCAACAAGGTGTCTGGTTCCATATAAAGGTTGTCAAAATAATCAAGCTCTAAACCTTGGAAACTCATATAAATCTTTGGTTTGTCTGAAAAATAAAACGCGTCTTTTATAACATGTATGCCTAATTTTGTAATGCATAAACTTAAAACAACCTTCGTAAGCTTCAATGTCAAAATTATATTGATAACGTGATTTTGAGCGAAACCGGATATTCAAAACTAATTTTTCGGCATATTACAGATGTCTTTTTTTAACAGCATAATAATATGTATTCATCTTATCTTGCCTGTTACAAATTTCACCAAGTAAAGAGTCCAAGCTTCTCTTGATTTACTCTGTGACACTCCACTGATTATCCAGGGAAATAAATAGCTGATCCAACTTATTAACTTATAAAAAATAATTTAAAGGATGTAATGTTGTTTTATGCAGACATCTATTTATGCTAAAACTTCTTTCTAATTGACAATAAATAATAAAAAAAAACAGTAGTTTACCGCTGTTCAAAACTTATAAATCCATGGACAAAAAACAAAATCGAGGTAACAAACTAAAACCGAGGGAAACCGAGGAGAACAACGACACAACACTAAATTGTAACACACACAGAAACGGACCAATAATATGAGACATCTTTATTTATATGCCTCTATTCTTTTAGTAAATTCATTTTCAAAAATACTAAAGACATCAACAGTTTGTGTTCTCTGCTTGGATACATAGTATGACTTATAAATAGAAAGACTTAATACTGTTAGTATATAATTCACAAAATAATATTTACTATCTGTGATTTTATATCCAAATACCAGATGTTGCAATTTAATATCAAAATCTATTTTATTTGTTTTAAAGAGTCCTTAGATTGTTTGCCAAAATTTATTCAAATATCTACACTTCAGAAAATAGTGAGCATAATCTTCTTCTTGCTTACAAGAATTACACTTACCTGTCTTAGTTAATTTCCACTGCAATAACAGTTTAATAATGTAATAATTTCCATCTTAATATTTTTAATGTATTGTCAGTCATATATTCAAATATAAATTTGTACAATGAATTCATATTAACAGTTTCTTGTATTGGTAGGATTCTAAGCAATCTGTTTATCTCTACTGACGACTCTAATTTTATACTTATCAAAGAGTTATATAACACTTTATTTGTTAATAATGTAGTCTCAATTAAATTATTTTTCCATATGATTTTATTTCTCCGAATATTAACTGTAGTTTTGACAGAATTCTCTTTTTGAACAAGTTGAAACCATTCATCTGGTATAGATTTTTATAATATTTGAAATTCGGCGCTCCAGTTTATTTTGAACTTTAATTTGTTTAGAATGTAGATTTCCGATAATGACATTTTATCATCTAAGATATCATTAATGTAAATTAGATCACTCCTAATATCCAGTTCTCAAATATAATTGGTTTATTATCAAATTTTATAGATTTATATTCCCATATCGACAAATGTGTCTGCTTGTTTCTGTTTGTCCCCCCCCCCCCGGGCCAGTCAAATTCCAAGACTTTATTTCTTCTTTATAAAACGCAGGAATATATTTAAGATATTTTAAAGATTTAGTATCACTAAATTTTCATATAAAATATTGACAAAACATTGTTTGAAACATTTAAGTATTTAAATGGTATAAGCTTCCAAGTCTGAAGTTTATCATTCACCAATATATTTACCCATGGTGCCTTTAAAGCCCCCAAAGAACTTTTAAAGTTACCATTTCGAGACCCCCACCCTTCACATATGGATCAATCATCATGTTTCTTTTAACCATGTCTGGTTTCCCATCCCAAATATATTGATAGCTGATGTTTTCTATTTCTTTAAGATAAGTATGACAGACGCTTTCTAAGAAAGTAAATAAAGGCAATATTAAAGTCTTTATAATTAGGATTTTTCCTAAAATTGAAAGATTTCGTTTTTTCCATATCATAAATAATTTATTCATCTTTTTATTTTACCATTCCAGTGTAAATTTTTGCATTCTTCTTTGTCATGTCCAAAAACATAATGATAGGTTTATCTCCCCACTTAATCCCGACAATTTTATCTTTACAAGATTTCAATTTCCCAATCCATAATCCCTCTGTTTTATTTCTATTTAGTAGTCAACCTGAAAAGGAACCAACAATTTCAATTTCGTTAATTGCAGCTACCACATCGTTTTTATCCTTGCAAAAAAGTGTTGTGTCGTCTGCTTATTG